>OX422216.1:328756674-329356674 GCA_949130495.1 Sambucus nigra | reverse complement strand
GCTTGGAGATTTTTAGGTGACCTTTCATCCCTGGGGGACAGCCATTCAGGACATGGGGATGACTGGGGTGAATGCGCAGATGAGGCATTTGTTGGCGCATGAGTTCGGCCATTCCTGGTATCTTGGGGAGAGGGTAGTTCGTCAGATCACCGAGGGGGAGGTGGTGGTGCCACCCGCGCAGCCCCCTATGTCTATGAGGCGGGAGCGACAGTTGTTGGAGGATGAGAGGATAGCGGCGATGATCGGCGAGTCCTATTTATTGTACACTGATACGGCTGCGCCATATGACTATATGGACTTTGTGATGAGCTGGTTGATGGCGCCCAGCATACATGATGCCTTACCTTTCCCTCTGGCAGGTTCGAGTCGGGCAGTGGGGTCGTCCCACAGTGGTGGTGGCCCGTCAACATCTGTGACGGTGGAGACCTCGGAGGTCCCTTTCGTGAGGTTGCACACTCCTTCGTACAACATCCGACAGTCTGATGGAGGGATAGTGCCGATGCTGCACTGTCCTCTTGCGATGGATCCAGAGGAGCTGGGTTTGACAGAGGAGGTCCTTCGACCTGCGGTATACCTTTTTGTTCCTCTCTTTCTTTTCTATTTTGGTCATTCCTTTTTTTATACTGATTTTTCCTTTTCCAGCATACATGATGCCTTGCCTTTCCCTCTGGCAGGTTCGAGTCGGGCAGTGGGGTCTTCCCACAGTGGTGGTGGCCCGTCAACATCTGTGACGGTGGAGACCTCGGAGGTCCCTTTCGTGAGGTTGCACACTCCTTCGTACAACATCCGGCAGTCTGATGGAGGGATAGTGCCGATGCTGCACTGTCCTCTTGCGATGGATCCAGAGGAGCTGGGTTCGACAGAGGAGGTCCTTCGACCTGCGGTATACCTTTTTGTTCCTCTATTTCTTTTCTATTTTGGTCATTCCTTTTTTGATACTGATTTTGCCTTTTCCTTGCAACAAGTTCGGGTGTCAACCACTTGGCTCAGGGACATCAGAGACTTGATATCATCGGTGACTGCCCACATTCGGGACGCGGTCCCTGTTCCTTCTTGCTTGGTGCCATCTGCTTCGTCCGGAGAGGACTCGGGCTCGGGTAGTGGTGGTGCGTCGTCTAGCTGTAGGGGGAAGAGAGTGCGTCGTAGGGGTGGAAATTCTTGAGAGGGAAAGAGGGAGTGAAATGTGGGTTCGGGATGAGTCCCTTTTTTTTGGCTTTTCTTTTCTTATTTCCTGCAAAACTAATGTAACACAGAACACAAATATATGCAATTCAAAGGGAGTTTTTTTTATTACTATCTTTTATTAATGATGAATGAATGCATGCACATGCGCTTTTTACTTTGCTACTGAGACCGTAAAAAAGGAATATTTTTAGAATTTTCGAAGGAAAGCTTTTATTTAAAAGGGGAATCCTATAAGGAGAAAACAGGATTCTTGAAATTCTTTTGAGAATATCAATTTATTTTTATTGAGTTTTTTGATTTGACAAAAGAGGAAAGGAGGAAATTTCCAAAAATGGGGGGTTGCCGATCGGCAAGCACCCTGATCTTCCTATCGACAGTTCAGTCCAGTCCCATAAATTAAAAGCTTTAAATGGTACCCTCTTCAGCCTTTAGTACCTTATGGGGTAGGATTCCCTTCGATTTCTGCAGGGATTGTGTCTCTTGTGAGGGTTCTCAAGTATAAAAAGGGGTAAGGGTGGAGTGTTTTCATCACACCTTTGCAGTCTTATCTACCTACCCATTATCTTTTAGTCTTGCAAGATGGCTCTCCCTGGTAGCATTGAGTTTCTCAATTACTCGAAGCCTTGGAAGCTATGTGATCTTATAATGTCGACTACGATGCTTTCAACATGCGTCGAGTCTCCTTGTGGCGCAATCGGTCTTTTGAGTGGAATATGCTGATAGTGGTGGTACAATTCTGGTACCCTGAAGACCATGTATTCCGCTTTGGGTTGGAAGAAGTTTGTCCTACCTATAAGGAATTTTTTACCATACTGGGTGTAAATCCCAGTGTTGCTGCGACTTTGCCCGAATTTTCCCATTCTCTTAGGGATTTATTGGCCGGGCTTCTTCATATCTCGCCTTCGGTAGCCAGATCATTGGTTGCTGGAGGAATGATCTCCCTCCCGGCGGTGCTGCGGTCCGTGCATTTGCGGAAAGTAGGTGATGCTGGCTATGCTGGAGCCGTTGTTCTGGGTCTGGTTTCCAAATTATTACTGGTGACTGGGGAATTGCAGGTGGACTCACAACTTGCAGCCATTACTTCATGGATGTCATACCGCCGTAATCCTGCGGCAGTGATACTGGCGAAGACTCTGAATGGCATGGATGCTTGGAGAGAAGTTCGTTCAGACTTTTTGAGGGGTAGCCCTGTGATGCTGTTCATGTGGTTGTCTGAAAGATTCCACTTATCGACTCCTCTAGAATATCCTTTGTCGGCTGTACCCAACTTCTTTTCACTCTACTTCATCCGCGTTGGCCTATATGTTGAGAACTGGGAGAATTGGTTTGTGGAGCACGGGACTTGTGGGTTGTATTGGTGTAGGCCTTGGTGGGGACAGTTGCATCCTATTCTGGAGCTAGGAGAGTATTCATATGTGCGGATGGTTAGTCTCAGACAGACCTCTTTTTATTTCCCTTAGAGACTTCTTCCCGAATTTGGGTAGGCACAGGTTGTGCCCCCTCGGACCTCAAATTTCTTTCCAGTTGAAGATTTGACTGAGCGCATGCGTCTGTTGCTTGGGTCTCTATGGGAAAATTGGGGTCCATCGACCCGTCCTTCTCAGTTTTTCGGGAAGGTTTACCATGTCCCCAAAGATTATATGAGGCAGTTGTGGAGGAAAGTAGTCATCAAGATGTTGGCAGTAGAGACTGGTCAAAGATGGTTTGTTTTATCTGACTCCATGGAAGGGGGTGTTGTGGTCTTTTCAAAGATGGTTAAGTCTCATCGATCCATGGAATGTTTATGACACTTTATTCAGGCAGGGGAAACTTGGGGTCCTCATGATGTAGATGATGAGGGTGCAGGCTCTTCGGGTAGCTGTGGGTAGGACTCCTGGGGAGTTTATTTATGTAATAAGGAATGTATGTGGGGATTTTATTTAGCTTTTTATGGTGGCAGGGAAGGGAGTTATTCGTTCCTTTTTCTTATGTAATCCGTACTGTAATTTCTTATTAATGAAATAAACAAGCTTCTGATCATCCAGCTAAGCCTTTCGACGAGTTTTGTATTTTGAATTATCTATACTGATCACTGAGGCATACTTAATCCTTTTGTTCAAATAATTCTAGAATGAACCTCGGAGGTAAGAAAAGAATAGTATTTTGTGAAAAAGAAAGGGCCGCACTCATGTGAGGAGTATGAGCTGCCTACGTACCTCGGGGGTTTTTGAAAAGTTTAAAATAGTTTTTGTAGAGGATCAGGCCACGTAGTTCTGGGTAGAGGGAAATGAAGTGTTTTTTTTAGAATAGAAGGGGGGATCAGAAGAGTCGTAGAACGCCGAGATTTCGGACTAGGGATAGAATTTCTTGAGACGGTCCAGATTGACTGGACGAGCCGTCTCTTCCCCATATAGGTCAGTGAGCATGGCGGCACCGTCGGATAAGATTTTCTTCATAATGTAGGGGCCGCTCCAATTGGGCTTGAATTTCCCTCTAGGGTCCCAGATGGGTTCTATTATCTCTTTGAGGGCTAAATCCCCCTCTCGGACACCATGGTCCTTGACTTTCTTGTTGAATGATCGCACTATTCGGCGATGGTACCCCTGTATGTGATAAAGATATTTTAATCTTCTTTCATCTAGGATGGCTAGCTCATCAAGATGGCTTTGGCACCAGTCTTCTTCACTAACCTTGCTTTCGAGCATGACGCGTAGCGATGGTATTTCCAGCTCCACAGGGAGGACAACTTCCATGCCGTAGACCAAGGAGTAAGGGGTATCCCCAATAGAGGTTCGGATTGAGGTTCGATAGCCCCAGAGGGCGTATGGGATTCGGTCGGCCCAATCCATATAGCTTTTGGTTATCTTGCGGATAATGGCTTTGAGGTTCTTATTGGTGGCTTCAACTGCACCATTGGTCTGAGGTCGGTAGGGGGAAGATTTGTGTCTCTGAATTTCGTACTCGTTGATAATTTTTATGACTTCTGCTTTGAAGTATAACCCGTTATCTGACACTAGCTCATGTGGGACCCCATATCAGTAGATGATATTCTTCTTGATTGATTTGGCCACTTTCTTAGTGTTCAACACTGCTTATGACTCAGCTTCGACCCATTTGGTGAAGTAATCGATGGCAACCAGGATGAACTCATGTTCGTTTGAAGCCTTTGGTGTAACCTTCCTTATGATGTCGATACCCCAGATGGAGAACGACCAGGGAGAGGTCATGTTGTATAACTCTCACGGAGGCAAGTGTTGAAGAGTGGAGAATTGTTGGCATTTGAGACATCTTCGAACATAGGCGGTGCAATCTTGGGTCATGGTGGTCCAGTAGTAGCCCTGTCGGATGATATTTTTGGCCAGCATGTGACCATTCATGTGGGGTCCGCACTCCCCGCTGTGGATTTTCTGCATTGTTTTCTCAATCTCCGCCCCTGCGATGCAGTGTAGATGAGTTCCATTAAAATTCCTCTTGAGTAGAGCTTTATAACAGATGATGTATTGGGCGGCTAGTCTTCGGAGGGTTGTTCGGTCCTTCTTGTTGGAACCCTAGGGATACCTACCATGTTTAAGGAGGCACCAGATATCATAGTACCAACAATCGGCTGGTTCAGGATCTTCGGTGGAGACAGGATCCACATGGCAGCAATGGGTTGGTTTGTCTTGCTTTTGAACTAGGAAGGGGTTCATTGTTATTCCCTCGGGCATGTCGACCATGGAGGCCAAAGTGGCGAGAGCATCGGCTAGGTTATTCTTTGCTCGGGGTAGGTAATGGAAGGTGCTATCTCTGAATTGGGAGGCTAATTCTTCTAATTAGGCATGAAGGGGTTGTAGTTTTTCGTCCTTGACTTTCCACTTTCTTAGCACTTGACCGATGATGAGGGCAGAATCCCCATATACATCAAGGTGTTGAATACCCTTTTCGAGAGCAACTTTGAGGCCTACTTTGCATGCCTCGTATTCCGCCATGTTGTTGGTGCAAGGGAAATCCAATTTAATGGCGATGGGAGTGTGAGAGTCATCTGGGGAGACCAGAAGTATCCCAATGCCATATCCCTTTTTGTTGGCAGTGCCGTCAAAGAACATTTTCCATCGAAGACGTTCTTGAGTGGTGCAGAGGATATTTTCATCTGGGAATTCAGAGATCCAGACATCTGTTTCTTCTACAGGGTAGTCATCGGGATAGTCAGAGATGGCTCTTCCTTTAATAACTTTCTGTGTGATGTACACGATATCAAACTCGGTTAGGAGCATCAACTATCGGGCCATTTGGCTGGATAAGGCGGGTTTCTTAAGAAGGTATTTGATGGGATCCATTCGGGATACAAGTTTCATGGGGAAGGCGAGCATATAGTGTCGCAACCTTTGGGTGACCCAAACAAGTGCGACACATGCCTTTTCTAAAGCAATGTATTTGACCTCGTACCCGACCAATTTGCGACTGGCATAATAGATGGCCCTTTCTTTGCGGGAATCTTCAAGGTATTGGGCTAGCAAAGCCCCGGCTGCAGTGTCGGTTATGGTTAGGTATAGGAGTAAAGGGAGACCAGACTGTGGTGGCATGAGTACTGGAGGTTGGGTCAGGTATTATTTGATTCGATCAAAAGCTTCTTAGCAGGCCTCATTCCAAACCTTGGTTGAATCCATTCGGAGGAGCTTGAAGATTGGTTCACAGATGAAGGTTAGTTGGCTGATGAACCAGCTGATATATTATAATTTCCCAAGAAAACCTCAGACTTCTTTCTCTATACGGGGTGGTGGCATCTCAAGTATAGCCTTCAGCTTTGCAGGATCTGCTTCTATCCCCTTTTTACTGACCATGAATCCCAAGAGTTTTCCCTTTGTAACGTCGAAGACACACTTATGTGGATTAAGTCGCATCTGATACTGGCGCAGTCGTTCGAAGAACTTTCAGAGAGCGAGAACATGACCTTCTCTAGTTTTGGACTTAATAATCATATCATCCACATAATCCTCGACCTCTTTATGAATCAGATCGTGCTGGATATTTGTAGCAACCCTTTGGTAGGTAGCCCCAGCATTCTTGAGACCGAATGGCATAACGATGTAGAAAAAGGTTCACCATGGGGTGATGAATGCGGTTTTTTCTTGGTGGTATAGGTGCATCTTGATTTTGTTATATCCGGCAAACCCGTTGACAATGACTTCAGAGCATGACCGGCTGTGTTGTCCACGATCTTGTCGATGTTGGGTAGCGGATAATCATCCTTCAAAGAAGCTTTGTTTAAATCTCGGTAGTCCACACACATTCAAACTTTTCCTCCTGATTTCGGTACAGGTACAATGTTGGCTAGCCATGTGGGATATTCGATCACTCGAATGAAACCCACGTTCAACTGTTTGACCACCTCTTCTTTGACCTTGAGCGACCATTCGGTGCGGAGTTTTCTCAACTTTTGTTTAACCGTCTTGTAATCTGGGAGAGTGGGGATCTCATGCTGAGCTATTTCAGGATCAATACCGGGCATATCATCGTAGGACCATGCGAAAACATCCACGAACTCTTTTAGCAATTCTTCGAGTTGTGCACGCTCATGCTCGTCAAGGGTGGCCCTTATCCTAATCTCGCGCAGTTGGATACTAGAACCGATATTAATAATAACAGTCTCTTTTTCATTAACTTGAACGCGGTTATGTTGTTTATTATTAATCTTATTTAGATCAGTTAAGAATTGTTCATTTGCAAAATCATCATCATCAAAAGTTTGATTAGAATTTAAACAATTAATGTAAGGCACAAAAAGATACTCAAAATCTTCGTTTATTTCATTGATAGGAAAAATAGCATTGAGAACCTCATCAAAAGAGGTCTTGATTACATTTTAGCAATGATAGAGAACAGAAGAAGAAATAGGGTCAACATTGGGGTTAATGGAGATTTCAAGGGGTAGAACTGGCGTAGCATACCAGTTGAGGAGAGGTGTATCAGCAGATTTAATCAGACGGGATGGGTCCATTGATGTAGTGCCTGAATGAACCATGTCGAGTGCCAGCCCCAGTATCTGTGAGTTGAAGGAATCTTCGGAATCGCTTTTCTCAGTCTCTTCGGCATCTTTGATGAGCGGTTTTACGCGGTGTGGGAAACTTTCGGTCCATGAGTAGCTATCTTGGAAAAAGATCTCCATTCCAGGCTTCATCTTCTTATCTGTATGGTCATACCACGGTTCTGGAAAACCGCAAAAGGGGAAATCCTCACCTTCTTTGATGAATCGTTCATTTAAGGAGTCGCTTGAGATAGTTCGGATACAGTTTAATCCTCTCTTTGGTCGAGACTGGCGGATCATTCTGAGATCTTATTCTGATGGTTGATACCCCAAGCCGCAAGGATGGAAAGATTTCTTCAGTTCAATGGGCTCAAGTATCCCTTGCTGCCTTTTCCCTAGCCCCAGTCCGGGAATGAAGTGCATGTTTCCGAACATCTGAATCACATTGACATTGCCATGAGGGTCATATTCTGGACAAACCCTTTGTTTGAAACCGTCCCCTACCGGGAGTAGGAATGGCTCGACTCGGAATCCTAATAGGAGTATATCATTTGACCCATGCTGCATCTCGAGAATTGGACTGCTGGTGCTTGCACCCTCGACATTTTCGTCGTCTCCCAAAATGGTGATGACTCGCCCATCGGCGAAGAACTTCAATTTATGATGGAGTGAGGAAGACACACCCTTGATATTGTGGAGCCAGGGGCGTCCGAGCAACAGCTTAAAACAAGCTGGGATGTCTATGACTTGGAATTCGACGATAGGGTTTATAGGGCCAACCCTTATTGCAAGTTTTATGGATCCCATTGTTTATATGAATGAGTCGAATAGTATAAAGATATGAAATTATTATTTTGACGCAATTTGACTATTATTTACTTTTATAATATTAATAGTATGGGGGTGTGACGTGAGTGGTTCACTGAGATATTTTTCTTCTTAGATCAAGAGTGGGATAGACTCCTTATTTTTCGTAGTATATCGATTGGCAACTTTTTTTGTAATCAATAGCTAGATAATTCAACCCTAGTTCTATATCTATCATCCCTTTTGGATCCATAACCTACCCTTTAGGAAAATAAACATTGGAGGTAACTTATGATCACGTTTCTTTAATATAACTATTGGCGATTGACGTGACTAAGAATGTGTCTCTAAAGTGCATTCTCTCTCGGCTCAAGTGCAAGCATGTCGCATTAGTAATAAAATCGGTAAGTCGGGATCGTCTCCATAGGGAAATAGGACAAGAAAATTATGACGACAGAAGGACAGACGGTTAACCTAAGTTTGACTCTAAAAAGAAGGAAAAGGTGATTTGAATGGTGAAAAAGCTATAACTAGATGCAATTTTGAAAATGATTAATTAATTAAATCAGGAATAAATGGAATGCAACTACTCTAAATTACCTAAAAGAGTGATGATGATTGAACTAAAACTTGGACCATATGATGAGAAAAACAGGTCGGGAATACAATCCCTCAGCCCTAATGTATTGTTGGTATAAAACTAATCATAAATTTAAGTGATTAATCAGACCCAGACTTTAGTACTCTCAAGCATTACGTATATGAGGTTCAAGCCTACACCGTTGGTTTGCTTGAATAATTCTGCCGTAGTCTGGATAACATCATCTAAGCTGACTTCGTCGGTTGGTACCACCCATTTATCTGAATCTCGGGCCCATTTCCGTGCTTCCAAAAATAGTGTACTGAATCTCTGGCAATCGATGACCATCTGTGAGGACAATTTTAGCTTGAATTCTAGGAGTTAGTTTAACACCTCTGACAATTCCATACCTCTATTTTTAGAATGGGTACGGACAACGATGCATGCTCTGGTAAGGAGTGACAGTGCCTGATCAGCGGGGCTAGTAGGGTGTAGGAGGAAATATGGGCAAATTTGAAGAGGTTTAGGAGGGTATAGGGGTGTGATTTGGGTTAATGGATCGAAATTCAGGTTTTCTTCCAAGAAGATGGCATTGGTGTGATTTGGGAGTGGGTTGTGAGTAGTGTTTGGCTTAGGATTGGATGGTGGGGCGATGGTACCCCAATCAATGAGATCTTGGATTACGTTTCAGAGGTGAAAGCACTGGTCGGTGGTATGGCCAGTAGTTTGGTGGAAGGCGCAATGAGCATCGGTCTTGAAGTTTCTTGGGAGTGGATTTGGAAATGGACGTGGATCCAAGGGTTTGATGAGGTTTCAGCTTAACAGGGCTTGGTAAACTTTGGAGAGGGGAGCATGAAGCTCAGTGTATTCCCTTCGGACGGGAGCAGGGCGGCTTTCTGGTGCCCATGATATGGTTGGTTGAGAGATGTTGTTGATGGTTGAGACTGCGGCACTGATAGGCTTATCATATTTTCTGGGGGTGAACTGTCCGGATACCTTCTTCGGTTCAAATTCTATTTTAACGAGGCTTTCCTCAATTTCCACTCCAGCCTCTCTGAGAGCTCTGAAGTGGGGATAGTATTGTCCTCCCATGGTTGCTCGGACATGGGGCAAGAAATTATTCTTCACTATGTTGACTTGTTCTTCCTCAGATGGCCGATTGGTCATGGTAGCTTCTTTTTCCCTCCATCGGGATATGAAGTTACTGACTGATTCTCCAGAGTTTTGTTTGAGCAGTTCTAAATCACGGCGGGTGACTTCAAGCTCTTCGTTGTATGTATATTGCGACATGAATTCTCGGGCTACATCCTCCCAACTACGGATTCTGGATTCCTCCAGGCATAAAAACCATCGGAGGACACTATCCTTCAATGTTTGCTGAAACAATTGGTCCATCACCTCTTCGGAAGTCCCTAGGAGAGTCATGGAACGGTGATAACTGTGAAGATGGACAATCGGGGGTCCACTCCCTCCGAATTTTTCGATGTTTGGCATCTTGAACTTCTCGAGTAATCTCGCTTTAGGATAAGGAGACATGTGGGTGTAATCCATGTAATTCCCAGAGATCCTGACTTGGTCAAACTTCTTGGTGAGCATGTTTAGATCCTCTTTGACTTTATTGAACTCCTCCTCCTTTGGATCAGCGACCACAGGCAGGTTAGCCATAGGCTGGGCAATGTTTGGCATTGGAAGCTGGACAGGTGGTGGCCCATTGGCAGGAGGGGCACGTGGAGCATGCTAATATTCTTCCAGAACCCAGATAGGCTCGGGTGGACCCATAGCACGAGGGAACAGGGCCTCGGTCTCTTGAGGAATAAGAACTTAGTTTCGTTGTATTTCTCGGACCTCAGCTTGGAGGTTGTCAATCTTGGCCACGAGCTGAGCTAGGACTGTCGGCAGATCCGGTTGTATGAATGGTGCCTGATCTGCATTCTCCATGGAAGATGGATGGATTCCGGACTCGAAAGAAGTAGTAGAGGAACGAATGAAACTCCGGGGTGATTTGACTGAAGATCGAAGCTAATAGGGAGCCAGGCCAAGGGCTTGCAATCGTCCTGAGAAGGCGTTGGATAAGATTTATTTTTGAGAAAAAGGGAAGAAACTATTTTTGGATTTTTGATAAAGAAGGGAGAAATGTTTTTGGATTTTTAATAAAGAAGGGAGAAATGTTTTTGGATTTTTAATAATGAAGGGGGAAATATTTTTGGAGACGGAACTCAGCACGATTATTATGTTCTCACTTGTATTTAATTCTCCTAAATGCAATGCCGGACGGGACCCGAGCCTGGAAAAGTGGGGGTCTTAATATATGCAAAGCTATGGTTTGGACTTGTAACCAGGCTCGCGGACAGGGTCCCGTTTTAAAAAATGCGTGAAAATTGGGTGGTAGATCGACCCGGAATTTCGACAGAGTTTAGGGTTGAAATCGGCAATCTAAAGTGCGTGTCCTAAGTCTGACACCTATATGCGGGTATGCAGTTGGTTGGGTGAATTGGCATGGGTTCCCCCTTTAGCGTGACTTCCACGATATACGTCTTGCTCTTGCGGGCAATCGGTACGTGTGGACAAGCCATTTGATATACCTGAGTGTACGTGAATTGCCTCACCATATACCTCGTGGGGACGGTACGTATGAGAGCGAATTCGATATACTCGACATACGTGAATGAATTCCCTGCGATATACCTCCCGTCATGACTTTGGTCAGGCGGTACGATGCGGGGGAACCGTTTGATATACGTCGAAGGTACTTGGCCAATAGAAGGTGAGAGTCATATCGCTTAGGCTAACTGCGACCTGCCGGACCAGCGCCCATCACGAAGTGACCCTCAAGTTACTGGGTAAAATTTGGTCAAATATCAATGCTCTTTGGTGATATCGTGTGAATCATGTATGATTCTCTTATTAGTATCTTGTGATGAGAATGCCGTTCTTGATTATTGCAAAACAGGGAACAAAGTACAAGTACCCCAAAAGGTACACCAAGTATGGATGGGTGATGCATGAAACATGGGGATATACATGTGATCCTAGGTGCACGTGGTGCGAAGTGTACATGGAGAATTTTTTACAAGTGTATGAACATAAGCGTAAGCATGGGATATATGTGAGAAAGGGGAATGGGCAGATATGGGGGGAAACATAAATAAATATAGCATCCATGTAAATACAGTCAAGCCCACAAGCAAAAAACACAATTGTCCCCAGCAGAGTCGCCACTGTGGCCATCCCCGATCCTGATCCCCGTGGGAGGGCGCGTGGAGGAAAGGATCCTTCGGGTCCCGCGCGTCCCTCTCGGAATGGCTTCGGCCGACGTCGTTTGTGGTGTGAAATATGTAGAGAGATTCAGAGTCGCCAATCTATTTTACTCAAAACAGACAAAAGAAAAAGGTGAAGCCACTCCGAATAGTGGCATCCAAAGACATACTAGTGCATACGAAACCAAGATGATTTGAGAAGGGTTCGGAGGCTTAGTTACGAAATGGGAAGGTGTTAGGCACCCATTCCGCCCTTTCGGTCTCTCATGAATATTTGCTATTTTCCTTTATATTTCTCCCCGTGATATGTGTGCATGTGTATATATATAGAATGGATGTAGGAATCCTCGACTTGTATCATGGAAAAGATAAAGAGAGTCATCCGTAGGAAGATATAAGAGTAATATTAGAAAAATGAGATTTACGCGATTACCCCTACGTTGATCGTTATAAGGGAACGATAACGCATATGGAGTAAAACTCCACTAAGGGCAAGTATATAGCATATAAGGAAAATGGATTAAAGAGAAGATAGAAGATAAGGTAAAAAGTGAGAAAAAGGACTCGAGTCTCGGGTTTTACCTCGAGACGCCTACGTAGCCTATAGAGGCATCAAAGTCCACGTAGTTCGCATACAAAAAGAGGGGTGGGGTTTATCCCATAAATCCAAATGAGGAATCTCTTATTTGTGAGTATGTGTATGTGTGTGTAGAAAAAAAAGTGTCTTAGTTGTGAGAAGAGTGCGAAAAAAGTGTGAAAATCCCTACTTGGAATTTATGAGCAAACCCTCTTTTTCTTGTTTTTTGGGTTTTTATTTATATAAAAATAAGAGATGTGCGATAATACTAAATAAAAAGTATATTAGGATGTGTGGGATGAGATAATAAAAAGTGCTAAGTAATAAAGCAAGTTATTGAGAACTTAAGAGAATTTGAAGAGAAAGGTGAGAAAGTTGGACCTTCTTGAAGATCTTGAGCTTGATCTTGAATGTTGGAGAGCAGCCCTTGCACTTTGAATGATGATGGAGAGTGGTTAATTCACCAAATTTGATGAAAGGTATGATGAAAAGTGGGAGTAAAAGGAGGATTTGGAAGTTGAAATCACGCTACCTTCGAGAGAGGTTTCTGGGATTCGTTGAGAGAGATTTTTTATCATATTTGGGCTCCCTTGCAAATGAAGTGAAGGCCTCCTTTTATAGCCCCAGGGGACTGCCGATCGGCATAGAGCCCTTTCCTGCCTATCGGCAGGCAGGTGCCGATAGGCAGGTTCTGGAACCTGCCGTTTGGCAATGTGTTTCAGGCTTTTTCGGAAAATTGGCTGCCGAGGGCAAACCGTTGGTCAGAATTGTGCACGAGGCATATAGTTGGAAAGGTAATTCAAAGACCTTCGAAAGTCCTTGGGACCATTCCCGGGTTCGGTGTTGACTTTGGGTCAAATATGGCTCGGAAGCGTTTATCGGTCCATTGGACGGGGAATCATTCGGACGCAAATGGATCGTTCGTCCGTATGGTAAATCTGAATCGCACACGGGGCATACCATTGGAAAGGTTAGGAGATGTACTTCGACATTCCAAAGAGTTTGACCCAGTTTGGAGAGTTGACTTTGCTCAACTGGTCCCGGGAAGCGCTCGGTGGCCTCCCGGAGTCAAACGGATCGTTCGTCCGCATGGAAAGTCGGAATCGCACATGGGGCAGACCATTGGAAAGGGTATTCAGGGACCTTTGAAGATTCATTTAGCACCGGTCGAGCTGAAGAGTTGACATAGGTCAAACAGAGCTCGGGAGCCCCCGGTGGCCTCTAGGTCAGGTTTCCGACGCAAACAGACCGTTCGTCTGCATGGTAAGTCAGAATCGCGCACGGGGCAGACCGTTGGAAAGGGTATTCAAGGCCCTTCGAAGATTCATTCAGTCTCAGTCGAGACGAAGAGTTTGACTTTTGGGTCAAACCGAGCCGGGGAGTGCCCGATGGCTTTCAGGTCAGTGCTCGGGACATGACCTGGGTTTGCGGTGATGAGTGGAGGTACTGGGGACCTAAGGTGAGTTAGGGGGGGGTAAGAGAATGAGGTGTCTACAATTATTACTTTAATAAAAATCGCGAGTTATTCCATTTGAAGATTGAAATGCAAGTTAATGTTATATTCCCCATACTCCAATTTATGTTTTCATATACTGTTGAATATCAATATTGTTTCCTTATTTTTTTATCTTAGTAAATGGAAATTACAACAAGAAATAGAAATGATACGTCTAAAGCAGTTTCGTTAAAAAAAATGACCAACTGTTAATCGAAAATCTCATAAACGGTGAGTTATGTAATTAAATTGGTTCTCATCATTATTTTCATCTGAACATACATTCAGATTTAAAATAAGAACTCGTTTAATACGTTGCTAATACTCAAATGTTCGTAACATAGTCATTGTTATAAGATTGAGTTGGTATTTCTATTTAGATATAGAAAACACAATATATTATGATACACGTTTTTTCACAATATTTGTTATTTATTTATTATATATAGAAGTGTGAAACCGCAATGTGAATTGGCATTTTGAAATATAAATGTTTGTCAACGTGAAATAATTTTGTGAAACTACAGTTTAAAATAACAGCGCAATATGAAATGAATAACATTGTGAAATATGGAATTACACTCCAGCTATAATGATGTGAAATAATATGTAACAGTGGAGGAAAATTAGAGGCATTAAAGAAGAAAGATCTTAAACACATATGTTCTTCAATATTGGTTAGAACAAGAACGATGATGAACATATAGCTACCTTACAAAACACATCATTCAATCAAATTTTCAATGCTACGTGGGAGGGACGAGAAATAGTTGCATTAGTGAAGAAGTATGATGAAGATTTATATCAGTTAATTCAAATATATAATGATAAGATAAAAGTGGTTGTGATTGGCGATTCTACAATGAAATTTATGTTGGGGTTGTATACTAAAAGTCATGGTTCACTAGTGAATTTTAGTATGTCTATATAATGAGAATCTTTATAAGTAATGTTTGCATCGTATTATTTATATATTTATATATAGATGTCTTTTATTCTATATAGTAGTTGATTTGGTGTATAGAGTCTGGCATACACATGGAAGATTAAATCATCGATTCTTGTATATAAGTATGGTTCACAATCTTAGATGGAGATGGGCACACCATCGGTAGGATTGTAGCACAATATTTTAGTAGGTCTATCTTGATTAGAGGAAACGATATAGTTTCGAATTATTTTGCTAGTACATTTTGTATGTATTGAACAAGACTAATTTGTGATAATTGTCTTTATGTTGACTAGATAAGATAATGCACATCTCAAGGTTATTATGAGTGCTTAAGCACTTAATCCAGACATAATTGATGGACACGTTCATGAATAGTTCATTACTTTGATCTATTGGGTGAGATTCATTTATGGATCAATAAGCATAGTAGATTGGGTAATGTTGATTCATATACGGTGAAAGTTGAGAGTGTGCAGCGGTACAAACTTATTGGATTGATTTATACAATTAAATGTCCCAAACATAGAATTCTAATTTTTACCTAATTTTAATCTTTGATTAAATTAGGTTTGCATACAACAAATGTTCCAATTTAGCAATTTAACTAGGCATGCAACTAACACAGTGAATGAGAAAAAAATCCCTTTTCATGGAAAAACCTATATTCAACACTTTAGAATGTTTTACAAATAATCGACTTACAAACTACTTAGACCGACTAAGTATAATGATGCATCATGGATATTTCATACTCGCTCCCGTTACCTTTATGAATTTTAGCACTTTTGTGCTCTTTATGCTTATATTTATGCTTGTTAACTATACAAGCTCTATTATGTATGTTTATATGCTTTGCAAGAGTTAATTGAGTTTTTGTAGGTAATGAAACGCTTAAAGTGAGGATTGGTTAAAATTCGGAGAAGTTTTATCATCGAAATTAACTTCATGGGCATTTTAGATATTTCATACTTCATTTTTGACTCAGTGGAATTCCACGGAAGCGTAGTTCATCGAAGTTATCTTCGCATGGCTATAAACAACACATCATTTCGATTTCGGACGAAGAAGATATGTCCTTTTCCGTTTCGCACCATTTCTCCCTCATTTTGGACCAAAGTAGACCATGGAGCAGGGGACCAGTTGATCGACCCTGCCCCACCGGTCGACAGGTGAATCATATTTTGGCCTATAATGGATGCAGTGGGCTTTTGCCCGAGGAACCGTTCGACCGACCCCTCGGCTGCGATCGACCTGTAGCAGCAGATATCCAACACTTCGTTACTTTTCATTTCTTTTTCCATTTTTTCTTTTTTTCTTTTCCCACTTACTATAAATACAACCCTTTTGTTTATTTTGTAAGATACGTATTATTTTATTTAGTTTTAGGTTTTGGTTCTCTTAGGGAGGTTAGGGGTCGGAGGATCTTTTGGGTGTGCCATTTCTTCCTCCTAGGGTTTGCATATATAGGTTGTGTAAGAACATTACTCATCTTCTTCTCCATTAATCCCAACTTCCATTTTTTATTTATTTATTGCTTTATTTACTTGCTTTCGTTATTTATTGCATTTCTATACATGTCGTTTATGATGCTTTCTAGTTAACTTAAATTAGGTTGTGATTGATTGAACTCACCTTGGTTTCAATGGGTTTCTTTGCTTTGGTGATGGAGTTTCTGCATTTAATTTGATTGGGTTATCCTTGACTTTATGCCTAGGATATTTAACCGGGTATATCATGTATGCTCCGTATTTACGACAATGCGTGTGTAATTTTTGGGGTATATGTTGACGTTAATATTAGAGTAGGCCTTTATGACAATTTAGGGGGTGACAACTCTAGATTTAATTAACTGTCGAAATGAGATCCAATCTGACTAAATTCGTAGTCTCATGTAACCATTTGCACACATTAAACTGATATGAGGGATATTAGTCACAACCTATAGTTTTTATTCCTTTTTGTAATCTAAGTTTTAATACCTATACCTAGTTATATTTCCTTTTTGTTATATGTTATCATTTACACTTTTATTTGAGAAGTATTAAACCAATATAATTCTAACAACTAGTCTCTGTGGATTCGATACCCGGACTGGACGCTATACTCCCTTAAAAGAGTGTAGTCAATAATCTAGTTTTGCATAGCGGTGAGAGCAAAAAATAACAACTAACACATATCTTTATACTCTTGCGCCTCGAACATCCCGCCCGCCGTGTCAAAATGGCACCGTTTACGGGGACTTATTTATTTTAAAATTTAAATTATTTAGTATTTCGTAGTATTTTCTTTCTATTTGTATTTTTTTGTTAACTATTTTTTAGGACTTCTACATTTGAGTGCCAAGAAATGCTTGAATTTGCCAACGCACATCATTTTGTGAAATTTTCCATCTCGAGCCTTCTTTGGGTTAAGCATGTCTTATTCCAATTTTTCTGTTATCGTAATGATAATTATCAAAATCCCCTACACCTATGACTTTTGGTCAATACTTACAGGCCCCAAAAATAGAAACATCTAAAATGTCTTTGGGTTAGTATTACCAACGTCAAGTTATGGATTACAAGAATTTTAAGAATGATTATTCCAATTTTGGGCCTCAAGATCTTTATAATAAGAATGGTAAAACTAAATTGCATTAGCTTTCAAAATTCTTATAATAATAATTTTGATTGTAGTCCTAGTGATAGCTTTCAAAGTTCTCGTTTGCAAGAATCCGCACCTCCGCTTATGAATTTCCGTAAGGGCTTGCATATTCTTGAAAATGAAAAATTTTAAATCGTTATTGAGAAGAAAATTGTTGTTAGGATCAAGAGTTGGATGCATTATTCGAATCCAACGACGATTTCTCTTCTAAGACTTTCGAAGTCGAGGAATGTTTTGAACCAAATGAGGATTTTGTGCCTACTTTGGAAGAAAACATTTTTGACTTGGCCCATGGTATAATAAAGAATGAAAAGGAGGAAGAAATGGACGTAGTATCCATTTGCAATGAAATGATTTCTTCTTTGGCCCCCAAAGAAGAATATATCATTGAAAATGATCTTATTTCCTTCGAAACTTAATCTTCAAGCGATGATGAGTCATCTCTTGAGTTTGAATTTATTTTTTCCCTATATTTAATATCCATTATCAAACCAATACAAGTACCCAATGAATCGGTTCAGAACTTTAAAACGTTTAACCTTTCCACCGATGATGAGTACTTGCTCGACTTGCTTTCAGTGAAGGAAATTTTGCCTCCATGTGCGCCACCTCCCATTCTAATTTTAAATCCTTTGGGAGGAAATTTTGTTTTTTTGGACGCCACGTGTTTTTGTCATCCGTTTTATCCAAATCCCCCATTATCCCTCCAAAATTTTTAATTAATGATGGTTCATTTCTTCCGCCTTACACATGCCTTCCATTGTTTGAATGGAGTTCCTATTTTTCTAGAAGGTATGCATGAAAGGGAGGGTCCCCCGTTGATCCTCCAAAGTCAAATCATATTTTGGATGAATCCTCAAAAATTTCAACTTTTAGTGTTGAGTTAGTTAGAAGTTATAATTGTAGGTTATAATTAGTTAGTTTTGTTTTATTTTTCTTATTTTTCTTTATTCTTACTTATTGTCTAGTGTAGTTAGTTAATTTTTTGTTATATATTTTTTGTTATGCTTGGTACTAACATATTTTGTAGAATCATTGGACTTATACTTTCGGAGATCGCTCAATTGGGGGTAATATCACTATTTTCCTCTCTTTATCTTGGTTCTTAATGACCATTGAGGACAATGTCAAGTTTTGAGTTAGGGGGTGTGGGATATTCTATCCATTTAGGCAGGGGATATCCAAGAACAACTTGCCCTTCGCAGGATCAAATATAAAGTTCGGCGTTCAGATCAAAGGGCTTGCTCGGAGAGTCCACCCTCTAAGGAGAGATACGGACCGATGAGGTCCACACAAATCTCCATATTGATTGATGCCTATGAGGCAAGGATCCAAGAGCAAAGGGAGGCCTCTCGCAAGCAAGAGGCTGAGAATTCTCGCCTCAAAAGGAAATTAGAGAGGATCGAGAAAGAACTCCATCGCACCATCAGGCGACATCCCTACCGCACTCCTAGACCTCAGGTGAGCAAGCCTTGAAGCTAAGGAAGGAGCCCCAAATGCAGATCCCAAAGAAGTGAGAAGCTTTAGTCATATGATGACTTGCTCGAGCAACAACAACCAGCTCACCGTTACATGAGCCCAGCTCAAGGTGATGAGGATATACAAAATTTGGTCCGAAGAGAAATGGACCAACACCCAGCACATCGGGGTGCCAGATCTACCAGGGAGCTTGCTCGATGAACTCTCAAGACCCAGATGAAATCCCCTTTCTCAAGAGAGATAGAGGAAGAAGAAGCCCCCAAAAAGTTTGCAATTTCGAGATTCAAGATCTATGACAGAAACACTAACCTTATCGATCATGTTAGGCAATACAGGCAAGACATGACTCTCTGGAACCACAAGGATGCGCTAATATGTCAGATTTTTCCCTAAAGTTTGCATGATGTGGCCCAAAAATGGTTCGAGAGACTCCCTCACAGGTTCATCAGGAGTTTTGAGTCCCTGGACGAACTCTATACGGCTCGCTTCATCACCAGTAGCTCCCATCTGAAAAGGATGGATGCTTTACTAACATTGAAGAAGACGCCTCAAGAGAGCCTCTGGGACTATGCAAAGAGGTACTGGGAGTTGTTTAACGAGGTCGAGGACTGCTCGGAGCAAGTATCAGTGGCTTCTTTCAAGATTGGCCTACCTAGCTCTTGCCTTCTGCAATAATCCCCAACGAAGAAGGAGGCCATGGCCATCGATGACCTAATAGCTCGCATTGAAAAGTATGCTAAGTGGAGGATGTGACCCACCTTAGCACAGGGGAGAATGGTAGAACTAAGCTCGCTGCCAAGGGTAACAACAAGATTGAAAACCAGAAGAAAGGAGGCAAGAACGGGTGTAAAAATGGCTCCAAGAAGGGAGGCAAGAATGATGCTTCGAAAGCATTCCAGGCAGTGAACACTGTCTTCAAGGAACCAATTTATAAGATCCTTGTGAAGATTAAAGACGAGCCATTTGTTAAGTGGCCCCTAAAGATGGGAGAATATCCTTCAAAGAGAAATAATGCGTTGAGATGTGCTTTTCATAAGGAGGGAGGACACAAGACTGAGCATTGCAAGGCTTGTAAGGACATTTTGTCCATTATTAAATGTTATGCCGTTATACCGTTGAAGAAATTAAAGATTCATATCGTCATCAACGGATCCGAATATCAAAGAAGAAGAGGAATCAAAATTCTGATAGGCCGGACCGGTCCGCCTATTTTAAAAATGAACCGGTCCGCCTACGGACCGATCCGCCATCAACCGGACCGATCCGCTTGCTAAAGATCCAATAGACCCCAGACTGATAGCGAATCGAATAGGGACTTTGAAAAAATGAACCGGTCTGACACCCCAGACCGGTCCGCATCAGAGGCAGATCGGTCCGCCTGGGATAAATTCAGCCAGATCGTGCAGAGATTTTTTAGGCTGAAAGATTTCTATTTAAACCCACTTCGGGGATTTTTTTTATAAGACTTCTTCACACGATTTTCAGAGCCCATAAACTCAAAGTATTCATCTTTTGGAGTTATCAAACTCATGTTTTGATTCACACAAATTTCCAAATCATTTGTGAATCGTTTTGGAACCCTAGAACACAAACTCTTTTGCTGTTCATACCCTTGCGGAGAAGACCGACCTTCTTCTTCATTGCTTCCCTCCTAGAAAGGGAAACTTCCAACCGCCGACTAAAGATCCGACGCCTGAGGGTAATTCTGTGTCACCCTTGTATTTCAATGTAATCCGTATAAATCGCACTTTACAAAATTATAGTGAAATAAATGGTTTTTCCCCTTTGGGGGATTTTTCCTCATTTGTGTGTGTTTGAAAGTTGTTGCATGCTTTACATCTTATTCAATCACACCTAGTTGAATGTTTAGGATTTAATTGGGTTAAACTGTGTTTAATTATATAATTTCTTAATTTGAACGCACGCGCACCTCTCTCAAATTGGTATCAGAGAAGGTTACGCTAATCTATCGCGTATTCCTAGTTTTCGTAATTTTTTTTCTAAGATATCAATTTTTCTGAAAAATTTAATTTTTTGAAAAAGTGCTTGTTCAATTGGGAAATCATATAATAAAATGCCCGTTTTATACAGAACTAACTATGCATATTGGAAAGCCCACATGAGATCTTCTTTAAAGGCCATAGATGAAGGTGTTTGGATTCTAATTGAAAGAGGGTGGACACCTCCCTCCGTCACTGTTGAAAACGTGACCAGTTTAAAACCTGTCACTTCATGGACTGAAGATGAATTTAAATGGTCTTCTTTTAATTCTAAGGTTTTGAGTGCTATTTACGGATCCATCACTCCTGATGAGTTCCGACGTATCATGACGTGAACCACGTCAAAAGAGGCACGTGATGTTTTGCAACTTACCCATGAAGGAACTAATGCTGTGAAAGAATCTAAATTACAAAATTTAACAACTCAATTTGAGACCATCACCATTCTTGAAACTGAATGTTTTGATGATTATTATGCTAGGCTATCTAATATTGTTAATACTAGCTTTAATCTTGGTGAACATATTCCTAATGCAAGAGTTGTGAAAAAGATTCTTAGATCATTGCCTAAGCGTTTTATCCCTAAAGTCACTATGCTAAATTCTATGGGTAATTTAAATACGCTAAAATTGGAGGAACTTGTAGGAGACTTGCAAACATATGAAATTAACATGTTTCCTAAATCTGTGAAGTCTAAAGATAATGGAATTGCACTTAATGCCCGAGAGAGAAAAAGTGAGGGGACGGTAAGAAAGAGAGTAGAGTCATCTAGAAAGAAAGATAGTGAAACTTCTGATTCTGAGTGTGATTTTGACTTAAATGATTTGGCTCTATTTGCTAAAAACTTTAAGAAAATTCTCAAATTTAAGAAAAGTGGAAGTTTTAAAGATAAGAAGAATTTTCAGAGAAATAAGTTTGAAAAGAAAAATGAGAAAGATGCTAAAAACCCTCCTACTAAAGACAGTGAGAGATGCTATGAGTGCGACGGTAGGGGACATATAGCTTTTGAGTGTGCTACTCGCCTGAATAGAGAAAAGGGCAAAGCTGTCCTTAATGCTACCCTTAGCGACGACAGTGAGGTCGAGTCGGTGGGCTCGGGAGATGATTCACCGCATGAGTGTAACTTCACCGCATTCATGGCTAGTCATGTGAGTACTCCGAGTGCACCTCACGACGATGAGGATGCTACTTCACAGGGACACCTCGACAGTGAGAGCGATGTGAGTGAGGGGAAGGATGACACAAGTGAGAGAGAGAGTAATATTCAACGCGCCTACGCCGAGTTATATAATGGGTCATTTAAAACTAAAAAGCGTAACAAAGCGTTAGTTCTTAGGATCACTGCGTTAGAAGAAGAGTTAGAAGAGATAAGAAAGAAAGTGTCCTCCACCTGCACCACATTGAGAGAGAGAAAGAGTCTGTCTGTGGTAAGTTAGAATGTTTGTATAGAGAGAAAGAGAATTGTTTTGAGAAAGAGAGAGGGGACTTGACTAAACAAGTGGCTAGTCTTATGAGTGAGCTCCATTCCTCTGTGGAGACTCGGAAGAAACTTAAAGCCCTTGTTTCTCAGCTTTCTCATGATCTTGAGAGAGCACGGGAAGTTAAGGTACAAATCGAGGATAGATCTGGGAAGATGGGAAAGATGTTCCTCGGCCCCGTTTTAGGTTTTGGTGATTGACAGAGAATTGGTTATGATGGTGCCTCCACGTCTCAAATCGCACCTGGACCAGTCCCTGAGTTTTCTACTACCCCTTATGGTCAGTGCCAAATACTACGAAGGAGAGTTCGACCAAAAAAAGCAAACCAAGGTCCGCCTAAGACTGAGTTCTTTTGTACATACTGCAAAAGAAAAGGACACCTGAGGGAGTTTTGCTTTAGTTTGGGTCGAACACATCATACTTATACTCCACCACGTCATACTGATGAGTTTTCTAGTCTGAGAGAGCGTGTTGAGTTTTTACCCGCCACATCATATAGTTTGATGGAGGTATTCCGATGGATGTCTGTGCCGTCAGTGAATGCTTCTCACATTCCAGCTAAAACCAACAACAACAAAGGCAAACAAAAGGTCACCACTTCTTGGGTACCTAAGAAAGATTAAAAAGGCCTTTGTTGTTTATGTCACTCTGAAAGCACATAATACCTCACAGTGGTATTTTGACAATGGGTGATCCAGACATATGACAGGTGATGCCTCTTTTTTTTACATCTCTTGAGGATTATCAGGATGGAAGAGTCACTTTTAGAGATGGGAGCAAGTCTAGCATTATAGGACGTGGTACTATCGAGTTACCTGGATTTCCTAAGCTAGAAAACGTTTTATATGTCAAAGGTTTGAAAGCAAACCTTATCAACATTAGCCAGCTGTGTGACGATGACTTTGTCGTAAAGTTTGACCGGGACGCTTGTAAAGTCCATAATCAAGCCGGTAAACTTTTAGTGCAAGGGGTGAGGACACAGGATAATTGCTATGGGGCTGAGCCCACATCCTCACCTGTCTGAAAAAGCACCACGATGACTCCTATGGATTTGTGGCACCAACGTCTAGGTCACGTGAACGTTAGAGATTTGACTCGTTTAGACAAAAAGGACCTAGTATGTGGCTTACCATCTCTTGGAAAGTCAACTTCCACGGTTTGTGGACCCTGTCAGTTGGGAAAGAAAATTACGAGCCCTCATAGGAAGTTGCATTACATTACCACCTCCCGAGTACTTGAGCTGATTCACGTGGATCTTATGGGTCCTACTCGTACTGAGAGTTTGGGTGGTAAGAGGTATATCCTCGTGATGGTAGACGATTTCGCCAGATATTCTATTGTAGGTTTTCTGAGGGAGAAATCCGATGCTGTAGTGTTTTTAACGACCAAGTGCCGTGTCCTACAAAATCAACTCGGAGTCATTATTAATAGGATCCTTAGTGACCACGGCACAAAATTTAAGGAAGCAAAAGTAGATCTCTACTGTGATAGCCTCGGGATCAAACATGAGTTTTCTGCTGTGAAGACTCCTCAGCAAAATGGGATTGTTGAGCGAAAGAATAGAACGTTCCAGGAAATGGATAGATATATGCTTCTAGGTCGTAATGTTTCTAAGAGATTTTGGGCAGAGGCAGTGTCTACTACATGCCACATGGTGAATAGGGTTTATCTGCATCCACACACACTTAAGACACCTTATGAATTGTGGACTAGCAAGAAACCGAATCTGGCATATTTCCGTGTTTTTGGGAATAATGCTACATCCTACGGGATAGAGAGCAATTAGGAAAGTTTGATTCTCGAAGCGACGAGGGAATATTATTAGGCTATTCATCGAATAGTAGAGCGTACCGGGTTTTTAACCTGAAGAGATCTAAGGTTATGGAATCAATAAACATTACCTTGCAAGATGACAAACCTCCAAAGGTTATTGATCCTAACCTTCAGTATGAAGATGAGGACTATTCTGACAGTGATCTACTTTTCCCTCACCCACACTTTGTGGACCCTACTCCTGTGATAGGGGACACACCTTCTTGGGTTCGCAAGAGTCATGACTCTGCCTCCATTTTAGGTGATCCCACTCTTGGGGTCAAGACTCGTGCTCAGCTAGAGAACGTCGTTAGCCACTTTTCCTACACTTCCAAAGTCGAGCCCAAGAATCATAAAGAAGCACTCAAGGATGAACACTGGAAATCTGCTATGCAGGATGAGTTGCTTCAGTTTAAAAAGAATAATGTCTGGGAACTTGTTCCCCGACCTAGTGAGACAAATGTGATAGGTACCAGATGGATTTTTAAGAATAAAATGGATGAAAATGGTACCATAATCAGAAACAAATCTAGGTTAGTCTCTCAAGGCTACACACAGATAGAATGTTTAGACTTTGGGGAGACATTTGCTAATGTTGCGAGGCTTGAGTCTGTCCATCTACTACTCACCATCGCATGTCATCTGCACTTCAAGTTATATCAGATGGATGTCAAGAGTGCCTTTCTGAATGGCATTCTACAGGAGAAGGTTTATGTGGAACAACTAAAAGGGTTTGAAGACCCTAAGCAACCTGAGCACGTTTATTATCTGAGGAAAGCCTTGTATGGTTGAAGTAAGCACCTCGTTCTTGGTACGAGAGGCATACTTCCTATCTCTTAGCCCGTGGCTTCAAGAGAGGTGGAGTTGATATGACGTTGCTCATCAGGAGAGATGACGGTGCAATTTTGGTTGCCCAGGTCTATGTGGACGACATTGTCTTTGGATCCACATGCTCCTAGCATGCTCACCACTTTTAGGAAGAGATGAAAAGTGAGTCTGAGATGAGCATGGTAGGTGAGCTTACTTTCTTCATCGGTTTCCAGGTTCGTCAGCTAGAGGATGGGATGTTCATCTCCCAATCCAAGTATGCTAGAGACCTAGTGAAGAAATTTGGTTTAGACTCCGCTAAGCATGCACGTACACCTACGAGTACTTCTATCAAGCTTAGTAAGGACACTTCAGGCAAGGACGCAGAGCAAACCTTGTATCGGAGTATGATAGGTAGTCTTCTCTACTTGACTTCCAATTGTCCCGACATAGCCTTTAGTGTTGGAGTCTGTGCGCGATATCAGGAATCTACTAAAGAGTCACACTTACTCACTCTAAAACGTATTATCAAATACGTGAGTGGGACTCTCTCATACGGTATTTGGTATTTCATTGATACCAGTGATCGTTTGTCCGCCTATTCGGATGTTGATTGGGCCAGGGATGCAGATGGATGTAGGAGCACTTCTGGTGGGTGTTTCTATTTTGGTTCTGCTCTTGTATCTTGGTTGAGCAAGAAGCAAAACTCCATCTCTTTATCCACTGCGGAGGCTGAGTACATTGCCGCCGGGAGTTATTGCACGCAACTCTTGTGGATGAAGCAAATGTTGGAGGATTATGAGATTTCACAGGACACCATGATCATTTCCTATGATAACACGAGCGCGATTCACATATCCCGCAATCCCGTCCAATATTCGCGCACAAAGCACATCAGGTTACGCGATCACTTTCCACGTCAGTTAGTTGAGGAGAAGGTCGTATCCCTAAGTTTCGTTCCTACCGACCGTCAGTTAGCCGATATTTTCACGAAACCTTTAGATGACCTTAGATTCGAGAGTCTTAGGAAGTCTTTGGGGATTTGCACAGTTGATTGAGGGGTTGGTCCATGTATAGCATAGGATGAATTGTCATGATCATATCCTCTGGTTCCTATTGCTAGATTGCATCACTAGTGTATTTATTCTTTTTACTTTTTATATTTATTTTGAAAAATACAAAAAGATTTTCTTTTAGAAATTTTTTGAGAAAAGCACAAAAAGATTTTATTTTGATAAAATTTTTGAAAAATCCAAAAAGATTTCTGTTTTGCACCTTTTATGGATGAGCATTTAAGATAGCCAAGTCACAACTTCACTTCATATATCCATGTGACTGCTTGATAGAGATGTGAGACGCTACATCATTTCAACCATGTGCTTTACATTATTTGGAGTCTTTAAGATGTAATTAGTGATATTTTCCTACATGTTTGACTCCTATATCCTTTATTGCACACATGAACAATTTTACTTGATTATTGTACCTGTCTATCACATATTGGCTTGAGTGTTTCCATCTCAATTTTGTCTTTACAACGTTCAATATCCGATAAAACTTGACAAGATTGGACTGCATGTAAAAATCATTTTGGTGAGATTGTGTGTTTTATTGAGAACGGGGAGGGGCTGCGAAAGGTTATTAACTATCCTTTGTGCAAAAGCCACCATTAAACAGGACCTAAAAAATGGAGGAATTTTATTGTCTGAGGTCCAAAGAGGTTAAAACAGCCCCGAAAAAATTGTAAAGGCAATAAAAAGAAATTCATGGCAATTATGGGCCAGTAGGTTTCATCAACAATTCTCCAAAGTTTGAGAATTTAGATTGCCTCTATTAAAAATATAAATCTGAGGGAGTTTGGTTGGAGAATTTTTAAACGGGTTTGCACTCCCTTGAAAGTCCTGAAAAAGCTTGAAATTCGTTTTGGACGTTATTGGTGTGGAAATCTCTTTGAGCTTTGATTTGTAGATTTGATTAATTCAATGTCTCGTTCCATTTTTACTTACACCAAAAGGATGCATTTGAGTTCATTCGTTAGGAGTATCCGATATTCATCGTGCACGTATGTCATGTTTGTATGCATTGATTTTCCTATCGAATTTTAATCACACCCCTTCATTAACTCTATCACCGACTTGGTTGTTTTATGTTCATTCATGGTGAGATTTAGTCCTTGTGACACCGCGGCCTTGCTTTTTGTTTGATTACTTCTTCTACTTTGTCTATTTGGCGACATCATAAAAAGGGAGAGAAAGAATTATGGGGGAGTTTTGAAATTTGAGTTTATTTTGAGTTTTCGCATAAAATTGCGATATATGTTTATCTCATTTCAAACTCGATATGTCACGTGGTATTTGCTTCTTTGTCTCATATGTGTAGGTACTACATGGATTATCATTGGATTGCACACCCTGATGAGAAAAGCGTTGAGATTCCTGAAGATTCGAAGAGCAAACGTTGAAGTCTTATTCATTTGTATCGTTCTAGTTTTGGGTTCATGGAAGGGTAGTGACGCGACTAAGATTTTGTCTCAAAAGTGCATTTTACTCTAGGCTCAAGTGCAAGCCTGTCGCTCAAGTAGTAACCCGGTAAATCGGGATCGTATCCACAGGGATCGAGATTGCCAAATAATAACAAGAAAAATTATTAAATCTTGAAATGATTTCTTAAAAGAAACAAAAAGATGATCAATGATTGGGGAAATTTCTAGTGAAATAAAAATTTGCTTAAGGAAAACAAACTGAAAATTGTAAAAGAATTTAGATCTGACAAATGGGAGAAAATAGGGTAGGGTACAATCCCTCAATCCTTAACAAATTACCTTATAGAATACTAGACTTGTAAATTAAAATTATTGACTGGATCCGGTCTTTATAAATTCTAAGCATTACGTATATGAGGTTCAAGCCCGCACCATACGAAATCAAAGTCAACTACAAAGCGGTGGATGGAAAATTATACTCGCAAAGCGTTCTTAAACATCTCAAGTACCTAGGGTAAGAAAGATTAAAAGATTGACAATGTTTGTATGATTTTCTTTCACGATTCAATCAATATTTTAATTTAACCTCTATTTTCTACATAAATAATTTGCCTTGGATTGAGTTCATGTACCCCAACCCTTGGGAATTTAGCTACTCATGATTTGCTTCAAGAATAAATTCGCATATGAAATTATGGATCCACAAGACATTGTAAACAATTTGCAAATAATAAAACTAGAGAATGGAATGAGATTACTTGAATTCAGCAACAAGAAACTAATTGGAATTCAGAATTTCTTACAAACTGAGGTTCAGGAAAACTCTTGCAGAAATAGAAAATTTTCTCTCAAAGTATAACCCTAAAATTCAACCTCTAATTCTTTCTAGAACTCTCAACCTATCAAACCCTAGCCACTCTCTAGCAACTCCCTAGCTAGCCTCTCAAATGATGTAGGGCATTGGTTTTTATAGCACAAAGAATCGAAATTGACAGCTCAATGTGCTTGTAGCACAAATTTCACCATCCAGCACGCCAAAAATCTTCATAATTAATGCCAGGATTTCACATGACCGGACCGGTCCGGATTACACTCGGATTGGTCCGATATCTACCGGATCGGTCCGGTCCTAGTCGGATCGGTCCTATTTTCTTTTCCATCGGTTTGCTATCCATTCGGGGTCTACTGGACTTGGATCATTTCGGATCGGTCCGGATTCTATCGGATCGGTCCGATTTTCTTCAACTTTGACTTTTTCCTTGCAACTTTGACTCGCCATATCTTCTGATTTAGAACTCCGATTTGGGTGCCGTTTCTTCCTATGCTCTTGTGAATTCATGCTCTTCAACTTCACTTTTGGTGTCGCCTTCGATTTTTGAGTGGAACTTTACTCTTTTGCCCTTTGACTTTTCTTCTGATTTTCTTCTTTTCCTTTCTTGTATTTCATTCCTGAAAACTTTATCACAATTACACAAAAACTAGGGAATATTGTTAGAAACAAATAATAGAGTGATATGGACTAAAAATGATTCAATTACCTTGTTCGAGATATTAAAATCACTAATTTAAGGGGGTAAATTCAGAATAATTTACGCTTGGTCAAATCCCCCTATCTTAGGACTTTGCACGTCCCGGGCAATGTAACTGAATCTAACCCAAAATTCTACTCTTGAAAATTCCTTTATTGGGATAGAATACCTTTTTCACGGGCAAGCGATTGCATTTAGCGTATGCAACAAGCCTTTAAACCTCTAGGTTACCCTAGTAGGACGAGTTTTGTCTCGTGAGGGTTTGCAGTGAATTTACCCACAAAATTCTTTAGTGACTCAAATAAATATCAAAATATTTAAAAATTGTACAATTTAAACTTTTCGAAAAATAATCAACATAAATTCATATTCAAATGTCTCAAACCATAGTGTGTGTGTGTAAAGCCAAAAATTAAACCTCAAATTTCCACCGATTGAGCATTACGTTACTTTCCGAAAATTCGTTTTGATTCAAATTCTTACGGAATGCTCTCACAAACGAATCACTCGGATTGTGGTTATTTTCTCTCGGTATGCATGATATAAAGAGTAAATATAATGGACACAAATTCATGCATACAAAATTGAAAAGAAGGAAATATATGGTGAAAAGATCTCATCATTGGAATACAGTTATAAGGAAACGGTAAACATCATCTCTTAATCACACCATTTAATCTCTCATTTTATCTTTTTGTGTCTTAGCTCTCCACGCGGTAATCAATTTTGCCATTCGGACTCAGTTAGGACTTTTTGGGTAAAAAGGTGTAAAGGGTAAAATTGGGAATAGACAGAATATTCGGAATTGAAAAATGTCCTTATGATGTCCATTAGTGCTTTTTCGGGCATTTGCTCATTTTTCTTTTCTTTTTTTTCTTTCTTTTCTTGCTATTTTTGTTGAGCATATCTATTTATTATTATTTTTTTTCTTGCCCCTTTTTATTGCACAATTTGGACTTACTTGATGAATATTCGATTTTCACAATTCCGGGCTATTTGGGTTTTTCGGGTTATCAAACGAAAGGAAAATATTTTATTAGGCTCAAAGTAGGTTGCAAAGGGATAATTTTATTTTTCACAACTTTTTATGGCTAATATTTTTGGGTAACAAACGAAGGCCTACTTCATTGTCCAAATTGCTAATCACATTACCATATGCATCTCGAGATTAATTAAGTTTAGAGATATATTTAACACGAATTTCAAGACAACATTTCACACATTTCCCATAACCGATCAAAACAAAGGATTGAGATCATCAACGACTTATTAAAACGCTGAAAAGAACTTTGAGTTAATCATAAACTCGGATTGATTTAAAAACTCATAAAAAATTGAAAGGCTCGAAATCTCACCGAGTTTGATCAATCTCCACACTTATTCGTTAAGTCGTCAATTTTCTTTCAATTTCCATCTTTGGTCAATTTTGGCTTAGTGCATTATGAATTTTACAATTTGAGACTTTAAATAGAATAAAGGTGATATTTTTGAAAAATTTAAATTACAATTTTTATTTATTTTGAAGAAAAATATTTTTGGCTTTTCAATTTTTTTTTTAAACATATGAATACAAGCGAAGTTTTATGAATACGCACCTGTTATCACCCCTAACTCAATGATTTGCATTGTCCTCAATCAAATGGATAAGAGAGATAAAGAAGACAACATAAAGAGTGCGATAAATAAAACAAGCAAATATCATATGAAAACTTTAGATTACAAACAAACCGTGACACCACTGTGTAAGCAAAAAGAAATGAAAAAACAAACAAACATAGCTATAAAAAATCCTAAAGGAGATAGGGGAATCCTAAGGGGCGGGTGGGGGATGGGAAGGACTGGGAGCAGCAGGATCATAAGGATTGTAATAGTAAGGAGGAAGAGGGGCCTCGGGTCCCAACTGAAGACGGTACAAGTCGGCCTGCATACGCAGGACCAAACTCATGTCCCTCTCGTAGGAGGACACGAACCCGTCGAAACGCGTTTCAAGGGAGAGAACGCTCTCAGTCAATCCCGTACTAACCGGAACATAATCTGGATCAGCAGTCTCATCATATTCTTCCTCCTCACCTTCCGCCATCGCAACGTCCTCATCAGCGACGTCCTCCTCATCGGACTCCGCATCACTCGAATCGTCACCGCGCCTTGCACGGACTAGCTGGATTTGTCTTTCACTACGAGTGCGGGATTCTTGTCCTAAAGGCTTAGGCAAGTTGATAAGATCTTGAGGGGGTGCTATCCCGGCATCCCGAAGCATGGAGGTAATGAGGCGACCATAAGGAAGAGGGGCGCGACCCTTTTTATCATAGGCCACAAAAAGGATATCGGTGTAAAATGTCCGGGCTAAGTTGATCACTGTCGCAGGGTCGAACAAATGATACATCATAGTACCTTGGCGCGGCCTCATCGCTGAATCATTGGAGGTTTGCAAAATATTGGCACAAATGATATGAAAGGTGAATCGTGCCTTGTCGGATAAGCGACCGACGGGAAAGGTCTCGATATTCCAAACCGCACCGGGCTTGATCCTCGAGATACAAATTTCTTTGGTGAGAACGGGATCGGGTCCCGAATAGTCAAACTGGGCCGGAGTGATCACACCATAAGACTCGAGCTTCCGTGCCACAAGGTCAAGTGAGAATGGAATAGGGATGGAATCCACAAAGGCTTGGGATTCAAATTCAGCGGTCCGGACAAGAGATCCGTAGAACTGGCGTACTTCATTCTCCCAAACTGCCTCATAGGGTTCGTTGAAGAAACGGCACCAGGCCCGTGACAGGAAAAGGGCTGTGACAGAATTGGGCATTTGGTCCCATAACACTTGACGTTCGATATGAATTTTTTGGGTAGGGCTGAAAAACCTACGGCACCAATTTGCTTCGCGGCGGGAACGGTACTCTCCATTTCCGTCGGGAAGGACTTCAATGGAGGTATATTTCTGGGGAGCAGCCATGGAGATGGATGATTGAAACAGAAATGGAGATAGATTAGAGAAGGTAGGTGGAGGTGTGAAGAAAATGGGTAGGGGGATGGGTGTATTTATAGTAGGGGAGTGGGAAATTGGAGGGAATGAAAGGGTGGGAAAGGGGGGACGAATTTTTGATGGAAGTGAATGGATTGGGGGAAGTGAAAAGGTGTGGATTGAAGAGGTGTGACCCTTGGGAAATGAACTTCTACAGATAACCGGACCGATCCGGTTTTGGGACCGGATGGATCCGCCTTACCGGATCGGTTCTTTAAATCATCCGGACCGATCCGCCTGACCGGATCGGTTCTTTTAATATCAGACCGGACCGATCCGGTCTGCTGATTTTTCTGATTTCTTTCTCTCTCTTCTGTTCACCATAAATGCTCCTATTCTCCATTCCAAACATGGGTTTTCAACCGCTCACACTTCAAACTATCCTCAATCCTCATCGAAAATGAAACACCCCTCACCCGTCGGATTCTCAACCCCGGGACTGACTCAATCCTACGACTCCTAATTCCTACGACTCCTATGTACAACAATCACCCCATACATGTCGGGGGTGCGACGACCTCACCTCTCTTTGTTCAATAAATCCCCATAAATGGGGTCCGACAGCCAGATTGTGTCGGCTTCTTTGACAATTGCTTCCAAATAGGGCTTGATACGATGCCCATTAACTTTAAATGTGTTTCTCCCTTTCTCATCTATGAGTTCAACAGCTCCATGGGGAAATACCTCTTTCACAATGAATGGACCTGACCATCGTGACCGCAATTTTTCGGGAAACAAGTGCAACCTCGAGTTGTAGAGAAGTACTTTTTATCCCGAATGAAACTCTTTCTTACGAATGATTCCGTCATGAGCTCGTTTCATTCGGTCCTTGGATATTTTAGCACTTTCATACGCATCATTGCGTATTTCTTCCAACTCATTCAACTAAAGTTTCCTTGTTTCACCGGCTTTATCCATATTGAAGTTCACCCTTTTGATAGCCCAATACGCTTTGTGTTCGATCTCAACCGGAAGATGACAAGATTTGCCATACACAAATCGAAATGGGGACATCCCAAGGGGATTCTTATATGCGGTTCTATAAGCCCAGAGTGCATCATTCAATCTGAGAGACCAATCTTTCATATTAGGATCGACTGTCTTTTCCAAAATGTTTTTGATTTCCCGATTAGCGAGCTCGGCTTGGCCATTCGATGGAGGGTGATAAGTTGTTCCAACTTTATGGACAATCCCATACTTCCGCATTAGTTTCTCCATAGGCTTATTGCAAAAATGAGTTCCATTATCACTGATTATGGCCTTAGGCATACCAAAACGAGAAAGTATATTTTTTTGAATTAATTTTATCACCACTTTGCTGTCATTCGTCCTTGTAGCTATCGCCTCGACCCATTTTGAGACGTAATCTACGGCGACGAGGATGTATAGAAAACAAAAAGAAGGTGGAAATGGGACCATGAAATCAATACCCCAACAATCAAACAACTCCAATACTAGAATTGGGGTTAATGGCATCATGTCACGGCGAGTAATAGCTCCCATTCTTTGGCATTTATCGCATGATTTACAAAAAGCATTCACATCCCGGAAGATTGTGGGCCAATAAAGACCACTTTGAAGGATTTTCGCAGCAGTTTTATTTTTAGAAAAATGACCTCCACATGCTTCCGTATGACAGAATCGAATTACCCCTTGGATTTCTTCATCGGTTACACATCTCCGGATGATTTGATCAGCACAATACTTAAACAAATATGGATCATCATAAAAGAACATGCGTGACCATGTAATGAACTTTCTCCTCTCTTGCGGATTCCAATTAGATGGAATAACTCCAGTGACAAGGTAATTGACGATATCCGCAAACCAAGGGAGAGAAGAAGTAGCAAATAAGTTTTCATCTAAAAAATAATCATCTATGGGAATGGGATCAATAGGCACGTCGGACGAGAGGCGTGACAAATGGTCAGCGACGACGTTTTCTACTCCTTTCTTATCTTTAATCGAGAGATTAAACTCTTGTAGGAGTAGGATCCACCTGATTAAACGGGGTTTGGCATCTTTTTGGCTCAAGAGATATTTAAGTGCCGAATGATCAGCGAAGCAAATGATAGGCAACCCAACAATGTAAGAGCGAAATTTGTCGAGAGCAAAAACGACTGCTAGTAACTCTTTCTCTGTAGTAGAGTAGTTAAGCTGAGGGCCAGATAATTTTCTGCTAGCATAGTAAATAACATGAGCTTTCTTATCTTTCCTCTGTCCAAGAACAGCCCCAATCACGTAATCACTTGCATCACACATAAGCTCAAATGGTAGTGACCAATCCGGAGCTTGCATGATAGGTGCAGAAATAAGCATGCTTTTAAGTTTATCAAAAGCTTCTTGACATGCTTTATTCCACTCAAATGGAGTGTCTTTCATAAGGAGATTACTCAAAGGTCTAGCAATGGCGCTAAAGTCTTTGATAAACCACCTATAAAATCTAGCATGGCCTAGAAAGGACCTCACATCTTTAAGTGATTTTGGCGGGGGTAACTCAGCTATTACCTCAATTTTTGCTCGATCAACTTTAATTCCTCTAGATGAGACTATGTGACCTAAAACTACGCCCTCGGTAACCATAAAATGGCATTTTTGCCAATTGAGGACTAAGTCTTTTTCCACACATCGGAATAGAACTCTTTCAAGATTAGCTAAACATTGGTCAAAAGATGGACCGAAAACGCTGAAATCGTCCATGAATACCTCAAGACCTTTTTCAATCATGTCGCTAAAGAGACTTAACATGCACGTTTGAAAAGTTGTTGGCGCATTACATAATCCAAATGGCATACGTTTATAGGCAAACGTACCAAACGGACATGTAAAAGTCGTCTTTTCTTGATCAAGTACATCCACTTCAATCTGATTATATCCGGAATACCCATCTAGGAAACAATAGTAAGGATGGCCCACCACTCATTCAATCACTTGATCGATGAATGGTAAGGGAAAATTATCTTTTCGAGTTCCGGCATTGAGCTTTCGGTAGTCAATGCAAACATGCCACCCGGTGGTGGTGCGTTGAGGTATTAATTCTCCCTTAGCATTTTCAACCACGGTCATTCCTGATTTTTTTGGAACGACTTGAATTGGGCTCACCCATTTACTATCCGAAATGGGATAGATAATCCCATAATCTAGCAATTTGATGATTTTCGCTCTTACTACATCTTTCATGGTTGGGTTTAATCGCCTTTGCATCTCACGCGAGGGCTTCACTTCTTCCTCAAGATGGATTTTATGGGTACAAATCAATGGACTTATACCCTTCAAATCTGCTATAGTCCAACCAAAAGCACTTCTATGCTTTCGCAACACATCCAACAACATACCCTCTTGCCCTTTTTCTAGACGGGAAGACACAACAACAGGAAATGTATCATTCTCTCCTAGAAAGGCATATTTGACATGGGAGGGTAGTTTCTTCAACTCAATACTAGGAAATCTATTTTCGGAGGGAAGCATGGTTGTCTCCCTCATAGGCAATTCTTTATACCTAGAAATCCAATCAACATCTCTTAAACTCTCAAAACTCTCATCTCCTTGTAACCAAGTCTCCAACTCCTCCACCTCACACTCAAACTCAGTATAAGAACTCTTTTTCTCACCACTTTGAACTAAACATACTTCCAATGCATCTCCTCCTATAATTTTCTCAATGTTCTCATCCACCACTTCTTCAATAAGATCAACCTCAAGAATCTCATCCTCATCACCCATTTGGTTAGCGACATTGAAAATATTTGTCTCGAGAGTCATGTTTCCAAAAGTGAGTTGCATTTGGCCATTTCGTGTATTGATCAAAGCATTAGCAGTAGCTAAAAATGGACGGCCCAAGATTATTGGAACATTATTTCTCGTATGGGGAACAGGCTCAGTGTCCCAAATGACAAAATCAACAGGAAAGTAGAACGTGTCCACTTGAACTATCACATCTTCTACAACCCCACGAGGCACTTTCACTGTTCGTTCAGCTAACTGTAGAGTGATTCGGGTAGGTTTTAAATCACCTAAATCAAGCTGCTTAAAGATAGAGTATGGAAGGATGTTTACACTCGCACCTAAATCAAGCAATGCTTTTTACACTCTTTTTTCTCCTGTGACGCACGAAATTGTAGGCGCACCTGGATCCTTGAATTTTGGTGGAAGATCATCGAGAAGGACCGAGCTCACATTTTGTGCCAAGCAAACATTCTTATTCACCTTAAGCCGTCGTTTGACAGTCAAAAGATCTTTGATAACCTTAACATATGCTGGAATTTGTTGAATAGCATCAAGAAATGGCAAGTTCAGTTTTACTTGCTTCAACACATTCAACACCTCGGTACGCGAAGCCCCTTTGTTGGGTGGCTCTAAGCGTTGAGGAAATGGAGCAACAGTAGGCAACTTGACTTCAATTTCAGGTTCAACTTCCTCATCTTTCAATTACTTTTCTAAGGGAGAGTCTGCATACTCGGGAGTTTCAGATTCCTTAGAACTTTCGGGTTCAACTCCATCATCTTTCACCTTTGGAAGTTTTGGTGATAGATCAATTATGCGGCCACTACGAAGAGTAGTAACAGCTTGACATTGTTCTTGCAAATACGATGATGTAGAGCCAACCGTGGGTTGACCTTGAAAAGGATGTCTTTGGCCTTGGGCTGGAAGTTTACCCTTCTCTTGAGTATTCATTGCAGACTGCAACCTAGAGATGTTAGTATGCATTTCAGCGAACATTCGATCATATTTAGCATTGCTCTCTTTTTGAGCTTGGATGAATTGATTGAAATTATCTTCAAAAGTTCTCCTAGGTGGAGCTACATACGGACCAGGAGGTGGTACCTGCATAGGATTTGTCGTTGGAGGAACCACTTGCTGAAATTGAGGAGGTGGTGGTAGAGTCATATGTGAATTAGGAACCATCCCACCTTGGGGTTGTCCATAATTGAACCCAGGATTCCTCCACGATTGATTATATGCATTCCCTTACTGTGCATTAAAATTTCCTCGATAACCCCCTATTGCCTCAACCTGTTCAGTGTACATTGCCTTGTATGCAGGAATAATGGGACATCCTTTGGTAGAATGACCCGCATGACAAATGGCACACACTTTTTCCTTTCCGGCTTGTACGGGTCCAGACACATCTCTCAATCGCACTTCAAGCATATTTCTGAAATTCTTCTCCAATTGGTCAAATTTTCGGTCCAACAAAGTGTCCTTGTCCAAGTGATAAATACCGGACGCAGAAGGCAAGTTGGACACTTGTTGATTTCGATTTTGACTATTGGGATCAGAAATATCCCATGCTTGGGTAGTCTCTGCCACATATTTCAAATGAGCCTCGGCATCGCTCGAATTTAACTCCCAAAAAGGTCTTTCACACATGGTTTGAACAAGTTGTTTAGATGCTAAAGTAAGGCCTTGATGGAAAAATGAAATCAAATGATGCTTTTCAAAACTGTGATGTGGGCATGCACTAACCAACTCCTGTAATCTTTCCCAACATTTATCAAAAGCCTCATTCTCATTTTGACGAAAACCTTGAATTTGGGCTTTAACAGAATTGGTTTTGTGTTGTGGAATTTTTTTTGATATAAACTTGGATTGCATATCTCTCCAGGATAACACAGAATTTGGGGGTAGGGACCATAACCAAGTTTTAGCTTTATCCTTTAAGGAAAAAGGGAAGAGCTTCAACTGGATTACATCTTGTGGACAAGCTTGGTCACCAAAGGTCTCACATGTATCTTCGAATTCTCGAATATGGAGATGTGGTTTTTCAGAATCCATCCCATGAAATGTAGGAAGAATTTGGATCATACCATTCCGAAAGTGGAACTGACCGGCATTATACGGGAGTAGAATGCAACCAGGGGTAACAGTTCGCTCCGGAAATAACAAATCTTTCATGGGGAGGTAAGGTATCTCCTCCTCTCCAGCACCAACACCGACACTACCATGATCCGACATATCGCTACCGAAAGGTTCAGAATTCTCACTCAGTGTTTGACTCAATGAACGACTTGTGATGGAATTATTAGGCGAAGGAGGTGGAACCCAAAAAGGAATAGACTCAGAATTTTCAGAACTTGCTTCGGCAATAGGATTTTCGTGAACTTGGGTGGGAGATGAATTCTACATATAAACACACAAAAAGATGAGAATTTTTATTTTATTTTATTTATTTATTTATTTATTTATTTTTTCGAAATCACTTGTAGATAAAAATAACTTTCTTGAAAATTTAACAATTTCAGATCCCCGGCAACGGCGCCAAAAACTTGACGCGACTAAGATTTTGTCTCAAAAGTACGTTTTACTCTAGGCTCAAGTGCAAGCCTGTCTCTCAAGTAGTAACCCGGTAAATCGGGATCGTATCCACAGGGATCGAGATTGCCAAATAATAACAAGAAAAATTATTAAATCTTGAAATGATTTCTTAAAAGAAACAAAAAGATGATCAATGATTGGGGAAATTTCCAGTGAAATAAAAATTTGCTTAAGGAAAACAAACTGAAAATTGTAAAAGAATTTAGATCTGACAAATTGGAGAAAATAGGGTAGGGTACAATCCCTCAATCCTTAACAAATTTCCTTATAGAATACTATACTTGTAAATTAAAATTATTGACTGGATCCGGTCTTTATAAATTCTAAGCATTACGTATATGAGGTTCAAGCCCGCACCATACGAAATCAAAGTCAAATACAAAGCGGTGAATGGAAAATTACACTCCCAAAGCGTTCTTAAACATCTCAAGTACCTAGGGCAAGAGAGATTAAAAGATTGACAATGTTTGTATGATTTTCTTTTACGATTCAATCAATATTTTAATTTAACCTCTATTTTCTACATAAATAATTTGCCTTGGATTGAGTTCATGTACCCCAACCCTTGGGAATTTAGCTACTCATGATTTGATTCAAGAATAAATTCGCATATGAAATTATGGATCCACAAGACATTGTGAATAATTTGCAAATAATAAAACTAGAGAATGGAATGAGATTAATTGAATTCAGCAACAAGAAACTAATTGGAATTCAGAATTTCTTACAAACTGAGGTTCAGGAAAACTCTTGCAGAAATTGAAATTTTTCTCTCAAAGTATAACCCCAAAATTCAACCTCTAATTCTTTCTAGAACTCTCAACCTATCAAACCCTAGCCACTCTCTAGCAACTCCCTAGCTAGCCTCTCAAATGATGTAGGGCATTGGTTTTTATAGCATAAAGAATCGAAATTGACAGCTCAATGTGCTTGTAGCACAAGTTTCACCATCCAGCACGCCAAAAATCTGCATAATTAATGCCAGGATTTCACATGACCGGACCGGTCCGAATTACACTCGGATTGGTCCGATATCCACCGGATCGGTTCTTTTATTTCTATCAGATCGGTCCGGTCCTAGTCGGATCGGTCCTATTCTCTTCTCCATCGGTTTGCTATCCATCCGGGGTCTACTGGACTTGGATCATTTCGGATCGGTCCGGATTCCATCGGATCGGTCCGATTTTCTTCAACTTTGACTTTTTCCTTGCAACTTTGACTGGCCATATCTTCTGATTTAGAACTCCGATTTGGGTGTCGTTTCTTCCTATGCTCTTGTGAACTCATGATCTTCAACTTCACTTTTGGTGTCGCCTTCGATTTTTGAGTGGAACTTTACTCTTTTGCCCTTTGACTTTTCTTCTGATTTTCTTCTTTTACTTTCTTGCATTTCATTCCTGAAAACTTTATCACAATTACACAAAAACTAGGGAATATTGTTAGAAACAGATAATAGAGTGATATGGACTAAAAATTATTCAATTACCTTGTTCGAGATATTAAAATCACTAATTTAAGGGGCTAAATTCAGAAGAATTTACGCTTGGTCAGGTAGATATGTATAGGCATTTTTGTTGTTTGATAATTCGGATGTTTGTTTTTATATATGTACCGGCATAGACATAGGGGGAGATTTGTAAGGACATTTTGTCCATTATTAACTGTTATGTCGTATGCCGTTACACCGTTGAAGAAATTCAAGATTCATATCGTCATCAACGGATCCGAATATCAAAGAAGAAGAGGAATCAAAATTCTGACAGGTTGGATCGGTACACCTATTTAAAAAACAAACCGGTCCACCTACGAACCGATCCGCCATCAACCGGACCGATCTGCTTATTGAAGATCCAGTAGACCCCGGACTGATAACAAACCGAATAGGGACTTTGAAAAAATGAACCGGTCCGACACCCCAGACCGGTTCTCCTCAGAGGCAGACCGGTCCTCCTGAGATAAACTCAGCCAGATCGTGCAGAGATTTTTTAGGCTGGAAGATTTCTATTTAAACCCACTTTGGGGATTTGTTTTATAAGACTTCTTCACACGATTTTCAGAGTCCATAAACTCAAAGTCTTCATCTTTGTGAGTTATCAAACTCATGTTTTGATTCACACAAATTTCCAAATCATTTGTGAATAGTTTTGAAACCCTATAACACAAACTCTTTTACTGTTCATACCCTTGTGGAGAAGACCAACCTTCTTCTTCATTGCTGCCCTCTTGGAAAGGGAAACTTTCAGCCGCCGACTACAGATCCGACACCTGAGGGTAATTCTGTGTCACCCTTGTATTTCATTGTAATCTGTGTAAATCGTACTTCACAAAATTATAGTGAAATAAATGGTTTTGCCCCTTTGGGGGATTTTTTCTCATTTGTGTGTGTGTTGAATGTTCTTGCATGCTTTACATCTTATTCAATCACACCTATATGAATGTTTAGGATTTAATTGGGTTAAACTGTGTTTAATTATATAATTTCTTAATTTGAATGCACGCGCACCTCTCTCAAGGCTCTTAAGTCTCACCTCAAAGAACTGGCCCAGACAGGGCACCTTAACGAGTTTATGGAGAAGAAGGCAGAGAAAGTCGCTGCCAAAGGAGATACGAGGCCCGATAATGTACTCGAGGATGACGCTGGCCATGAATTTGCAATAATTCATGGGGCATTTGACATGAAGCAGATTCAAGAGAATTCAGCTCGGATGGAAGTAAAAAAGCTTACTGTAGTAATGCAAGCTTTTCAGATCGATCTAGCGAAGACGCAGTCAGGAAAGCGTCGACGAGCAGGTGACATCAACTACAAAAAACACATCGTGTTTACAGATGAAGATCTGGTGGGGGTAAGAAACCCACATCATGATGCGTTGATCATTACGCCCAGGATAGCTAACTATGATGTCGATAAGTTGCTCGTCGACAAAGGAAGCTCATCCGAGGTAATGTATCTCGACCTCTTCAAAAAGATAAAGCTGAGCATTGTCGACCTAAAGGAAGCCACTGTCCCTCTAGTTGGCTTCGCCAAAAAAGTGACTATTCCACTGGGAAAGATCGTGCTGCCCATAAGGGCGGGAAGTGTCTCCAAGATGATCAAAATTCTGGTGGTCAACATCGACTCACCATATCAAGCTATCCTCGGCATAGGGTGGCTACATGAAATGAAGGCAGTCCCTTCGACCTACCATCAGAAACTCAAGTATGTGACTGAGCGAGGAGTAATGGATTTTCACGAAGATCAGGCGATGGCGAGAAGGTGTTTTATAGCAGCCATCCACCCGAAACCGGAGAAGAAGGTCGAGAAGTCCAAAGAGAAAGTCAAGGAGCAAGAAGGTGTAATACCTTTAAAATAGCAGTTAAGACATGGAAGGCCCAGAGTGGAGGAGACTAGGCTCCTCCCCTCTGAGCGGGTCGTTGAAAACCTGGAGGAGATAACAGCCGGTGGAAGCAAGAAAGACAAGAGTTTCTTGATCGGGACTTCTCTTACAGATCAAGAGAAGGGAGTATTGGCAGTATTGTTGAGAAGTAACCTAAAAGTTTTTGTGTGGGAACCATACAAGCTTCCTGGCATTGATCCCAGCATGGTTTGCCATCGGTTACACATCGACCCCACTTTTAGGCCTATCGTGCAGAAAGCACGGTGAACCACACCCGAGAAGGCTAGGGCCGTAGAGAAAGAAGTTGAAAAGCTGCTGGATGAAAGATCCATACTGAAAGTTCAATTCCCTAAATGGCTATCCAACCCAGTAGTAGTTCTAAAAAGCAATGGGAAGTGGAGAGTCTGTATAGACTTCACTGACCTTAATAGGGCCTGTCCCAAGGATAGTTTCCCTCTAGCGAAGATTGACCAATTGGTGGATGCCATAGCAGCTCACGAGAGAATGAGTTTTCTGGATGCATATTCGAGATATCATCAGACCCCCCTGTATGCACCAGATAAAGACACGATAGTGTTCATCACCACTTTCGGATTATACTGCTACAAAGTTATGCCCTCTGGGCTCAAGAATGTTGGAACAACCTACCAACGTTTGGTCACCAAAATTATTAAAGACCAAATGGCAGATACCTTGGAAGCCTACATCGATGATATGCTCGTCAAGAGAGAGCAACCATCTCTCAGAACTATCACATACCTTCAAGATCCTCAACAAATATCGAATGAAGCTCAACGCAAGGAAGTGTTCCTTCGGTGTATAGTTAGGAAAATTCCTCGGATATTTGGTTAGCGAGAGAGGCATTGAGGCCAACCCCGACCAGATCGATGCGATCAACAGGGTACATCCCCCTCGCATGATACGAGATGTGCAGAAGCTCATAGGCATGCTCGCTACTTTGAACCGTTTCATCTCGGAGTCCTCTGAGAAATGCAAGCTGTATTTCCAGCTCTTGAAAGGAAACAAGACAGTAGAATGGAACCAAAATTTCTCGCAAGAATTGGAAGAGCTCAAGGCTTACCTTAGCTCACCTCCTCTACTCGTTATACCTCAAGAAGATGATCCCCTATAATTGTATCTCGCCATCTCCATTCACTCCATTAGTTTTGCATTAGTATGCAAAAAAGCAGGGGTACAAACCCAATTTACTACGCGAGCAAGACCCAATTGGATGCCGAGCAGCGCTACCTACCACTAGAGAAGCTCACTTTTTCACCAATGATAGCTTCGAGGAAGCTAAAGCACTGCTTTGAAGCTCATACTATCATTGTCCTCACATCACACCCCCTTAAAGCAGTCCTACGAAAAGTGGATCTATTTGGCAGGTTGTCCAAATGGTCAGTCGAGCTCGGGCGATTTGACATCCAATTTCAACCCAGAAATGCAATTAAGGGGCAGGTCCTCGCTGATTTCATCGCAGAATTCACAGGCGAACAACCTTGTGACCAGCTACAACCAATAAAGTAAATGGAAGATCACCCATTAGTAGGATTCTGACGACTGTTTGTTGATGGAGCCTCCAACTCAAAGGGGTAAGGAGTAGGCATCGTGCTCGTTACTATAGAATACACAACCCTCAAGCAAGGAATTAAACTTGGATTTGAAGCCTCCAACAACGAGGCAGAATATAAGGCCCTGATAGCTGACCTGCAGAAGGTACAGGCATTGGGGTCAAAGCAGCTGCAAGTGTTCGGTGATTCGTAATTAGTCTTCAATCAGATAAGTGGGGACTTCAACGCAAGAGACGAAAGGATGGCAGCATACCTCACCTTAGCAAGGGAGCTAATGTCCAGCTTTGAGGAAGTCAGTGTCCAACAATTTCCCAAAGGATAGAATAGCCATGCCAACACCTTGGCAACCCTAAGTTCAGCAATCGATTCTAATTTAGAGAGGATAATCCCAATCGACTTCCTTGCCCATCCGAGCATCAACTAGAGAATTACGCTGCTAAGTAGGGAACATATGCTCCAGATTGAGTCAACACCTAGTTGGATGGACCCTTTGAGGGACTATTAGAAAGATGGTTCACTTCTAGATGATAAGAAGGCCGCTCATCAAAAAAGAGTCAAAGTTGTCTGCTTTCGCTTATCTTCTGAGGGAAAACTATATAAGAGATCATTCACCGACCCTTACCTTCAACGTGTTGACCCAAAGGACATCGAGCAAGTTCTACACGAACTTCACGAAGGAATCTGTGGAAGCCATATTAGAGGGAGGTCACTAGCTTTCTGAGTAATGAAGGAAGGCTACGGGTGGCCATATATGAAAAAATATTCGATAGTGTATGCTCACAAATGCGAGAAATGTCAACTACATGCTCCTATGGTCCACCAACCTGCTAGTGACCTAAGATCGTTTACCAGCCCATGGCCTTTTGCCCAGTGGGGGATGGATATCATAGGCCCTCTTCCTACTGTTGCCGGGAATCACAAGTATCTGTTAGTCGCATTAAATTACTTCACCAAATGGATCGAAGCAGGGCTAATGGAAAATATTCGAGATGCAGACATGATGAGGTTCATATGGAAGAATATAATTACCCATTTTGGAATCCCCAGAACAATCATCAGCGATAACAGAACACAGTTCGAGAGTGTCCCTTTCTAAAACTTCTATAAAGAACACGGGAGCAGGCACTATTTCATCTCAGTGGCCTACCCCCAGAGCAACGGCCAAGCCGAAGCCTCTAACAAAATAGTGATTAATGGGCTAAAAAATGACTAGAGTGAGCCAAAGGCGCATGGGTAATTGAGCTGCCACACATTTTGTGAGCCTATCGCACCACCCCACAGCGAGCAACTGGGGAAACCCCATTCTCACTAACGTATGGAATGGAAGAAATCATCCCATTGGAAGATGGCCTACCGACCATGAGAACCACCCTTATTAACCAAGGCCAAAATGATGCAACATTACTATATGAACTTGACCTAGCTGACGAGCTCAGAGAACTAGCCCTAGTAAGGCTGGCGAGCTAACAAGAAGGTCAATCCAAGGGCATTCCAGGATGGGGACTACGTCCTAAGGAAAGTCCTTGGAAGCGGAGTAGAACCATCAGATGGCAAGATGGGTCCAAATTGGGAGGGAACATTCAAGGTAATAAGGAACGACCTATAAGGAGCCTATCACTTAGAAACGCTGGAGGACAGAGAGATACCTCGAGCTTGAAATACAGCCAATCTGAAGAAATTCTACTTCTAGTTTTTTCATTAACCTTTTATCGCATTTTTAGAATTGGCAACTCAGTTTTTATTGATTAATAAAAGATTGTTTGGCAGTGACATTATGAAGTGTGACATTCTGAAATGTTAATTTTGTATTATGAACTTTATAACTTCCACACCTTTTCCAAGTGACAGACATATTACTAAGTATACAAAAGTAGGGAATCACCCTCCTCAGGTCTTCGTTATAAAACATGAAAAACCTCTTAGCATTGCCCCTGGCAATACATAAATCCCTACAGGGGACCCTTAAGAAGTTCGGCCAAGTCGAATTGGTCGCCAAACAATGTTTGGCTCAAAAACTTGATTGGATAGAACATCCAACAACAGGTAAGTCCTTTCCATTTCCATACTTAGGCCTGAGGGAGTGTGATGACACAACCGAAAAGGTAAAGTAGGGAAGAGTGGTATCTTATAAGCATACTGGACTGGGAGGGCAATCACTCAATAAAATAACCCTACCAATCTAGTCAGCCATGAAGGGCCCAAGATAGTTAAGTGAGAAATAAATGAAGTAAAAAATATACAACACATGTTTAGTCGGCAAGATCGCCCAAAGCATAGATATTATATTACTTCATCACATTTACAATGAGAATATACAACACATGTTTAGTCGGCAAGATCGCCCAAAACATCGATATCACATTGCTTCATTACATTTATAATGAGTTGCATCTATTAAAATTTTAATAAGGTTGAGGCCTCTGAACAAGGTAATTAACCACTTGTGCTCTTTGTCCATCGTTCGGATGAGGATCCAATTCCTCCTTGACCTCATTCACATTTGGATCTAACAACTGCCTGGGGATATCATCGATAGGGATCCATTGGTCGTCCCTCCTAGAAGGATTAGGCCTCAAAGTTGAAGGAGAGATCTCGTGACAGCACCATAGTACTGAGTTCCTTGGGACTTGTAGCTCCCAGAGGGCACTTAACCATCCCCTAATAAAGGCGAGTTCTTCAAACTCTGTCAGCCTCGTCGAAGCATCTGTCCAACCTTGGTCATAACCATCAGCCCACACTCGCTGAGGTCCTTTCTTGAACAGATGCCTTAGCTGTGTGACATCCCTTTGAAGCCTAGTAGCAATCGCGTATGCTCGATGGACGTCTTCTCTAAGCGTGTCAATCTCCCTAGATGGACCCCCTATATCTGGACCAGCTCGCGGAGCAACCGATGAGGTAAAACCTCACAAGACTGAAGGAGCACCACTTGGCTCTATGCGAGCTCGCGGAATAGCCATTGAAGAGGAACCTTGTAGAATACGAGGTGCGATGATCCCTGAGTAGTGATACCTCCCTCCTTAGAGTATAGTTCTCCTACTGAAGAATTTCTCCGACTTGATTGATTTCAGAGGAATCTAGGAGCTTAGCTCTCAAAGTGTTCACTTCTTCTTGGACTAAGGCACCATCTTCTTCTATCTCTTGAAGTCTGTCCTTCAGTTTGGCGATAAGCTCAAATTGGTCCTTAAAGCTCTTATTTCTCGACCTGAGAGATTTGCAAATCCTAATAAAGGCCCAACGAACTTGGGTGCTCATGTTAGGACCAAGGATGCTTCCTAGTTGAGAGGTGGCAGGTATATACTCATCTACATCAATCAACTACAAGCCATACAAGCAGTAAAAAGCAGAAGAATGAATACCTAAAAAGGAAAGAACTTTCACTTCATTGAAATAAAAGGGTAGAATTACATCGGTTTGTTAAATAGAAGTACAAGTAAAGAAAAAATACAGAGAAGTCCTAAGAGTAGACTAGCTAATAACCTCGGTTTGATCAGAGGAAGCTAACTGCTTCCCCTTATCAGCAGCAGTAAGAGAATCTCCCTTCCCCGAGCAGGAGGAGCATCAACAGGAATAGTTTAGGATGCAAGAGAAATACCTTTAACGCCTGGGGTAGGAGCTTCGTCTATAACAGGCTTGGGGCCTAGATCATGCTCATCGAACAAGGGTTAATTGACATCTACCCCAACAACCATAAGAGACTTATTCCAACTATTCTTAAAGTTCAGCCGACTGATGTAACCTATCTGAGCATCAACGTCCTCATACATTGCAGCCCACCTAGAGTTGTACGAACTCTCCTTCATGGTAGCATCCTCAGACTCCACTTTCTTTACCTGCTCTGAAAACACCTTGTTTTCCTCGACCACGACCAGCTTACTCGTACAGACCAGATCATAAGACTACCTCAACTCATGAAGCTCCTTAATCAACGCTTTATTGGCCTTGTGGGCTTCAATAAGGGCAAGATTAGAGGACTTTTGGGCCTCCCCCGCAGCTTTCAGACTGGCCTCCATCTCGACGCCTTTACCCTTCAGTTCAATGTTCTGCCTCTCAAAATCTGTATACCTACTCACTAGCTCATCGTGAGTACGATAGAGAATAGTGAATTCGATCACGAACTGCAAGCAAAAAGGTTCTATGAGAAGAAAATATTAAACAAAATATTATAAGTATTGAAGAACAGAAACGAACTTACCAAGGATAGCCTCTGACTTGCTTGCAGGGCTAACTGGTCAGTCCCCATTGCCCTCTGTCGATCAGCAGGCAAAACTGCTCTCTCGAGCAGCATAGGAGCTAGTTAGGGAGAGGTGGCGACTGAGGCCCCCTCAGGCAACGCGGACACGGGCTCTAAATCTTGCCCGACCTCCATCCTCGCTTCTATCCTCCTTCTTTCCTCTTTTCGCTCCTCCCTCTCCTTCACCTTCTTTTTCTCTTCAGCCTTCTTCTTCTCCTCTTATTTCTTTTTCTCTCTCTCTCTTTTAACTATTCTTCCTCTTTTCTCTTCTTCTCTTGATCATTGGCAGTAGGTTGAGAGCCAGTGGCAACTTCTCTACTAATAGACTTTTTCTTTTTTGACCTCCTCAAGAGAAGCACATCATCCTCATCATCATCATCATCATCATCATCCCTGATCAGATTTCTTCTAGGAGGAACCATTTCTACCTTGCTAGAACTGCTCGACTCCTTAAAAGACTCTTGAGCCTCAGAAACCCCTTTCGAGCTAGAATAACCTTCACTATTAGAGCTCGCCTCACCAGAATCTCCTTCACCACCTCCCCTAATATCACTTCCAGAACTGCTCTCTTTCTCATCCAATTGGATGGGGTCCGTAGCAACTTCTTCACTAATATCCAAGTCAGGAATGTTTCCCACAGGCCACGCAATAAAACTGTACCCAATGTTCTTATACTCCAGGAGAAAAGCAGCTGACCGGGGATGTTCACCGTCAGCCAAAGATTCTCTGATATTCCAAGCTTTAATCAGCTCGGCAACTCGAACCTCACTAAGGGTAAGTTCCAAGTTCTTTGTCCTTGCTGAAAGTATAACAAAAAAATATCAGAAAAATCAAACATTGATAGAAAAATAAAAGAAAAGAGCAAAGGCTAAGATTACCTATGTATTCCTCCCCATGAAAGGGGATTGTGAATCTATCAGACCTCGAGCCCTCGACATGGGGGGAAAACTGCTAATTTCTAGCAGGAAAACCCTCTTTCTAGTAATCCTTATGGGAATCAGGTAGGTTTACTACCAATACCCTATCAGGACTCCTGGCCTTGAGGTAAAGAAGGCCAGAGCAAGTTCGAGAGAAGGAATAACAAAAAAAAATTCAGCAAGCCCTAATTTAGTGCCATAAAATTGATTTATTCTATGGACACCATTAACTATCTTCCAGACGTTTGGTGAGCACTGTATAGGAACGATATTTAAGTAGCCAAAGAAGTGAAAAAATAAATTGCTCGGGGGGAAGGTGAGCCCCCCTTGGGACAACAACAAGACGTGAATCCAATGAGCATCCTCTATCTCTCTAACATTCTTAGAGATAGAGGCACACATAATTTCTACCCAGTTTGGGATATTATAGAACTTCCTAAACTTTAACACAGACCTATTTCCTATCTTCGTCATTTATAAACCCTAATTATGATTTCGAAGAAAATTCAATAGAAAAAACATAGAAAGAGAGCAGAGGGAACTTACAGGATGAAGGTTTGGCTTGGACGATGCAAGACCACAAGCCCAGACGACGAAGAAGATTGAAAGCCAAGTAAATAAAGACCTAGAGAGAAGGGCACAAAAACGAAAGTTTGAAGAAGATGAGAAAATATAAAGAAGCTTGGAACGACGGTATGGAAATGCTATTCCAAGTAACCTTTTATACATTTCCAATCAAATCGCACGAGACCCGAAGCAGGCTGTCGCCAAAATCAAGTAGAGAAATCCAATCTTGGGAAGAGTTACACAATTTACAAAAGAGACATTATGAAAAATCATTTAAATTTATTGATCCCAAATTGTGGCCCAATAACTTTAGAGGCAATTGTGGGTACCTGGATTTGCCATCACGGGTGCAGACGAGTAGCCTAATGGGAACGGCCCAAAGTCTGAACTCTTCGCATCTTTCTGAGTTCGGTTATGACTTAGTCTTCTCCTACAATCTTTTGAGGAGATATTCTAGGAGTAGAAGGTGGACGTGTGGGAGTCCAACACCCCCACTCCCCGAGAACAAACATGTATATAACAAACCCTAAGCCTGGGGCAAAAGTCATGCAATATATTCTCTGTAAAACACTCCTCAGAGTTGATAGAAATAATATTGAGAGCACCACCATGGACGTAGGTATTTTTACTGAACCACGTACATAATGTGTTGTGTGATTGACATTCTTTTCTCTATTCTCTTTGGTGATTGCGCTTTTCTCATTAATCTGTGTTGAATATAATTGTCACCATAATAGGTATGGTTTAATCCTCTATTTTAATTTTTATTAGTTTAATCCTCTGTTTGTTTCAATTTTGTTTATGTAAATGTTCTTTGGAGGTTATGGTTATGGTATATCCGAATTTGTGATTAAGTGGCAGTATTAGTCATACATAGGTTATGGTATCATTGGGCTTCTAGGAATTTGACACTTATGTCAAACTATATTCGAATCTGTAGAATAATTTTTGAACACAGAACTCTCAGGATACTAAGAGTCACACCACCAATACTTAGTTATAACCGAATCATTCCCCCCAGGTGAGGGAATATTGAGGTCATCATTATCTACATGAGATCAGCTAGGTGTCATTCTCATAGTGGTTCGATCCTCATGCACATACTCATTGCATGCTTGGGGGTACACTACACCCCCCAGACACTATATATAGAGGTCATCCTATACCTTGAAAAAGATTAGAAAATGAGAAACCCTAGCTTAAACTCTGTCTAAATACACAGTAGAGAGAGAAAGCTTGAGAGATTGTATATATGGCCATTAGAGCCCTCATACAGTGATACATATCATACACTTGCACAGTGGACATAAGCCTAATTGGCTTAACCACTTATATTCCGGTGTGAATCCTCTTCTCCTCACCTACCTCTACTATATGTGTATGTATTGTTATGCTTCCTTTATTAACATTGAATTGAGCTCACTGTAATACCCCCTAATTTTATTGATTTTTATTTAAGGGATTAATTGAATTAAATGGGAACCAATTGGGAATTAATACGGATATAAATACTAGCGAGATGTGAGTTAGTATTTGATTACGATATTAAAATTGAATATATCTGAGTATATATGGTAATATATGAGTATTGAAAACATTAGAAATTGTCACGAGGCAGAAATACGATAATTTGGAAATTTAGTTAGGACGCACGTGTCAGTCGCGTCAGGAATGAAATTATTTAAATTAAAAAGTGAATTATATTTTTATAAACCGAATGGTCATTTTGAGTGCACCAACGTGTCTGGAAGGGTCGAAATAGTCAGAAAACACTAGCCGTGGGTTTAGTTTGGGCCCCGGGGCATTTTTAGACCAAATCGACAACCTAGAAGGGTATTTTGGTAATTTTAGAAATTGAGGAATTAAAACCCACGAATTTTAGAGTTTATTTTTATAATTTTAAAAAGGCCACTAAGGCCATTACCAGCCAAAACCATTAGAAGTGGGCTACAGGAATTAGAGAGAAGTTATCATAGGGTTCCAAACCAAAAACCGTCTCCCCACCACCATTTTGGAAGAGATTGTGACCAAAAAGAGAGAAGAATCAACCTTGAAACACCGACAACAAATCTGAAGAACAAATCTAAGGCAAGTGATTTGATATTTTTAATTGCAATGAATATTTCCTCCATGTTTAGTGTAGAAACCTTATGTTGTGTATATTTTGGAGAAAACCCAATGGAATTGTTGTAGAAACCCTTGATCTTGGTTAGGAATTGCATGTAGAATGATTATGAACGAAATTTGGTATTTAAAACTTAACTTTGATGATTTAAAAATGGATTTATGATGAGTATTTAGGCATAATACTTTGCATGTAGAATGATTACTTGTTGATTTGTAAGATTTGGCCCCAAAAGTATGGTAAGGAATGACCTAGGGTGACTAAAAATAGTTTAAAAACATTAAAATGTAATCTGTATGGTCTTAGGGTGGATTTAGAGAAAAGAAGAATGTAGAAAAACGAACTTGGAGATTTCTAGGCGTAGTCTGCCATCTCGTTAGAAGACCTGCCGAGGTCATTCGAATGACCTCGTTCGAAAGAGTTTCTAACGAGATGACTGTATCCCTTCTAACGAGTTGGTAGTTCGTTCAAAGCCATTCGTTCGAATGACACTCGTTCGAACGACACTTCTAACGAGTTGACAGAATGGCCTTTTAGGCCTGATTTTATTTCAAACGTCCTGTAGACTTATTTAATTGAGTAATAACCTTCCCTTATTGACTAGTGGGTATAGTTGGGAGATTGGAGTACGTTGAGGAGTAAAACTTAGAATTGTGTAGTAAATCGGATGACATTTATGGATTAGGAAACGAGCACCTAAAATTATGACGTGAGAAGAATTAACAACTTTAATGTATATTAATCGAGGACTTGTGAACGTACAACATTAAATGACGGTATAAAGACGAGAAACATACCTCTATTAATATTATGGAATATCTAAGATGTGTGAATTCTTGGTATATGTAGTCAATTATGTATAACATACCTACAATACTTGCTATCACGGGAGGTCGGCGTTCGATCAGGGACCTCTAATCTTTGTGTGCCTACGGGGGGGGGGGGGGGGGGGGGGAGGGGGGGATTTAGATTGGTACCTCGAGGACATAGGTCAAAGAAAGACTTATTGAGAAGTTAATAAGTCTGCTGATGATGGGAGTGTAGGTATGTGCGTGACCCATGTGATGTGAACTATGTTCGCCTCCATTATGTGTGTTTGTTACTTGTCGGAATGATTCTTGAGAGATTCGGAATACATAGTTCTTATGTACGTGATGTACTGTGATTCGATAGTAGAGTATGTGTGCACCGCATCTTTGCCTTGGGGTTCCAGTATTATATATTTATGATGAGAAAAATATACTATTAGTTGAGATGAATTATCATGTATAAATGCAAGTGTGAATAATAGCAACCTTTTGTAGAGTATAAATGTAAGTGTGAATAATTGCAACCTTTTTGTAGAGTTAACATTGGAAAATCCCTAGTGATTAGTATTACTAATTTTGAGAACTAAGAAGCAAAGCAAAACACTCTGTTTAAATTAAGATGTCGGGAATTGAATTGGAAATCGTACAGTAAAGTTAGATTGTGTATTGGACTAGTTAGATATGGGAATAACTAGAACGGGTACGGGTACGGGTACGGTAGGTGTGCACAATTTGTTGAGAGGTGAGGAACTCATGTGAGTGCACGCACTATCATGTATTTTATATTCACTGTCAGTTCAGGCGCCGGTAGTTGCGCCAGTTTAGGCTCATGCATTCCCGTCTGCTTGGGAACGAGTTCGTGATGCTTTCTAGAAAGCACACCCCGGAGTTTGCAGGTAGCTCCGACGTTGTTGTGTCCAGTCAGTGGAAGAAGGACATTCAAAGGCACTTGAGGATGTACTAGTGCACGGATGTTCAGAAACAGATACTTGCTACTTTTAAGCTTGTAGGATCAACGTTGTAGTGGTGGGAGTCCATTACCACCCCGGAGGAAAGAGACGCCCTTTCTATTTAGGAGTTCTGGGTGCGGTTCGACCGCAAGTATTTTCCATTAGTCGTTCACACTGAAATGAGGAGGTTAATGAACCTCAAGAAGGAGGGGAAGACTGTGGCCGAGTATGAGGCCGAATTCACTAATCTCTTGATCATTGTTCCCGATGAAATTCCAACCTAGGAGAAAAAGATTCAAAAATTCATGGATGGGTTGACTTGGAGGATCCGTCAGCACTTGTTGGGTAATCTCTCGTTGGCCACTTATTCTGATGTGGTTAACGCAACACTGCTTCACTTCCAGGACCACCGCTTCTACATGTCAGAGAGTAAGCGATCAGGAGAGTCCAGCCAGCAGGGCAGGACAGGGGCAAATGGTTCCAGTGAGGCACAATCTACTCAGGGTCAGCATAGGCAGGGAGATTAGGGTTCCCAGCAGGGGGATTTTAAGAGGTTCATATTTGGAAGTTTTTGAAATGGTCAGGGAGGTTTTCGTCAAGGCCAGGAGGGTCAGCACAACCATCAGGGATATCACGGCCAGCATGGCCAACAACAGCAGTTTCATCAGGGCCAGAACGGCTAGGGGAGGAATGGCAATTGCCACCAGGGCCGTGGGTAGCAGGGTCAGAGAGGGGGGAACTTTTCGGGGAAATGTTTCATTTGTGGAAAGATTGGCCACAAGCGCCAAGAGTGTCCTGATAGGGGCAGGGCCCCACAGCAGCAGCAGCAACAGTAGGGTGCTCGACATGAGCCCCAAAGACCTATGTTTTCCGTCGCCCTCCCAGCAGCACCACAGATTCCAGCTTTGCCACCCATCCCAGTAGTCCCAATCCAGCAGGGAAAACTTCAGTATGGGAGAGTTTATCAACTCCAGCATGCCGCAGTACCACAAGATCCACCTGCTATTGAGGGTATGTTCTCTATTCAGGGGACTATGGGGCGTATTTTATTTGATACGGCGGCCACACACTGTTTCATTGCCACGAGATTTTCACTCACTTTGGGGTTGTTAGTCACTGCAGAGAGCACGATCACTTGCTTAGATTCACCGTTGAGTAAGGGTTTCGTGATTTCCCTTATTTATAGAGGTGTGGGTATAGAGATCGGGAGATTTAATTTACCTGCTGATATGTTAGTATTAGAGATGACTAGTACGATACGATTGTTGGTATGGATTGTCTAGTTGCGTACCGATCCATGATTGATTATTTTAGTAGGAGTATTATTTTTGCCATTCCTGAGAAGGAGATGTTTTTAGTGACGATGCCTCGCCCTGAGGGAGGATCGTCCACTCACTTGTACTATATAGAGGAGGAGACCTCTAAGGAAGTGGTGATACCACTCGATTCGATTCCAGTCGTTAGGGAGTTTGCTGATGTATTTCAGAATATACCTGGATTACCTCCTAGTAGAGAGATATATTTTGTTATCGATTTGACGTTGGGCATTCAGCCAATTGCCCGCGCACCTTACCGTATGGCTCCAGCGGAGATAAGAGAGCTAAGGGATCAAATAGAGCAGTTGTTGGGTCAGGGGTTTATCCGAAGGATTACTTTATCGTGGGGTTCCCCTGTGTTGTTCGTAAAGAAAAGGGATGGATCGTTGAGGTTGTGTGTAGATTATCGGGAGTTGAATAAAGTCACGATACCGAATAAGTACCCTATGCCCCGAATCGATGACTTATTCGACCAGCTGAGAGGAGCTTCCTTCTTCTCAAATATTGACTTGCGATCGGGATACCATCAGTTGAGTATCATGGAACAGGACGTCTCAAAGAATGCTTTCTTGACGAGATATGGTTCCTACGAGTTTCGGGTTATGCCTTTTGGCTTAACCAACGCTCCAGCCGTGTTTATGGACTTGATGAATAGGGTATTCGGAGAGTTCCTAGACCAGTTCGTCATCGTATTTATTGATGACATTCTGGTTTACTCCTAGACAGAAGAGGAGCACACCAAGCATTTGAGGCAGGTTTTGCAGATGCTACATCATAATGAGCTTTATGCAAAGTACGAAAAATATGGGTTTTGGCTGAAGGAGGTTTAGTTTTGGGGGAATATCATTTCAGACCGAGTAATATCTATTGATTCGAGGAAGGTATCCGCGGTGAGGGAGTGGGGATAGCCCACGACACCGATTGAGATCCGTAGTTTCTTGGGCCTAGCAGGATACTACATAAGGTTTATTCGGGGTTTCTCAAAGATAGCGGGTCCTTTGACACATCCGACTAGCAAAGGTGTGCCATTCATCTGGAGCGATGCCTGTCAGTTGGCATTCGATGAGTTGAAGGACAAGTTGACCTCAGCACATATGTTAGCATTTCCCAGACCGGGAGTTGAGTATCTAGTCTACACTGATCCGTCTTTACAAGGAATTGGTGGTGTACTACGACAGGAGAGTCAGCTCTTAGCTTATGCTTCCCGTAATCTCAAGCCTCACGAGAAGAATTACCCCACCCATGACTTGGAGTTAGAGGAAGTCATATTCTCTCTTCGGATTTGGAGACACTATCTCCTGGGGGAGAAATTTCGGTTGTTCATAGACCACAAGTCTCTACAATAACTTTTCACACAGAAGGAACTAAATATGCATCAACGTAGGTGGCTTGAGTTTGTGAAGGATTATTAGTTTGATATCCAATATCACCCAGGGAAGGCTAACGTGGTAGCAGACGCGTTGAGCCGTAGGCCAGTAGATGAGGTGGCCGATGTATGGAAAGCTAAGTGGAAGGAGTTGGGACACCAGGATGCATTAGCCCGATCATTCATGTCTGTGATGACTATTACACCTCAGATTGTTAAGAGAGTGATAAAGGCCCGGGAAAATGACTCGTTCTGTCAGGAGCAGATAGTTTGATTATTAGCAGAGGGAGCCGAGTCCTATACCGTTAGTTCAGACGGGGGATTACGCTTCAATGGGAGACTGGTCGTTCTGAAAGGGGAAGACTTGCGGCACGAGGTAATGACAGAGTCGCACATCTCATAGTTTGTGGTACACCCTGGCGGGGATAAGATGTGCCAAGACATGAGATGACAGTACTGGTGGACCGGGATAAAGAGAGATATTGTCGTGTTCGTTTATAAATACGCCACTTGTCAGCTAGTAAAGGTGGACCATCAGAGATCGACGTTGTCGCGCCACGAATTAATTAATTTAAACTCATCCTTTTAATTAGAGATAAATTGCCTTAAACAATGCTTTAATTTTAATCTCTGAGGAAAATAGCATAAGATTTTTTTTTCCAAAGGTATGTGTAGATGAAAACATAACTGCCTTTACTTATAACTTATAAGTACTACATAACTTTTCATAACCAAGATCCTTAGTTTAATAATTACACAAAAGGAATCTTGATATTCAAACCATACTAAATATCCGTCACTCCCCCGTTTTAAGGTCCTAACTCGGCAGTGAACTCCAAATTATAAGCATACCTGAAACAAAACATTACAGGAGTGTAAGCTATAAAGGCTTAGTGAATGACCACATACCACACATATAACCAATTTGAATAACCATTTTTATTTTGTTCTAATGCTATAACCCAACAAGAATTGTGAAACTCTCGCAAGCCTGGACCCGCCACAGTCCAATTAACCCACAACAGTTATTAGGGACCATCACATCCCTTTATTAGGCCCGAGTACACAAACCTGTAAGTTGGATTAACAGGACCACCACATCCCGTAGGACCCACCATAGTCCTTAACATTAGATAAAGGAATCACCAGTCCATATCATTATATAACATCGCTTAACATTTTTAATCATATGCATATGTTTCATAAATACAACATCACTCCCATAAACATTTTCACACATGTGTTTAACTACACATTTCCATATGAAATTATAAGCATTTATATTTCATAAGGAAGGTCACTCACCTTAGATTTAGTGCTAAGATTAATACCAACTACTTTCTTGGTATGGTAGTATTAGCTGCTTCCCCACCTAACAAGTCAATGTCGTTAGTATTTGAATACACCGATTAACATCAAACCTAGTAATACATCACATCATTTGGTCAATAAGAAATAACTAAGGAGGAATTAAATATGACACTTCACATTTCTATAAAACCCAATTAATTAGGGTTCTAACACAATTTACAGAATTTAATTACGAATTTGCTAGACAAAGTTATGCCCATTTTATTACAGCCTTTTCCAAATCATTTCTCAAGAAAAACAACAACACAACTTCAACTTCATGAAATTCTCATAATTTTTGTACAACATAACTTTCCATGATATTACACCCAATATCAGTAAACACATTGAATAATACCAATTTAATGTTTCATAATTTTTAGGGCTCATTTTCTATGTCGAGCAAAACGTCAAACACGTGGTATGCATTCTTGCTCCTTTAGGGCAGATTTTAAACCAAGACTTCAAACTATCACCAAGGGTTCATTACTTGGTATTTTTACACAATTTTTGGATATGTTATACATGTATGAGTTTATTTTACTCTCCAACTTGAATCACTCAATTGCAAAAAGTATTCCATGATTTATGCCATTTTTAGTATAACTAGGTCAAAATACAACATTAAGGCATAACTTCACATTTTTAAGCATACATAACCTTGACCTTGAGTATAATTCATGGAAACATATAATAAACATGTTTTACCAGAAATATACATCATAATCATGAATTTTCTAAATCAAAATGCTTTACGAAAAGATGATGTAAATTTAGGACTTTAAAGTATGCATTTACGATCCTAACTCGAGTTCTAACTTATGTTCTTAACCCATCCTTGTTCCAAAACAATTCATCAATATGGGTATCACTAAAATATATATCCAAATCAAAAATAAAAACATGATAAGTATAGAACTCATCCATGTGACCAACTTTGATGAAGATGTAATTACCTTACGAGGATTTCTTGATTTATAGAAAAAATTTCAAAGATTTCTTCCTTAACTTTCTTCTCTTTCTCTCTCTTTAGGCAAAGCTCTTGTTCATGGCTGAATTTGCTGAACAAAGGGGATGTTTTATGAATTTTAAGTCGGCCAAACCATCACCCACCCTTTAACCAATCAAAAAATAGCACATGGTGTGCTAATAAGACAATTTTCACTTAAGGGATGGACATATTTGCCCTTGTTTCGTACTTTAGGTATAACTTCTTGTACGAGCCTCCATTTAACCCACCGTTTGTTGTGTTATAATATTAATTAATATATCTACAACTTTCATAATTTATGTTTTCCCAAAATCATAAACTAATACGCCTAATTTGGGCATCGAACAGGAAAGTAGCAATTTACCAAAAATCTCAAAACTTTCACAATTGGCGACCAAACATTGCCAATTTCGTATCAACACCCTTATTTACTTTTATAAACATAATCATGCATTAAAAACATAATTTATGATTCATTTAACCACATAACTAATCATATATTCTAAACATGGTATCCCCGATCATAATCTCAATTAACACCTAATGTAAACAACACATATATCACATGAGCATGCATCCCCTAAACATGATAATTAACATGTTTAACACACATAACCAATCTATAACTTATAACTCCTAAGTTATAATTAATCATGTAATTAAACTTCCTAATCATATTTTAGGTCCTTACAATTCTACCCCTCTTATAAAAATTTCGTCCTCGAAATTTAACGCATAAGAAACTTACCAAATAGATGAGGATATTGCTTCTTCATGTTATCCTCCCCTTCCCAAGTGCCATACTCCACATTCCGATTTCTCCACATCAATTTAACTAGTGAAATGGTTTTAGTACGTAACACTTGCTCCTTTCGATCTACAATAGCAATTGGTTCCTCCACATAGGTTAAGTCATCTTGAAGCTCTATCGGTTGTGAGATAAACACGTGTGAAGGATCGGGCACATACTTACGTAACATGGATATATGAAAAACATCGTGTATCCGAGACAATTCTGGTGGTAATGCCAACTTATAAGCTACAGTTCCAACCCTTTTTACTATCTCATAAGGGCCAATATACCTGGGACTTAACTTTCCCTTCTTCCCAAATCTCATAACCCCTCTCCAAGGAGAAATACGTAGGAATACTCGATCACCTTCCTCAAATTTCAATTCTTTCCTTCGGTTGTCTACATAACTTTTCTGTCTACTTTGCGCCACCTTTAAGTGATTATGGATAAGATTGATCTTTTCAGTAGTCTGCTGTACAATTTCTGGCCCAAGTAGTTTTCGTTCTCCTACTTCAGTCCAACACACTGGAGTTCTGCATTTTCTCCCATACAAAGCTTCATAAGGAGCCATATTAATACTCGAAAGATAGCTATTATTATTATAAGCAAACTCTATTAGTGGCAAGTGTTCATCCCAACTCCCCTTGAACTCTAATACATAAATTCGTAACATATCTTCGAGTGTCTGGATCGTTCTTTCTGACTGCCCATCAGTCTGAGGGTGAAAAGTTGTACTAAATTTCAATTTAGTCCCCAAAGCTTGTTGTAAACTAGGCCAAAAGTGATAAGTGAACTTAGGATCTCGATCAGAAATAATAGAAATAGGTGCACCATGCAATCTGATAATCTCATCCACATATAATTTGGCATATCTATCCATGGAATAAGTAGTTTTAACAGGAAGAAAATGTGCAGACTTAGTCAACCTATCAACGAGAACCCAAATAGAATCAAACCCTCGTGATGATTTTGGTAAACCTATAACAAAATCTGTAGTAACATGCTCCCATTTCCACTCAGGAATAGGTAAGGGCTGTAGTAAACCACTTGGCTTCTGATGCTCCACCTTCACCTGTTGGCAAACTAAACATCTAGCAACCAAATCTGTAATGTCGTGTTTCATTCCCGGCCACCAATAACATTGTTTCAAGTCTCTATACAATTTCGTTCTCCCTGGATGCCTAGCATATAAAGAACAATGGGCTTCCTCTAAAATCATTCTTCTTAAATCAGGCACGTTAGGTACACACAAACGGTTTTCATACATAACAATGTCATCGTCCTGAATAGAAAATTCATTTGCTTTACCTTTTTCATATTATCTCTAACTTTCTCCAATTCTGTATATCCTGCCTGTGCTTGTTTTATCCAGTCTATCAACGTGGGTCTAACATTTAAATGTGCCACTATTCCATAAGACTCATTCAAAGTTAATTCCACCCCCATTAAAGCTAACTCTCTCAGCAGGTCAACTCGAATACAATAAATACAAGATACTATGCCTAGAGATTTTCTACTCAAAGCATCAGCAACAACATTAGCTTTACCTGGATGGTGATGTATCGTGCAATCATAATCTTTTATAAGTTCCATCGACCTTCTTTGCCTCAAGTTTAAGTATTTTTGTGTAAACAAGTATTTTAAGCTTTGATGGTCAGTAAAAATTTCACAACTAACACCATATAAGTAGTGTCTCCAGATCTTTAATGCAAAAACTACTGCAGCTAACTCGAGATCATGAGTAGGGTAGTTGCTCTCATGTATCTTTAACTGTCGAGAAGCAAAAGCAATTACCTTTCCATGCTGCATTAATACACATCCAAGTCCTTGATACGAAGCATCACTATAAATAACTAAATCTTCTGTACCTGTTGGGATAGTCAATACTGGAGCTGATGTCAACTTACCCTTTAAATTTTCAAAGCTTTTATCGCAATCACCACTCCACACAAACTTGTTCTCCTTTCTAGTAAGATTAGTCAATGGCAATGCAATAGAAGAAAAACCCGGTATAAACCTCCTGTAATAGCCCGCCAATCCCAAAAATCTACGCACCTCTGTCACACTAGTTGGTCTTTCCCAATTCATTACTGCTTCAACCTTCTTAGGATCAACACAAATACCATCAGTAGAAATAACATGCCCCAAAAATACTACCCTGTCTAGCCAAAATTCACATTTAGAAAATTTAGCATATAACTGCTTCTCTCGCAAGGTCTGTAAAATAATACGCAGGTGGCATTCATGCTCATCCCTACTGCGAGAATATATCAAAATATCATCAATGAAGACAATAACTAAAGAATCCACATATGGGTGAAATATACGGTTCATCAAATCCATGAATACGGCCGGTGCATTTGTTAACCCAAATGGCATGACAAGAAATTCATAATGTCCATACCTAGAACGAAAAGCAGTTTTAGAAATGTCATAATCTCTTACTTTCAATTGATGATATCCGGATCTGAGATCGATCTTGGAAAACACTTTGGCTCCTTGCAACTGATCGAATAAGTCATCAATGCGGGGTAGTGGGTATTTGTTATGGATAGTCACCTTATTCAATTGACGATAATCGATGCACAACCTCATGGTTCCATCTTTCTTCTTCACAAAAAATACTGGGGCTCCCCACGGTGATGGTTGCCCTACAGGACGAGTGGTTTCTCGTGAGGGTTTTGCAGTGAATATACCCACAAAATTCAAAAACTTATTTAAATATAGTATCTGAGTAGATGATAAAACGCTATAAAACCCAACTTTAAAAGGACATCAAGGAACACCACATTCAACTATCGAAATAAGATATAAAATCACTTAATACCAAACACATAATCCTTCCTAAAATTGAGCGTGTGTACTATGAAATAATCGTAAGTATCATTAGAGTAATTCCTAGATTGCCTTTATAGAATCAACGCTTTGACTTCAATTCTCACTGGATATATCTCTTTGAATCGAACTCTCTGAGAATTGGGTAAGTGTATCTCTCTAGTGTGTGAGGAGGTGAGTAAATGTAAGAAACTTCAAACGTCTCACACACTTTATAAAAAATGAAGGATACATGAAAAAAATATTGATCTCATGAAGGAATGCTAACCACTATATTGAGAATGTCGATTTATTCACCATATAGTCTTCTCGTTTTCCCGAACACGTCACCAAGGGTGAAAATAGGGTTTATGTAAGGTATGAGGGAAAAATGAAGAAGATGAATGATAGGGTTTTTGAGAAGAGTGAAACACACTTTGTTTGACTAAAGTCTTCATCTTTTGAAATTATGATCGCATCTTTATTTTTCTTCTTTTCTATTTTTTTCTTTCATTTTCTGCTTCTTTTTCTACTTTTTTTTTGTGATGCATTTTTTTTTATTTCTATACATTTTTCTTTTCATAACAAAAATGAAGACAATTTACATTGATAGATTCAAACACTCTTTTTCTTAAAAATGATGGTAGTGATAGGAAAATGATATGGGGATGGTATCTGGAAAAGAATATACATGGATTAGAAAATGTGGAATGATAATAGGTGGAGTGAAGGATAAAAATGGTAAGTGTATGATAAAATCGGTTTAGTGCTCGGGACAAACTACAAGATACATGTTTCTTACAACTCGAAAGTAATGTCATTCTCAATGATTAAGACAAATTTAAAAAAATAATGAGACCATGAAACGACTAACTGTGGTACCCAAAGAAGGTTGAGTCAACTCGTGACTCGAAGATATGTAAAAACCCTCAAAAAGGTGAAAAGCTCAAATCTCACGGGTTTAAGTCGCCATTAGTGATCTTTTAAGACTCTCTTGAGAATGTAGTTACTCTTCAACTTTTGATTGTAAATGTGATAGTGTAAAATTGCCGAGTTTAGGAATTCATAGTGCAATTACGCTTTTGGAGGTATTAATTAATTTAAGGTTAAAAACGTAATTTTTGGGCCAAACACAGGTATTCCGAGATTTCTAAAAGAGGGATGATAGACAAATCCTATCATAAAAGTTTAAATTTAACTGCACAAAATTTTTAAAATCACTTGTTTCTGAAAATTTTCAAAAGAGGCATGATTTTGATAAATTTCCCACCCCCAAACAAAAGAGAACATCGTCCTCGATGTTTAAAACCATATATAAAAACGAAAGGCACAAGGGAGGAAAGATAGTACCTTAATGAACCACTAGTGAAATGTACCGCATTCTGGAGCATAGATGAAACATGAAGAACATATGTGATACAAAAATACGTACAAGTCTATAAAGCATGTGAAAATCATTGGGTGGTGTGAAACACCACCCCCAAACAGGGTAAGACTCATACTCAGAAACAATGAACGACGAACTGCCTCTCGGTAGCGCTAAGTTTAACATCTTCAGCCAGACCGAACCGTTCTCATCCTACCGATAGGAACTAGGAAAGCACGGGTGGCAGAAAAAATTGGGTGATGAGAATCACCCCCAAACAAGACTGAAGCGTCAGTCTTGTTGGATAAACACTAAAAGAGATCAATGCACTTGTATAGAAAAGTGCATCACTTGATGCAAAGCATCGGTGAACCATGGGGGGTGGGTATTAGGGTAGGGCGAAGATGGGCAAGGGTGAGGGTGAACAGGCACCAGTCACGGGCCTTATTGAGCGTAAAGGTGATGGTAACAAGGAACCTATAAGAATAGTGCTCATGTTGGTGGGGGAGGAAGAATGGTTTGACAATAATGATGGGGTGGGCTTCAGAGAAAGTGCACAACCGTTCTATAAATGGACGATGATAATAGTCGCGCCGTGACACGCCAGGGAGCTGTTGATGGAAAAATTCAACACCTTAAGGAAGTCGTGTGCATATAGTAACAAGCTTGGTGTCAAAGATGAGGAAAGTAGCATGAATACTCACATGGATGGTGGGGTCGAGGAAAAGTGAACAAGTAGGATCTTGGAGCATTAGGGTGGAGGGTGGGTGGAGGTGAGGACCTAAATACGTAGATGGGAACAGGTGATGTGAAATAACAAGGTCCAAACTAAGTGGTGGGGTGGAAGGAACAGTGGGTGGATCGAGTGGGACAAAGGGTGGGGAAAGATGATCTAATTCACGAGTAGGTGAAACACACTCCTCATAAGGCACAGAGTGATCCTCAAGGGCACTTGTAGGAGGAGGTGTGAAAGTGAACGAGGGAGTGATCATCTTAACCACCCGAAAGTCACCATCCAAAGTGGTGAAAAAAATCTAACGGGGCATCCAAATCCGAGATATATGAATCAAAATTAATATCTCACTCAACGGGAGCCAGGCAAGGTGGGACAAGATCCATATCTAGAGCGATAGAAACCATCTCGGGTTCAATATCAAGAAAATGGTGAGCACTCATAGCCGGAGCTAACCTAGGATGAAGTGGTTCATCGGGAACACACACAGTGGGATCAATAGGTGTAGACTCGGGCATAAATAAGGATTCTATGGAAGGGGAAAGCCGAACCTCAATGGTGGGTTTGAGAGGATAGGGTGGAGTGGGGTCAGTCTTACAACAGTGTATATATCAACACAATTGTCAACTTAGGGATCAGACCACGAGGAGGTCTCAACGTCGAGATTCTCAAGATAACAGGGTTCGTCACACTCAAAATCAGTGGCACAAGGAGACACATCATCGTCCCACATGGGTGAAACAATGGATTGGCTTGTGGTGAAATCCGACTCGTTCGCACACTCAAATGCAGTAAACCTGTGTTCAAGCCGTTGAAGGGATTCATTTTGAGATTGAAGTGTGTGCGCGAACTTTTGCAAGAGGCTTTCGAGAGTGGATGTGCAAGGTGGTGGGTAGATGTCAGTGGGTGGCGGTGGTGGTTAAGGTGAACACAACTCACTATAGACACCAGGATAGAGAGAATACTCATCGGAAGTGTGTGGAGCGGGGTCAAGTGCAACATTCATGGGCGAAGCATCTCCGTGAGGGACAAAAGTTTGAGCAGCATGAGGAGCATATGAAGGGGACTGATAGGTATGAGGTGCACGAGGTGGAGATGACGACGGATGGAAATCGTAAGGATCCACAACATGGAATTGGGATTCATATTGCATGGAAGGGTGATCAGGCCGCCATGAATAGGTTGGGTACTCATACCCTTCGACATTAGATACGTCGAGGGTGGGTCCAAAACAGTGTCATAGGGATACACATGTGGCAAGGTTGAGTCAGATGGAGAGAATATAAATGGACACACATGGGACAAGTGATCGACAAGAAAGCAGTGTGTGCACGGTAAAGTGTGGGATGTGTTGACACTCAGCACCGGAGGTGGGGGAATAAGAGATGTGGGCGTGGAAGACACGCGAGTATCAACGGTGGGTGTTTGAGAGTGAAAGCCATGAATGAGTGAATGGAGGGTCGATTCGGGCTTAACATCAAACAATGGGAAATGGCCAAAGTACTCCCATAAAGGACGTTCGTCGGCCATGATGAGAGAAATATTTTTGGATTTTTAAATATTTTTCAAAAGAAAGGAAAATATTTTTGTGGTTTTTGAAAATAAGAAAGGGAAAATATTTTTGGTATTTTAAATATGGAAAAAAAATATTTTTGGGATTTTTGAAAATATTTAAAAAATATATATATATATATATTTGGGATTTTTCGAAAAGGGGAAAAATTGGACTCTTGATTTGGTCGAACTAACTAAAGCTGACTACCTAAAGAATGGAATTGGACACACACGAGTTAAGAAAAAAATCCTAATGAGCACATAGCCAATTATTATCTTCAAAATTAGTGAAAAGGGTAGTCAAATTTTAATTAAGTCTGCGGACGACAAAATTCACGAAATTTATCTATGTGATCGCCTATTGCAAATATGGGTTCCTATTGGGATGGCAAGTTGATTGATTTTAATTTAATGAAAGCTAGGGTAACACACAATGGAGAAGCGAGTGAGTCGAGTGATGAAATCCCTTCTCGTTTCAATGACCGAGTCCAGTTCTTAGGTAAATTAATTCATCAAACCATTCCATTTAAGTGCGATGCAGAAGCACACAGGAGCAAATAAGCACACAAAAATTGAACTCGCTGACAGGAGATTCGCGAGGGATAAAGAAATGTACCTCCCACGGTTTTTACACACGTGGGGTGAAGGCCGAGTTGAGTCGACCGGGGGGAGATCTCGCCTATCTCAGTCGTCCCCGGGAGTCCTACCGACCCAAAGTAGAGAGCCTTAAAAATCCTTGCCTTTGGACGCCCTCTATCTACCTTTTCCGATTTCCCTTTTCGCTCTTTTTTTTTACAGAATAATTATTAAAAAAATAATATGGTGTCAAAATGCACCAAAATAAATACAAACCTGTAAAAATCCAATACAACCAGTCTAAGGAGGAGGGAGAAGAAATAATAATTACAACTAAAAAAATAAAATTACAAGTCTTCAATTTGTCTCCACGTCAAGAAAGCGGCAACAACACCATTTAATAAGTAGCTTTTTGCGTATGGTCGTTGTTTTCAAAAGCCACTCTCAAAATTTCCTTGAGTACCTACAGAACTTGTCTAAAAATAACTCGTATTGCGATAAATACGGGTATCAATCTAACTTCCAACGTGAAACAATTAATGTCAAAACGTGCAATTCCGAAATTTTTTATGAATTTTTTTTTTGTTTATTTTTTTATTTTTTTAAACAATTTCAAGGGAAAAATTAACTAATTAAATGCTAAAATTACTAAATGACGAAATAAAGAATGTAACCGAGTGTGATAAATGTGAGAAGGTCAAGAGATGGGATGATACTGCATTTTTAATTATTTTATTTTCTCAATTTAATAATTTAAAATATTTCGAGATAATATTAAATCGATAATCTAACTCTCGTTAAAATTATAAATTTAATAAAATATTTTTCAGAAAATTAATTTAAAAATATCACACAACGAAAAATTAGGAATTATATTATTTTTAGAAAATTATCCGCTAGGATCAATTTAACGAAAACAATAGCAATCTTCAAATTTCAACACCGAATTAACATTCAAATTTCGAAAAAAACTATCTCTAGTTCGATTCCTAAATTCAAACATTAATTCGTTCAATTAATTTACTAACTCTCGTTACATAAATTAATCGGTGACAGTTAAAAATTAATTTACCTAGAAATATAAAATTATTAAAACCAGTTAATTAAATTAACATCATTCGTAGTGCATCCCACCCCTTGAACGGGGTGTTTAGCCAAACATTATCATGTGTGCTTAAAACAACAATAAATAACATGTCAAGAAGGAAATAAATTGAAAAGAGAATGTAGAAATACAATGCGCAATTTTTTTCCACAAATCTGTCTTGAAATGCACCTTGACATGCGTCCAACTTCTTTACAATTTTCAGCAATTGATTACAAAAAAGAAGACTAAAAACTAAACATAAAAAATTATTCTAAAGCTAAACTAATTTTTTTTGTATTTTTCTGAAATTTTTTCATGACCCTAAATTGTACATAATATACAGTATTGCTCTCTCTCTCTCTCTCTCTATGCGTCTCCCTCCTTTTTCGTCTGTTGAGAGTCTTCTTATCTTCTTTTTTTATTTATAACCCATGATTCCTTCTTTAGTGGGAGATATTTTTGTGGGATTTCAAACTATATCCAAGTCAAGGAACTTGGAATTAAGTTTTTCTTGGCAAGTAACTTCGATCCGTAATTTCATGGAGTAGCAGAATTGGGTTCCGATTTTTTTTGTGGGGTGGAGGTTGACTCGGTTTAGGTCTCGACATGGGTAAGGGCTGAATCAGATTTGGAAAAGGGAATCGGGTAAACCCGTTTGGGTCGTGGGTTGCGGCAGAGGTGGCCGGCACTTGGGTTGGGGTTTCGAAGGATGTAGGTCATCGAAAAAAGGGTTGGCCGGATCGCGATCGGACTGGCCGGAGGTGGGCTATCGGAGTGGAGCTGAGGGGGTCGGGTTTGAGCTCGGGGCGATCGGAGCAGTGGGGTCTCCGGAGGGTATGTCAAGACGTCGGGTTTCGAATTCGGTTGAGGATCGCTCCGATTTGGGTTGAGGAGGTTGGTGAGTTAGGAGATGGATTGAAAGTTGTTGGGTAAAGGGTTGGGAGATGGGTTTTGTTGGTTGTGTGTTAATGGTGGAGATTGGAGGAGAGAGAAAGAGAGTTGGTGAATGGGGATGATGATGAATAGTGATGGAGATGTATTAGTGTGGGTGAGGGTGTAGGTTAGAATGAGTGAGGGTGAGGGCAGTGTTAGTGTGTAGTGTAGTGTATGGGATTAGAGTGTGTGTGTGTGTAATTTGTACCCCTAAAAAAATGACACAATAAAAAAATATATAAACTAACAAAACTAAAAATCTAAAAGTAAAATAAAATAAAGACTCAAATAAAAAAAATAAAATTAAAAATAAAAAAATAAAAGTCTATTAAACGGAAAACTAAAATCCTAAAAATGTAAAATATAAAAAAAATAAATGAAATCCTAAAAACTAATCCTAATAAAATAGAATAAAAAAATAAAAACTAATAAAAAAATCAAGAAATGAAAATAAAAATACACTAATAAAAATAAAATATCCAAATAAATTCTAAAAATCCTTAATAAATCTAAAATAAATCCTAAAAATAAAAAGACTCAAAATAAAAATCTAAGAAAATCTAAAAAGGCACAAACTCAACACTTACCGGGCTCCGAAAATGGTCTGGGCTCGGTGTAGGCTAGGTTAAGGTTACGGGACTAATTCAGGGCATCGAAACTCTTCTGGGAAAGCTCACTGGGACTTTGACTTCACAGTCTCTTTTGATTTCTTCATTTAACGCTTTTGACCGCTATTGCATCGCAATTGACTGAATTTAGCACCATTTAACATCTCAACTGTGTATTGACCTGAGAAATAAACAAATACGAACATAAGGTCATTTTTAATTAAAACAAGTGACTAAAATGCATATATTCGGGTGTAAAATAGACACTTTTGGGTGCTTATCATCCACCATAAGCCGATAATAAAATCACTTATTCTCCATTCGGTATCTGACCAAATTGGACCATTCCTCGACACCCGTGATATATAACGGTCCAACTCGGATGGGGTAGCCGGAAGTTCCTTATTGCTTGGACTCTGCCGATCCATCCTTTCTTTAAATGCAACACTGACGGCGCAAAATCTCATGTCGCAGGCCTTGCATCAATTAGAGGACTTATAAAAAATTCTCAGGGATAGTTCCTCTTAGGCTTTACTCGTAATATTAGTTTTGTGTCATCATTGACAGCTATACTTTGGGCTTTTAAAATGAGGCTCGAACTAGCTTTTCATGCGGGAATAAAATGTATTGAAATAGAAATAGACTTCTAAAATGCATTCCATATGATTACCAGGATCTCATCCCAACATCAAGATCAGGTGGATTTGGCCTACATGATGCATAAAGTCCTCACCAGGTTCCACCATGTCACATTTAGTCTCTTCTTTTGTGAAGCCAATACTTATGCCAATTCCCTAGATGATATTTTGGTTTTGAGTCCATTTTTTTAGTGTTTTCTCTACTGTTCCTCAATCTTTAATTTCCTTTTTAAATTATGATCAGAGTCGTGTCCTGCCAGTTGAGTCTGTAGCTACGAACATCACTTGTAAAATACTTGGTTTTGAATAAACTTTTGTTTTCAAAAACAAACTAGTGATTTAGTTATAATCAAATTTCTTATGTGTTAGTCTGATCTACCACTGACTTCAAATGTGCTCTAGTTGCAATTGACACGTCTTAGTACCTCATTATTAATATTACTAGAATTTACTCCCGGGCAGCTGTAAATTTAAAAATAAAAATAAAAGTATACAACACTGTCCAACTACCTTCATCATAAAATTCTTCAACCAAAATAGAAATAATGTAATCAAATTCTATCTTCTTCCATAATTCCTTAAGATTATACCTTTCTTTTCAAAACATGACTAATATATGTGGATTTATTTTTGAAGTAATAAAAAAAGTATTGATCCATATACGAAAATTTTATGATCAAAGTATGAAATTAGTAAGGAAATTAATATTTTAATATGGCCAGGAGAGCTCTCGTATGCCTTTTTTTTAAAGAACTATCCATTCTAAAACATTAAAGTATAGCATTTTCAAAGAAAATATGTTGGGAAAAATAGTCTGGGGAAAAAGAATTATAAAATTACTAAATATCATATGGAAACTTTTGGCAAGTTTCCAAAGTCCAAACATTTGACATCTTTAAATGTTTTGGCATCTTTAACTCTAAATCAAACATGAGAAACGATGACTGGAAATTCAAATACATACTGAATATAGAAGATTACAAAAAATTATTGGCAAAAAATAACACACGCATATATGCATTTGAGTACCTAATTGACAATCAATTAGGAGTCATTGTGAGCAATGATGTGCTCGAAACCTAATGATAATGTTTGATCAAGACCTATAATCAATGCATCTTATTCAACTTCATTGTTGGAAGCTTAAAATTGAAAATGGAGTGCATACTCCATGTCTATGTTATCTGGGGTATTGATAATTGGTCCTGCTCTGCTACTAGTTAAATAAGAGGACCTGTCTACATACAATTTCCAACCAGGGATTTATTTATCAAATCTTCCTTCACTCAAGCATCCTTATTTGAACAACTTCTTGATCCGCTATTCATATTGTTTAAAGACCTCTAGGGCAATAAAAGATTCTAGTTTTTCCATTTTAGAACTATCTTTTGGAGAAACGTGCTCAACTGGGTTCGACTTTGAGTACGCTTCCAAGGAAGTCTAGTCGGCGTGTTTCTAATTGATGGGCTCATGATCAGCTGTTGTATCTTCGTAAGTAAACTCTGCTATAAAATCCTCTGTAACCTTCCCTTTTAATACTCCTCGAGGCTCATAGAGTATATCATATTCTCTTACTTCCCCTACCTAATCCATTAATCTCTGTGGTTTTTATGGTTTATGGATAACTTGGTGCAATGGTAAATCTATGTAGACCATAATGGTATGTTCTTGGAAGTATGATTTCATTCTTATGGATGCTTCAATAAGTGATAAAGCTAATTTTTCCAGGCAAGGATATCGAATCTCCACACCCTGAAAGCCTTGCTGGTGTAGTATACTAATTTCTGAACTTCATTTTCCAATCGAACAAGGGTTGAGCTGACAGATAACTCATATACAACAAGGTATAAGTATAATTTCTCTCCCATGATGGGTAGATAGAGAAATGGTGGAGATCCCAAATATTTTTTCAACTCCTAAAAATCATTCTCATATTTTTCATTCCATTTTAAGGTCTTTTGGAGTACCTTGAAGAATTGTAAGCGTTTATCAGTAGCTCGGGAGACAATCAGTAGAGAGCAGTTACTCTTCTTGTCAATTTTTATATGTCTTTTTTGTACAGGGTAGATTGAATCTCGATCAATGACTTGATTTTGTCTGGATTGGCTTTAATTACTCTTTTATTTATGATGAATCCCAGAAATATCCCTCCTACACGCCGAACACATATTTGGTCGAATGAAGTTTCATTTGATGATTCTCAAGATAATTAAACGTCTGGCCTAAGTCTTTGATGTGGTTGACAACTATTTTTCTTTTAGTAAGCATATCATCCACATAAACTTCCGTATTTTGCTAATATTTTCCACCAGCCTCAAGTATGTTGTTCCATCATTTTAAGCCCAAAAGGCATAACGTCGTAACAATAAGTACCTCAGCTAGTGATAAATTATGTTTTCACCCTATCTTTCGGCTTCATTTTAATTTGATTGTACCTCGAATAAGCATTGATGAAGCTGAGTAACTCATGTCCTATTGTGGCATCAACTAGTTGATTAATTCTGGCCAAAGGGAAGTGATCCTTCGGGCAAGCTTTATTTGGATTCATGAAGTCAACATACATACGCCATTTATTCATCTTTTTCCTTACCATTACTATGTTGGCCAACCATTATGGGTACTTGACATCTTCAATGAACTTTACCTTTTGTAGCTTGTCCACTTCTTCTTAGATAGCCATATTCTTCTCATGACCGAATACACATTATTTTTGCTTGATTGTCTTGGCATCCTTAGTGATCTTCATCTCATGGCATATGAACTCTGGATCTATTCCGGGCATGTCTTCGTAGCTCCATGCAAACACGCTCTTTCGCACTTTAAGGAATGTGATTAATTTATTTGAGGGCTATTTATAGAGTTCAACCAATCTGCGTAGTTCTTTTTGGTCTTTTATCATCTAGGACAATCATTTTAGTGGCTTCTACAACTTGTCCCTCAACCAAATCATCTTCCTCGTGAGGATCCAACATCTGAATCTGGTAGGTGGTGGTGATCTTTTTAACTTCATCTTGGTCGACCGTAGTGTAATAGCATTCTATAGACTCAACTTGATTTCCCTTTATAATGATAACCCCATAATGAGTGGGGAATTTTAAGTATTGATGATACCTCTTTAAATTTCTTCAGACTGACCCTACCGAGAATCATGTTATAAGCCGATCGAACGTTCTTATCTACGATAAAGAAATGGATAATTTCAATTATACTAGATGGCCATGTGCATATCAATACTTATAACTTTATAGTCCCTAAGGGGTATACCTTCCCCCTTGAAAAGCCTATCAACGCTCTATGGTATGGTTCCAACTTCCTATCACGTAACCCCAAACTATGGAAATAATTGTAGAGAACAACATCGGTCTAACTACCATTATCCACTATGATTCTGGACGCCCTTGCTTTGTGAACCCTTGTAGTGACGAAAATAGGATCATCATGAGGGTAAAGCACTCTAGATAAGTCATTTTGGAGAAATAGATAACTAGTTTTTCCTTGTTCACCTTTCTTGGGCAACCATCTACTTCGCCAGATAAGTTGATTAGTCGAATATATGAGCATGCGTTGGCCTTATTCAAATGGATTTTCTCTCGGTTGATTTATCTCCACCACTATCATCTACTCCTACGATGAACTGTAAATCAAAATATATTATTTTTATATCAAGTTCAGGCTCTCAGGATTTCTCCAATAGATCTGAATCATCTTCTGAATCGTCATCCTGACTTATCTTTTTATCATCTCTGCTTTTGTAAGGAGATTCTAATCATCATTTGGAATCTTTCACGTCCGTTCTATCGACGAACTTAGACAACTTATCACGATGGATTAGATCTTCAATTTCATTCTTTCAGTTAATACAATTATCGATCATATGCCTCTAGTCCTTTTGGAATTCATAATACTTAGACTTTTCCCTACTATTAGGAGGGGACTTCAGCTTCCATGGACATTTAAGATCCCTACTTCCTCTTATTTCTTCTAGAATGTGATGTATACCAATAGTGAGAAGATTTTATTCCTCATACTTATTAGGTCTCTCGACCTTCTTATATTTTTTCTCCTTCTTGTCAAAACTCTTATGATTGTCAGCTTTAGCACTTAGAACTTGCTTAGCGACCACAACCTCCTCAGCATTCATGATTTTGCTAACATTAGCCATTAACTTTGTTATGGTTTTAGGGATTCTTCGGGCAGCGCATAATATAATTTCTTAGGGAGTAGTCCGTTCATTAAAGTAGTAATAAAGGTCTTCTCTTCATAATCCATCATTTATAGCTTTTCACTGTTAAAATGAATTATATACTCATGAGTGGTTTCCCTGGTCGCTAACAGATGCTCAATAAGTTAGCTTCCCTTTTGATGGTTTTGGCCCCAAAGCAAAAGTTATTGATGAATAGCTCGATGAGCTACTGGAAGCTAGATATTTGTCCTTAGGGAAGATTATTATACCAAATCTATACAAATCCAGTGAGGTACTTGAGAATGCTCGATAACACATCTTATCTGGAATTGAATAAGTATCAGTTTCTACATAGTATTATTCAATATGAAGGATGGTTTCAGTCTTATCGTCACATCTGGGAGTGACAACAGGTGGATTAAATTTAGATGGTGTGGGGAAATCCACAATGGATGGAATAAAAGGATATCCCTTGAAATCTCCTTTCCAAGGGATATTTAGACTTGGATATTTCTCCCAAGCGATATTCAAATCATTGCATTGATCATGTCCAAGGGTAATCTTCTAGATTAGTTTTGGCAGAGGTAGTTTGGCAGCTCTATAGTGCGTTTGTGTTGAGCTCTCTTTCTGGGAAGTCATCTCGACACGTGCAAAACCTCGTACACTAGCCCTAGATCTAGTAGACCCTTTTTTATGACCACATGATTTAGAGGGTTCTCTATGGTAGCCCTTATTTGCTCGGGGACCCAAATGATCAAAAGTAAAGGCTTTGCTCAACCTTTCCAAGGCTCTAGACCATTATAGAGTGAGAGACCGACCATCTTAGTAGTTAGTAGATTTGACTGAAGAGGTTACATCCATATGATAGGATTGGTCTTGTGAAGATCTGGAATATATGGACTTGTTTTTATCATTTATAGGAGGTGGAGGCGACATTTCCCTCCTTTAGGATGGGGCAGCAACAGATTTAGCTTGAAGCGTCTGAGTAAGCTGTCTCATAGTTTCCTCCATTGCCTCCTATCCTTTGGTAACGTTGAGTAGAATTCGCTATAGGTCTCTTATACTAGGAGGAGCGAAAGGACTGAAAGCATTACCTCCAGCAAGACTGCTTTCTAGTATGTCTGTCATACTTCAAAGGTATGAAAAATAGATTTGTAAAGAATTGGGTAGGAAACAACTATGACTTGTAATTACCACAGACGATGCCAATATGTTGATGTCTAAATTTGGATTATTTATCTTAGCCTTAGTTATCCAAATATATATCCATAGATACTAATACTAAAGAAAAAATAAAAATCCACCAAAGGTATTTTACGTGGTTTAGCTCAAGAATGGAGACTACATCCATGGGGCAATTCTACTATTTGTTTATTTTGTTCTAATCTTTTGGTTACAATTCTGGAGTTCATCATAAAGTAGGTGTGCTATTACCTGTCCCCCCTCATCTGGGAGATATAGTTTATTTATAGTAAGTGGAAAATTAAAAGATGGAATACCATTATATCTTCAAGCATTTACACCTTTACACAATAATATGTAGATGGATGTTATTCACGCGCATGTGCATGGTGACTGTTGAGTACCCCACTTATGTCTTTTCATATAACTCATGGTTTGTCTTCCTGGTTGTGGTTAGTTGGACGGTCGACCAGAGGGTACCTGAGCTGACTGAGTTTTATCCGCTGTGGAAAGCCCAATGATAATGTTGACAGGTGTCCCTATTTTATTGGTCCATGTGGCCTAATATTTTTAGGGTACACCATGAACCAACAACGACCAAAACTGTTCTGCGGCCTCTCGATATTTCGATTTGAAATGGGAGATAATTTCCATATAATTTATTACAAGGTTATCTACGTCATAGCGAGGATTCAATGCCATCGGGGTGATCATTGATCGTTTGATAAAGGTGTATCACTTCTTGCCAATTAGACAGACTACACTTTGGAGCAGTAGACAAGCTATTCCTCTCATAGATTGTGAAGTTTCATGGTGCACCACTTAATATTACGTCAGATAGGTACAAGACATTTGTGTCTCACTTTTATAGAAGCTTCCAATAGGCATTGCGAGTGGAGTTGAGGTTGAGTACCTCGTATCACTCATAGACAGATGGTCAGAAAGAGAGAGTGAATCAGATGTTGGAGGAAATTTTAAGGATTTGCATTTTGGACTTCAAAGTTAGCTGGGAGTAGTACTTGCCATTGATTGGTTTGCTTATAACAATAGTTACTAGTTCACTATCGACATGGCACCTTTCGAGCCATTATATTAGATGCCTTATCATTCTCCCTCTTGTTGGTTAGAAGTGGGGATAATAAGCTTCTTGAATCGGAGTTCATCAAGGATACATCAGAGAAAGTGGAGATGATCAGGGATATGATTCATATTTCCCAGGATCGATAGAAGATCTATGCGAATGCAAATATGAGGCACTTGGATTTTGAGGTTGGAAATTAGGCGCTACTTAGGATGTCTCCTATGAACATAGTGATGTGATTTAGGAAGAATGGGAAGTGTAATACCCCGTATTTTTGTGTATTAATAATGTAATTAATTCGGGAAATTAATTGGGAAAAATATGTTGTATTTAAATTACGTGAGTAACGTAATTTAATGTGATTAAATGAGAACCATGATTATTAAATATTAATCAAGAAATAGATACTACTTAATATTATAGTATGAGATTTACTAAATGTGAATATTAAATAACTGATAATTAGAGTTATACGACATAGTGAGTGATATGTGCATATTTTATTTTATCTGAACCAAGAGTCGCATGTAGACTAATTTGAGGTTGAGAAAGGAAAATATATTTTTAGTGACTCAGATGATAATTCAGACGTCACGAACGATTTTGGATGGGTTAAAATAGTAGAAATAGTGTACCCGAGGGTATAGTTTGGGTTCCTGGATAAATTTAGGACAAACTGGCACCTATTGAGGGAATTCTGGTCATTTAAAAAATATAGGTTAAAGGACCTACAACATTTACAACTTTGTATATGATGATTAGAGATTGAGGTCAGGGTTAATAACACTAAAACCTAAGGGAAGCCATTAGAGGAGAAGGAGGTATCATTATTAAATCTTAAGAACTTGAAGAATTGGACTTGGTTCTTGCATCCAAATCATATAAGGACTGAGGATTGGAGGGGAGGAACATCAACCCATGAAATAAGATCATCTAATTGAGGCAAGTTGTTTATTTCATTTAATATGAAGTTATAATACCCATGTGTCTATGGTTTTTATTGATAATTCTTATGAATCTTGGAAGAAAAGATTGATTTAAATGAATGTTTGGGTAGTAATTACATGTAGAAAGATTTAATATATGTAGAGGATAATAAACTGGAGATTTTGTATTATTATCCACGAATTAAACCTGGGTTTTTGATGTATGATGGTGAAAAAATATAAAACCTAGGCTTCTTGAGGATTAAATGATTGAATCCATTCTTGAATGTTATTTGTAAGGTTTTGATGAAAAAATTACGTTAGAAAACAATCCTAATACATGTGGGAAGGGTTTGGGACAATTGGTTTGAATTTTCACGGAGAAACATGGAATTTAGAGGTGTAGTAATGGTGAAAAATGCACATATGAAACGAAGAAGATGAAGAGTAGTGAAGGGAACTGGTCCGGGGCAAACGGATCCGGATCCCAGAAAATTCCCCTTTTTGACTTAACTACCTAAATCATTGTTGTGAGATTTTTGAGGACTTTGGTCGAGTAATATTGAGAGACTAATATATTATGGTAGTCATGTATTTGGTTCATAATTTAGCCCATTAAGAGGATGAAGATAAAAATGAAATTAGGTTGATTTTGTGCCGTAAATTATCCGAGAGAAATATAATAAATTACGGGGAGTTAGGAAATTAAATTGATGAAGTAAACCAGTAGGGTGAGTTAGGCTTAACTACTGAAATTTATGAATGGGTAACTAGGGCCCTTAGAGTTAGTCGAATGATCGAATTATTACGACCGTGAGAGAAATTATAAACTAAATAGTACAGTGAGTATACGAGAGAAATATACGACGTATAGGCACGAATAATTAGGTTGTGTGAATACCTATCATATTAATACTTAGGCGGCGTGAATACCTAAAGTTTACTAAATATATTGGGGTCAAGGGAACATTTAGACCAATACATGAAAATTATGTGAATACTCATATAAATACGATAGCGAGACAAATCGTAAAATAAAATGGGCGGTAAGTATTAGAGAGAAATATACTACGTACCAATGTGAATCTTTAGGTTGTGTGAATAGCTATAGTATAAGTACTTAGGTTATGTGAATACCTAAAGTATATTTGTAATACCCCTCCCTAGACAATAGGTATTTAGCATTATTTGAACTGTTTCACGTTAAGTAATACGTAAGGTGACGTATTACGTAAATGCTTTAAACAAAAAAAAAATCCAACAATGCATGTGTCGTATTATTACGTATTTCATCTCTAATAGTATTGGCTAGTATGTCCATTGAGTTTGAGAAAAAATATCAAGGAACGAATGTGACACGGAGAAGGTTAATACGACGCGATATTTAAACGGTACGAAAAGCAAAATATCGGAATATGGATTAAACGAGAAAGTTTTATGTTGCATGGTTTCGCACGAGTTTTAGTTTGAGTTTATATAAATATTTTTAGAACTTTTGGTTAAGTTTCATGCGATTCGGAAAAGCATCGAATGCTACGCAATCATGTGTACTAATTGTCTTACGACGCGCGACACAACAAAAGTCCAGTCTTGCGCAAATTATTTAGGACATCTCGAAAGGTCAAAAAAATATTGTGAATATATTTTTTGACCCACAAAAATATAAGAAACATTATTATGAAGAGAAAAATAAAAAAAAATTCTTTTGTACGGAGGTCCTGATTCTTGCGCGCTGTGACACCCCGACTAATTAAATACCGGGTAACTACTCCTTTATTAAATTAATACTGAATATCAAGTTGGTTCAGTCTTAGCATCACTGTCGAAAATATTTAGTTAATTACTAGCCACCTAATATATAAAATAGAAAGATGCCAAATTTTATTAATTAAGTTAACAATTAACCAAGTAATTAAATCATCATCCATCTATCACATAAACAATCTCATATGAATAACCAACGAAATGAAATAAACTGAGTCTGGAGTAAACATTCCAACAATAATAATAATACCAGAGTAAATAAAATCCCAATATAAGAGTCAGAATAAATAAACCAACATGTGAAACAATGAAAGTCTGTATCTACAATCTCTAAATAAGAATAGGAAACATGCCCTAACTGATATGAAGGACTCTGAAAGAACCAAGGATAAATGTGGAGGCATCTAATACTGAGATCCTATAGCTTCCACAACAGCTACAGCACGCCATGAGAATGGAACTCCTATGCTTGGCATCCCTGTGGCTGGGCACCTAAAAGGTTTTTAAAAAATAAAATAGATTTGGAGGAAAACGGGTCAGGGCCCGAGGTGCAAACTGTTTAAAACGACAAGTGTTTAATTTCATTAAATAGTAAATATTATATATATGTTAGTTGTGTACTCTCATATGAGTTTCTCACCACTCAATTAATATTCACGCCTAACGTATACCATTAACCCATCCGAGTTATGCCACTAACTACCTAGTCCGTACTAACTCCTACTTTCAAGTTCTAATATAGTGTGCCTACTTGTATTACCCAAACAAGTCATATTTATATACCACATTCATATTCATTAAATTACTTATCTTAAGTGTTATTTAGATTGTCACATTCTTAACCCATTTACCTATCTTAGTTACTCACATATACTAAGCAACAGTGAAATAAGCACAAGCATATATATATATATATATATATATATATATATATATATAATTCACTAGCAATATATATATATATATATATACAAATCCGGCACCGCAAAAGGCTGGAACCTGAGATGTACACATACTCTGCTATCAATCCCGATACATCACGCACGTAAGGATTTATAAATTCTGAATCACTCAAGAACCATATCAGTACAATTCACACATATTGGAGGCGAACATAGTTCACATACCCATGGGCCAGGCACATACCTACGCTACCGTGGTCAGCTAACATATCAACTCACAGATAAGTCATTCATAGTCCTATGTCCTTAAGGTACTAATCTAAATCCCCCCAAAGGCACACAAAGATAAGATGGTCCTTTTTCCGAAAATCAACCTCCATTGATAGCAAGTATGGTAGGTATATCATACAAAGAATAATCCATATACTAGGTAATCACACAACCTAAATATTTATCAAAATTAATATAGGTATTCTCTATCCTATATCACAAGTCACATATGCATTTTAATGCCATCCCATATATTCGACTTAATATGTTCAGCGCGACAACTCTCTCGTCGTGTAAATACGAATATTTAAACCTATCTCAAAAGGTTACTAAGTCACCCACTTGCCTCTAAGGTTATTTCACTAATTCAAATTATCTCTTGTACTGTTCATAACCTTAAATTAAAATTCGTCCAATTTCAATCCCAATTTTATGAAATTTCTAACAGTACCTCACTCGATACACACTCGTAAATAACCCATTCAATCCCAAAAGGTATAACATTTTGACAACCCGGATACAATTATGATAGATTATATTTAAATCATGTTTATCTTATGTGATATGAATAATTTATTATAATTATATCTAACGTTAAGTGATTATGGTTAGTATAATCCTACTTTCATAAATCATGAAATGCCGAATTATTTACAACCACAAGATTTTGTTATTTTCGGTAGAAATGTTCCTATTAGAGACTAATTTTGACCCTTATAATGTAACAATTTACTCAAGGTGAAACTATATAGTTGTATATATATGAGTTAGGTTTGTGACAAAAAAAGAAGCATCAAATGGATATCCGAGTAAGAAGCTAGCCCGAATTTACGAACAAGGGGCAAATCTGTCCATTCCTTTTAAGTGGTAAATCGCCTTTTAGTAAACCAAATGTTTTAATTTGATGAGTTTGCATGGGAGGCAGCCTTGTCCGACTTAAAACTCTTCTTATAACCTATTTATTCAGCAAATAAAACCCTAGGTTCAGTTTTGTAGAGTTTTTGCTTGAGGAAAGAGAATGTGGAAGTTTAAGGAAGAAAAGATTACAAGAAAGCTAGGAAAATTCCAAGAAAATCCTTAAAGTGTTTCCAAGGTATAATTATGTGATTAATATTATTTTAATCTTGTATTATACTTATTTCAAAGAATATAAATCGTGAATGATTGATTAAAATTCCATCATTCTTTGTGATAATAAGTATTTGTTCACATGTGGGATAAGTGGTGTATGTAGCCCGTATTGCTTGTTATTGAAATCCCTTGTATTCAAACATCCATATATTTTTGTGTGCTCATTGGAATTGAGAAATTCCAATTTTATATGAAACTAGACGCATATATTCATATCATATCCAAAAATTAGAATTTTAACTCCTTGTGGTTGGGCCTTGCTGATGGTTGCAAGTTGGTACATAGTTGTTGTTTGTATATTTCATTTTGATATACCCTGAGTTTTGTCGAGATTTTTACATAGCAAATGAAGTCAACAAATTATAAAACATTAATTATATATTATTTAGTATGTTTATGGAAAATGGGTGGAAATCATGAAATTTTATGATGGATAAAAATTATGAAAATTCTTAGAAGTTTAAGGAATAATAGAGGAGCTTGTGGGGCAGATTTAATAGGTTGTAAAAAAATGGCCATAACTTGCCCTAGGAAGCTTGCAAAATTACACCGTCACTTGTAATGGAAAATATATTAAGATATGTTTTCATATTGATAAGCTTGGACACCTTTATATGTACAATTTATGAATATGGGATAGTTAAGTATGGAGGACAATAATTTGAGGCCATACTGGATACCCCATTAAAGAATATTTTTATTTTCTCTTTACCAAGGGTATTTTGAGTACATGTTTCATGTTTATATATATTAAGAAGTATAATCTTATGTTTTCTTGATTTTAGTTATAAATTACTTAGGAGGTAGTTTCTATGGCTGAATGTTCATAACCTTATCTACATATATTCCATTATTTCGTCTGTACACATGTTTCATGGAATGTGACTTGAGTAGAATTATATTATTGTTGTATAGTCATTGGAAGTTATATAGATATATTAAGATAATACTTATGATTGAGATTAAGTACTGATTTAGTTGGATTAATAGGTGTAAGGTCAAATTAACCCAGTTCAGCTCCACTCGAGGGAAACGTCAATACATAGTTGACAACCCAATGTGAGTGTACTTACTGAGTTGATTATGGATATGATGTGTATGTATTATATATTGAGATGATATATCTTATTAAAAGTCACGAGATGTTGAGATGTTATGTCTTATCAAAAGTCAAGAGATGTTGAGATGTTATGGCTTATTAAAAGTCAAGAGATGTTGATATGTTATGGCTTTATAAAAGTCAAGATATGTTGAGTTACTGTGCAATTCTGGAGATGTTAGGATATTAAAACCTATGGATATGATTATTGCCTACAAGAAGGAGATGTGGGGTTTATAAACTCCGAATATGTATATGGCCTAGTTTGGCATAGAGATGGATATATACTGATATGTTGAGATGTTAATATAGTACTTTTACTATATAGAGATGTAGTAGATTCACTGAGTTTTTAAACTCATGGTTTTATATGTTTACATTTTCATGTTTTGAAGCTGCGAGTGCCAGGTCTAGGAGGTTAAGTGAATAGTAGTAGGGTCACATCGGTTCTGTTTTATGGATTGTACTAGTTGCAATTAAGTTAAGTGGTATGAGAGTTTTATTTTATATTATATCTCCTTAAAACGATTGGATTTTTAGTATTCCGCATTTTAACCGTAAAAGTTATTTTAATCTGTATTATAAAATAAATAAATAAATAATAAGTGTGGTTTGTGAACTATTTAGTTAATTATATCCTAACGGAGTTAGGGGGTGACAACTTGGTATTAGAGCTTTAGGTTTTTTTATTCAGGGGTTAGAGAGTCTGGATGTGGCAGTTGGAGAAATAGTGTGGTGTGGATCATTTATATTAACTTAAGAGAAATACTAACCATTATGTTAGAAATAAAATTTGTATTCTTGTTTCTCTAATTGTGGTTTATGACAGATAGTATGATGTGGAAGGAGGAAATTTTCATGAGAGGGTGGATGAGGAGTCTTCAAATAAAGTAAACCAATAAAATCCAAATAATGTACAGGGGCACTTGTACAACTTAACAACTTACAGATATGCAGAGAATGGCTCGTGCCGTGACTTTACTGGTAGAATAACAAAACATGTTTATGAGCAAATAGCAGAACAAAAAGCCAAGTACTTGGAGGAGAAGACTTTGTCCAGAAGAGAAAGGGAAATACAATGAGAGGAGAAGAATACTCTGTATGCGATGTTTATCAAATTGAAACCCCCATCATTCTCAAGTTCTGTAGATCCTTTTGAAGTTGAGCCTTGGGTTAGAGACACAAAAACTATCTTCGGGGTGATGAATGTACCTAGTGCGCAGAAGGTGATTTTGGAAACTTTCATGTTAAAGGGAGAAGCTAAATATTGGTGGGAGTCTTCTAAACCTCTATTGCTTATTCCGGGGGAGGTGAGGTAATTACTTGGGATTCCTTTATTAAAGTCTTATATGAAAAGTATTTTCCTCGTATGTATCGGAAGCAAAAAGAGAAAGAATTTTTATCATTGATTCAAGGGAATATGTTGGTCAGGTAGTATGAAGCTAAATTTATATCTTTGTCTTAGTTTTCATTACGTTTCTTACATGATGAGGAGGATAAATGCACCAGATTTCAGGATGGATTGAATTTGGTTATCAAGTCTAGACTCACTGCACTTGAAATGGTAGATTATACTTCTTTAGTTAACAAAGCTATGATGGTTGAAGAAGATGTTAATGATGAAATAAAGAATAGGGAATAAAGGGTAAAGAGGAGTAGATTTAATCCATCTCAGCAAAAGGAAGATAATATAGAATACTCAAAATAGGGGAGTCAAACATTTAAGCACGGTAGAGGGACTGGAAGTTATGTTCAGAATAGGATACCAAGCAGTTTTAAGGGTGAGGGATTGACGGGACAATAGAATAGACAACGGGAGAATGCGAATGGGTAGTATAAGCCTATTACATGCTATTTTTGCAAAGTTGAGGGCCATATCAGTCCAGATTATCCCAAGTTAAAGGGGTAGAGTGTTATCACTGTCATCAAATTGTTCATACAAAAAAGAACTGTCCTATGCTAATAGGAGGGACTCAATCAGTTACTGCTAGTTGAGGTTCATCACTTAGAGGCATAGGGAGAGGAGGAGGTAGAGGACAGGCTAGTGGTTCCAGGGCTCTAGGAAGGATATTTTCTATGACATTACAGGATGCTCAGGCTACTATAGAGGTGGTGACAGGTACATTTTCTGTAGTGAACGAACATGCTTACGTGCTTATTAATCCAGGTTCTACTCATTCATTTATAGCACTGTCATTTACCATGCATTTGGGTAGACCATGTTCTTATCTAGATTGTGGTTTATATATTTCTATACCTATGGGGGATGTGATGTTAGTGGAGCTTATGTATAAAAAATGTGTATTGTATGTGGGGGAGAGGGAGTTGGCCATTAATTTAATTCCACTAGATATTCAAGATTTTGATATAATCTTGGGTATGGACTAGTTATCATCCTACCATGCATAGATTGACTATTTTTGCAAGGAAGTTACATTTAATATGTCGGGGGAAGAATAATTAAATTTATCGGGGAAAGAAATATGGTTTTAAATTGTCTTATTTCTTCCCTTTAGGCGAAAAAATTGTTAAATAAGGGTTGTTAAGTCTTTTTAGAGTATATTATGGATAGAAACAGGGAATTACAAAAATTAGAAGATATCCCAGTAGCTAAGGATTTTGCAGATGTGTTCCCAGATGAATTACCAGGGTTGCCACCTATCAGAGAGCTAGAGTTTACTATTGATTTAGTGCCTGGTATAGCTCCAGTTTCTATTTCTCCATATAGAATGGAACATGTGGAACTAAAGAGGTTAAAGGTTCAACTGCAAGATTTGCTAGATAGAGGTTTTATTCGACCCAGTATATCACCATGGGGTGCTCCGGTATTATTTGTGAAGAAGAAGGACGTCACCATGCGACTTTGCATTAATTATCTACAATTGAACAAGGTAACTATTCGAAATAAATATCCATTGCCTCATATTGATGATTTGTTTGATCAATTAAAAGGTGCTAAAGTATTTTCAAAAATTGATTTGAGATCGGGTTATCATCAAATAAGGGTGAGAGATTGTGACATTTCTAAGACAGCTTTTCGTTCTCGCTATGGTCATTATGAATTTTTGGTAATGCCATTTGGGTTAACAAATGATCCTACGGTGTTTATGGATTTAATGAATCGAGTATTTCATCCTTTCATAGATTCAGTTGTGATTGTCTTTATTGATGATGTTTTAATATACTCACCTAGCCAAGAGGAACATGAGAAACATTTAAGAGTTATATTGCAAGTTTTTTGAGATAGTCAATTGTTTACTAAGTTTAGCAAATGCGAGTTTTGGTTAAATCAGGTAGTATTTTTTCTGGGGCATGTTGTTTCGGGAGATGGAATTTATGTTGGCCCTAAGAAGGTAGAGACAATTGTTCAATGGGAATGATTAAGAAATGTAACGGGGATAAGGAGTTTCCTAGGATTGGATGGATATTATAGAAGATTCATAATGGGGTTTTCATCTATAGCCTTACTGTTGACTAAATTAACCCGAAAAGGAAGTGAAATTTGTGTGGAGTGATGAATGTGAGCACAACTTTGAAAAGTTAAAAAATAGACTAGTATCAGCTCCAGTTCTCACTGTTCCATCCAATGGAGAAGGTTTTGTGATTTATACTGACGTTTCACATTAGGGCCTGGGTTGTGTTTTCATGAAACATGGAAAGGTAACTTCTTATGCATCTAGACAGTTAAAGGCACATGAACGTAATTATCCTACACATGATTTAGAACTTGTGGCTATTGTTTTTGCCTTGAAATTATGGAGGCATCATTTATATGGAGAGACATGTGAAATTTTCACTGACCATCAAAGTTTGAAGTATTTATTTACATAGAGAGACTTGAATTTGAGACAAAGACATTGGATGGAGTTAATTAAAGACTATTATTGTACCATTCACCAACATCCTAGGAGGGCCAATGTTATTACAAATGCTTTGAGTCAGAAGTCATTGGGGAGGTTATCTTGTATTCAATGTTCACATGTTGGCAATATTATGGAATTAAGAATGATGGGAGTAGAGTTGAACTTAACAGAAATGGGGGTGTTAATTGCACACATTACAGTCAGACCTTTACTGAAAGAATGCATACGAAATTTGCAAATCAGTGATCCATTACTTGAGAAGAAGAAATGGGAAATCCTGGATGGTAAAGAGAGTGACTTTGGAATTAAAATGATGAATCATTGTGTTATAAAAACAGAATTTGTGTACTGAATGATCCATCCTTAAAGATGGATATATTAGAAGAGGCACATAGTTCTATTTACTATATGCATCCAGCAGGTACCAAAATTTACAGTCATTGAAAGAGTATTACTGGTGGAATAATATGAAACGTGAGATTGCAGAATTTGTAGCTAAATGTTTAGTATGCCAACAAGTGAAGGTGGAGCATCAGAAGCCGAAAAGATTATTGCAGTCATGGATAATTCTGGAATGGAAGTGGGAACATATAAAGATGGATTTTTTTGTAGGATTACCACGATCACCAAAGGAACATGATTCTATTTGGGTGATTATAGACCGATTGACAAAGTCAACTCATTTTCTTCCAGTTAAGATGACCTATACTGTTGACAAGTATGCACATATATACGTTGGTGAGATTATCCGTTTACATGGGGCACCAGTGTCAATAGTATCAGATAGAGATCCAACGTTCACTTCTAAGTTTTGTCCTCATTTACAGAATGCCCTGGGCACATGTTTGAAGTTCAATATTGCATTTCATCCACAAACTGATGGGCAATCAGAAAGAACGATTCAAATATTAGAAGACATGTTATGAGCCTGTGTATTTGACTTCAAAGTTACTTGGGATGATCATTTACCATTAATGGAATTTGCCTAAAATAATAGTTATCATTCCACCATTGGTATGGCTCCTTATGAAGTTTTATATGGAAGGAGATGTAGAATGCCATTATGTTGGGATGAAGTAGGTGAAAGGAAAATTTTGGGTCCTGAACTGATAGATATGACAATCGAAAAGATTAAAATGATTCGAGAACGGATAAAGATAGCATAATCCAGGAAAAAACTTTATGAAGATAAAAGGAAGTATCAATTAGAATTTCAAAAGGGCGATTTTGTATTCCTACGTATTTCACCTTGTAAAGGTGTCATGATATTTGGAAGAAAGGGGAAACTAAGTCCAAGATACATTGGACCATATAAAGTGTTGGAAAGAATTGGGACCCTGGCATATAGATTAGCATTACCTCCAGAATTTTATCATTTACATGATGTGCTTCACGTATCGATGCATCGTAAGTATTTGGGAGATCCATCTCATTAATTGAAAACCCAACCAATTGAACTTAAAGAAGACTTGTCGTACATCGAGGAACCGGTGGAAATTCTTGATCGTATAGAGTAAGTATTGAGGAATAAAGTTATTCCCTTGGTTAAAGTTATGTGGATGAGCCATGGAATTAAATAATCAACTTGATAAACGGAGTACATCATGAAGTAACAGTATCCCCATTTGTTTGGCAAGTGACATTCATATTAAATTTCGGGATGAAATTTTCTAGGGGGGAAGTTGTGACGGCCCGAGTATAAGTATGATAGATTATATTTAGATCATGATTACCTTATGTCATATTAATAACGTGTTATTAGTATATATAATGTTAAGTGATTATGATTAGTATAATCCTACTTTCATAAATCATGAAATGTCGAATTATTTACAAACACAAGATTTTGTTATTTTCGGTAGAAATGTTCCTGTTGGAGACTAGTTTTGACCCTTATAATATAACAATTTAATCTAGGTGAAACTATATAGTTTTAGATATATGAGTTAGGCTTACGACAAAACAAACAGAGCATCAAACGGATGTCCGAGTAAGAAGCTAGCCCGAATTTATGAACAAGGGGTAAATATGTCCATTCCCTTTAAGTGGTAAATTGTCTTTTAGTAAACCAAATGTTTTAATTTGATTGGTTGGCATGGGAGGCAGCCTTGTCCAACTTAAAACTCTTCTTGTAACCTATTTCTTCAGCAAATAAAACCCTAGGTTCTGTTTTGTAGAGTTTTTGCTTGAGGAAAGTGAAAGTGGAAGTTTAAGCAAGAAAAGATTACAAGAAAGCTAGGAAAATTCCAAGAAAATCCTTAAAGAAATTCCAAGGTATAATTATGTGATTAATATTATTTTAATATTGTATTATATTTATTTCAAAGTATATAAATCGTGAATTATTGACTAAAATTCCGTCCTTCTTTGTGATAATAAGTATTTGTTCACATGTGGGATAAGTGGTGTATGTATCCCGTATTGCTTGTTATTGAAATCCCTTGTATTCAAACTTGCATATATTTTTGTGTGCTTACTGGAATTGAGCAATTACAATTTTATATGAAACTAGATGCATATATTCATATCATATCCAAAAATTAGAATTTAACTCCTTGTGGTTGGGCCTTGGTGAAGGTTGCAAGTTGGTACATAGTTGTTGTTTGTATATTTCATTTCGATATGCCCTGAGGTTGGTTAAGATTTTGACATAACAAATGAATTCAAACAATTATGAAACTTTAATTATGTATTATTTAGTATGTTTATTGAAAATAGGTGGAAAATCATGGAAAGGTATACTGGATACAAATTATGAAAATTCTTGGAAGTTGAAGGAATAATAGAGGCGCTTGTGGGATAAATTTAATAGGTTGAAAAGAAATGGTCATAACTTACTGGAGGAAGCTTGAAAAATTGCACCGTCACTTGTAATGAAAATTATATTCATATATTTTTTCATAATTATAAATTGGATACCTGTGTATCTACAATTTATGAATATGGGATAGTTAAGTATGGAGGATATTAATTTGAGGCCATACTGGATACCCCGTGAAAGAATGTTTTTATCTTCTCTTTCCCAAGGGTATTTTGAGTACATGTTTCATTTTTATATATATTGAGAATTATACTTTTATGTTTACTTAATTTTAGTTATAAATTCCTTAAGACGTAGTTTCTATGGTTGAATGTTCATAACCTTATCAACATATTTCTAATTATTTCGTCTTTACACATGTTTCATGGAATATTACTTGAGTAGAATTTTATTGTTGTTGTATAGTCATTGAAAGTTACATAGATATGTTAAGATAATACTTATGATTGATATTAAGTACTAATTTTGTTGGATTAATAGGTGTAAGGTCAAACCAACCTAGTTCGTCTCCACCCGAGGGAAACATGAATGCATAGTTGACAACCCAATGTGAATGTACTTATTGAGTTGATTATGGATATGATATGAATGTATTATATGTTGAGATGATATATCTTATTAAAAGTCATGAGATGTTGAGATCTTATGGCTCATTAAAAGTCAAGAGATGTTGAGATGTTATGGCTTATTGAAAGTCAAGAGATGTTGAGATGTTTTGGCTTTATTATAAAAGTCAAAATATATTGAGTTGCTATGAAATTTAAGAGATGTTAGATTATGAAAACCTATGGATATGATTATTGCCTGCGAGCAGGAGATGTGGGGTTTATAGACTCCGAATATGTATATGGCCTAATTTGGCACAGAGATGGATATATATTTGTATGTTGAGATGTTAGTATAATACTTTTACTATATAGAGATGTAGTACATTCACTGAGTTTTTAAACTCATGGTTTTATATGTTTACATTTTCAAGTTTTGAGGCTGCCACTGCCAGGTCTCAGAGGTTGATTGAATAGTAGTAGGGTCTCATCAATTCTGTTTTATACATTGAACTAGTTGTAATTAAGTTATATGGTATGGGAGTTTTGTTTAAATTATGTCTCCTTAAAACGATTGGATTTTTAGTATTCTGCATTTTAACCTTGAAGTTGTTTTAATGTGTATTATAAAATAAATAAATAATAAATGTGGTTTGTGAAATATTTCGTTAATTATATCCTAATGGGGTTAGGGGGTGACAAACATTTTCCCGAGCATAAACTACAACCCTACTTCCCTTAAACAAGTCCCCCGATATTGTATTTAACTCCCTACGAGTTCTTACAAGCTTTGAATTTGTCAAACATTATAGGGAAATAATCTACGAAAATCAGGAGGAGTCGATCGATTGAGGGAAAGGGGTCGATCGATCGATCCAGTCGATCGATCGACATTCATGGGTCAATCAATCGATCAAATAGGTATTGCAATTCTGCATAATTTTTGCCTACTGGTTTCATCAAACTTCATACTCAAATCCTCTATTATAATTATTCCTAACATCATTCCAAAATAAATACATAAGTTCCAACGTTTTAGAATCATCAAATCATAATAGGAAATCAATTTCTTGGATCAAACCATATAATTGTCACAAAAACCCTAGTTCTCCGATTTTCTTCAAGAACATTATATAACTCAATACAAAATTCATAATTCTCTACATATGCATCACAATTTCGTGGTTGTTATATTCCCAGAAAATAAACTACATGCAAAACCTACCCAGATTACAATTTTAATTCTTCAAATCCATTCATTCATTATTTTTTGAGGTTGTTATTCAATTATAAACTAACATGGATGATATATGCACTGAATTATTGCAAGTTAAATAACTTGCCAAGAAATATAAGTTCTGATCCTTGGGAGAAGACGATACGGGAGTAATCCTCTCTTCTCGATTTGTCCGATGGTGGTGACGATGGTGTAAAAAGCCTAAAGGTGGTGGTTCTCATTTGGTAACTTCCTCTACTTCTTCTCTAATGGACGTTTGTGAATCTTGGTGATGGAAACCCTGAGGCTCTAACCTAATGTTTCATAAAGCTTTCTTAATTTCGAGGATCACTATTCCTCAATAAGTGAAAATGACCAAAATGCCCTCCAGGACTGCCGATTAGGCCTAAAATGTCCCGGGACCCAAACCAAACCCCCGAATAGTGTTTCTGACTATCTAGACCCTTACGGACACGTTGACACTCTCAAAATGACCATACGGATGATATAAAAACAATTTACTTTTAAATCAATTAAATTGATTCCTGACACGAATGACACGCGTGTACAATCTTAATCACCGAAACTTCCGTATTTTTAACTCGCGACAGTTTTAATAAATTCAATAATCATATATTACCATATTCACTCAGTAATATTAAACATTATCATCATAATCAAATACTAACTCTCGTCTCGCTAGTTATTCAAATCTGAATTAATTTCCATTTAATTATCCCAAATTAATTTAATTAATCCCATAGTTAAAAGAAATTTTATTTAATTAATCTTATAATTAAAAGTCATAAAAATACGGGGTATTACCTACTTCCCCCTGATAACATAATTTCATCCCGAAATTCGGGAAAAGGCATACCTCGTAAAAATATGTATCCTCCAGTACACGAAGCAGACTTCAAAGTAAGGCTCGGTCACTATATCCCTCGCTTCACAATAAGCTTATTTAACACTCTCGATACCTTATCAGCTATAGGGTCACACCTCAATAACGGAACCTCGCCTTATGCTCCTAACAATTAACATTCAAATAAAAATATCCTATACATCACTAGCCGTATAAGCTCTTATCATGGGAGAAACCACATGAACCTCTGACTACTCTTTTCCATTTTTTGAATCTCTATTCTCGGTAGTGTAACTTTTACGACAACCAAAGTTTACCTAAGACAGTTTATGGTTATCCCATTATAGTTATCGGACTCTAACTCCTTACAAATCCAAAACTCAGATTATCCACTCACCTCTACACATCCACAGGAAAATAGTAAGGTTTATTCACACAAAACCTCAAGAAGTACCTTGTCCACGATAAATATGTACTGGTGATTTCACACAACTCTACCATTAGGTAATATTATCTCCCCATTACCCTATTATACTTCACTTACTAGCTATACACGTTGTGGAAATGAAATGATCTCAATGAGTTTAAAATTTCTTTCATATAGTTCCCCAATTATTAATCACCTTGTGTTTATTCCTCGGTTATAGGTGATATACCTTGCTCAAAATGAAACAATATCCCCACTACTTCCTGAAATTTCATATTCAAGGTGGGTTTTAAGGATCTCATCCTAGTTCAGAACAATGCTGGGATTGACCACGTACTGATACGATCCTCCTTTTTAAAGACAGACTAGGTCACACTATCTAATGGCATAAATCACCCAAAGGTATAATAATTACTTTCCTTTTGGTCAACATGTTTCTCACATTCGAAGGGACTCAAGACTTATCTTGAGGTTGGCAACCCATCAAATAAAGTCACCAACTTGACTCTTCCACTATTGGAATCTTCGATTTGATACAAAATTTTATGTCTAATCATCTTACTCTAACCCATTTCTATCTATAAGTGGTGCACGTGGAGACTACTGAATATGTCCCACTCAACACCGACTTCCGCTTATAGTTCCTCCCATTAAGTGGTACTTAATAATCTCCTTCTTCCCTTGGCGTATACCAAAAGTTCTGACCCGTGCACTTTTCGCCACGATGTGCACTTTGGGAATCTATATACCTTATTGTCATCATCATTCTATTTACGCGTAAGTCACTCTCAACATTCGACTGGGTAGGACCCGACTCCAAATTGTACACAATAGTTAAATATTTGTCTTCTCATGGGATACTCCCTTTTTTTAAATGGCTTCCCACTGCCTTTCAACTGAGTTCACGCATGCTACTCTGATTTCACATGAATATACGGATTATCGTCCTTCTGTCAAGACTCTTAATCCACTCTACCACTTCCATTTTGTTATTTTAGTCCTACAAGAATATATGTCACACATCTATTCCCACGTCTCTCTTTTCCCAACGATTCTGATATTAGCAAATCAGGGTGTCCACACACCCTATAAACCGTGCATACTGGTTTAAACATCGTATACGCTTCATACATACACCTAATTATTTATTGCCCATGCATTCGCAATGTGGCTATACCACTTGGGCATTTCTTAATCACCTCCGGATTCAAAATTCTAATTCCTCCTTTGAAAAATTGCCACTTAAGACGTTTAATACAAAGTTAAACTGTTATAATGGCTCCGAACTATTTGTTGAAGAAGCTCTTTTAATCAAAACAAAACTTAACACAAGATCTATTTTTAAAAAACTTATCAAAATAGTTTGAATGAGTTTGAACGAGTTATTTCAGATCTAGAATAAACCAGTTTTGAAAAACAAAACTTAAACTACTAAATCATCACAACTAGGAAAAAGGTGATGAGAAAATGAAGAAGAACACAAGTAATTTTTAACCTGGTAAACCCCACCCAATTGGGGAGACATCCACGATGACCTCTACATCATACAAATAAAAATCCACTAAAACCAGAGTAACAAATTACAAGCTATTTAATAATCAAACCACACAAACACACCTAAACTAAGTTTAGAATCGTTACCAACTCCTCTGGATTAGATTTGACTTCTCTGAAGGTTGTTGTTGTTGATGTTCTCTCGAGCTTCATAACTTTACTTAATTCCAGTCTTTACATCGAATCAAAAAAGTTCAAGATCATACAACCAACACTTTAATTGTGGTAGAGTGAAAGTGTAGTGGTGATGTTCTCTCTAACTTATGCATGAAACACACTCACACTTAATACAGACAAAATGATTTAACAAATTACAAGATAACTAGATATGGAAGAAATTCTAAAATCAGTTTAGTCAAACCTAAAATAGACTTTTAGACCTTTCAAAATATTCGCAGATCAAGAGGGAATCTTATTGAGAAATATCTAAGATCCTTACACTTTAAGGTTTTGAAAATATATATAGAAAGTGCAACCACTAATCAAGATCTCAAAACTAGATCTTAGTCTGATAGTTTGAATAAAATGAAATCAGAATCAATATTGTTGGTTTAGGGTTTAAAAACATAAAATCAGTTTTAAAAATAAGCAACAAACAAGATTTCTCGAAATAAGAAATCAAGATAGTGAACTATGTATGTGATTTGTATCTCAGAGACGAGATCTCAAGTTTCTATGTAGAGAAACTGAAAACTCTACCAACGTGATTAAGTTGGAAGGATGATCAAGAACAAGAGAGGATAACTTCTCAAAACACGATCAAAACACTCAGGTTTAAAATCTTAGAAAAGTAATTATGGATTAGGGTTTGACAAAGTTAGGGTTAGGGTTTCCTTTATCTATCTCATCTTTTCTCTCTCTTCTCTCTACTCTCTCTTTTTTCTCTCAAATGAGGAAATCTCAAAAATCTCTGATTCCCTCACTCATGACTTCTATTTATACTGGAGTTCGAAGGATCTGGAATGATGCCATAAACCAGGGGATGAGATTAAAGGAATTTAAATTGATGCAAATATAAGTGTTCACAGAAAGCGGTGCAAAGCCCAACTCTAATTGGTTAAATCCATCGCACTTGGATTAGTTCCAAACATATGTAGAACGTAGATTAAGATGATCCAAGGGTCTAGAATATGTCATATGTATGTGAGTGAATAAAAACACGAATCGAACCTTTGTCTATGCAACACGTGTAGGCTCACAATCAACTCTCAAACGCGTGTTTTTGAGTTAAAAAAAATTCTAGTTTCACCCACATATGTTTCTGCCGCTTTTGGTTTCTACCCAAGTCAGTTTTAAGAAATAAAATATATTTATAAATCAACCCAAAAACTTTATTATGTTTCAATTTTAATTTCCAAAAAATATTTAAAATTCTTAGAAAATATTAATTAAATCCCAAAATTTATTTGAAAACCATATTAGGGGATATAACTCACAGAAGGTCATAATGTGAATGTAACACTATATGTATGAAGTCCTAGTGTGTGGTGTATGTGAAATACCATCAAGGCCTTATAGAGAAATATCAATGTAGCTATGAAGGTTCTGAGGATTTTTGGTTCATCTGGGGATACACATAATTTTATCACTATTTCCAAACTAGATGAGCTCCTATATAATGCAGAGTCAAATGAGTCAAAGATATAGGGTGATTCAATCTCCCCCTTTGGAAATATGAGACAAAATCTCATTTGAGTCAACAAGGACTCGTAGGAATACAAAAAGAAATAAGAAAATCCTATTCCTATAAAAAATCTATCTACCCAATATCCTAGAAATGGAAAAATTACATAACTCAACTATGTACAAACCATTCCCTTATCAAAATCTGATGCAATAAGGAGGTACTGAAATATACGATAAGGTACCTAAGATCAAGTTCATTCGATGAGAATGTACATGGGTGTCCAAGTGGACTCAAAATTTCTCCCCTATTTTGTCTCAAATGGACAAAGGGCCGCAAGAATCAAATAAGGAGAGTTATAAACGGGTAGATAAGTAATAATTTGAATAAACAATGAGAATTCACAAGAATATCCTACATAAAATAGATATAAGAGGCATTCTTTGTCATTATTCTAACATCCATGCCTTACATCCTCAGAGATTGATTATAAGCAAGTGAAAATCGAGCAGATTATACAAATTAAACAAAAGAATTATTCAGGCAAAACCATGTCAATTGATTTGCGTAATGATTCAAAATGCTTAAAATCCAAAGGTTTTGTAAACAAATCAGCCAATTGTAGATCAGTAGGTAGGTAATTAATCTCTAGTTCTTTTGATTCAACTAATTCTCGTATGAAGTGATATCGAGTTTTAATATGTTTAGTGCGAGAATGTTGAACTGGATTCTTAGAGATGTTGATCGCACTCTGGTTATCGCAATAGAGATGGAGTTTTTCTTATTTTATACTGTAATCTCTCAGCATTAGTTGCAGTCATAATAACTGGGCACAACAACTTCCAGCTGCAATATATTCAGATTCTGCAGTGGATAAAGAGGTGCAGTTCTATTTTTTGCGGTTCCAACCAACCAATTTGTTATCGATGTAGTAACATGCGCCTGATATACTTTTACCATCGTCAAAAAACCCAGTCCAATCAGCGTCAGTGTATCCACCTATAGTGCTGGATGTGTCATTAGTGTACCACAACCCTAAATTGTGAGTGCTTTTTCATGTATTTAACTATTCTTTTTACACATAATATATAGCTCTCTTTGGGATTATTCTGATAATGGGCGTACACACACACACATCGTACATGACATTAGGGCCCGAGGTAGTTAGGTAGAGCAAACTTCCTATCATACTATGGTATAAGGTAGAGTTAATGGATTTACTATTTTCATCTTTGGAGAGTTTGACCGAGGTACTCATAGGCATTCTAGCTTCCTTAGCAGTATCTAAGCTAAACTTTTTTATAATCTCTAATGCATATTTAGATTGCGAAACAAAAAAAACTTCTGAGTTTTGTTTGACTTGAAGACCTAAGAAAAATTGCAACTCCCCCATAAGCGACATTTTGAATTCTTTGTGCATAATGTCTGAGAAAGACTTGGCTTCTGAAGGGGACGTGCATCCAAAAATTATATCATCAACATACACTTGAGCAATAGTAATGTTATTGTCAAAATTTTTGACAAATAATGTTTGGTCATTTCCCCCTCTCCTAAATCTGTTATCTAACAGAAAGGTGGATAGACGCTCATACCAAGCTCTAGGAGCTTGTTTTAACCCATAAAGACCTTTCTTAAGACGATTAACATGATTAGGATGATGGGGGTCAATAAAACCTTTGGGTTGTTCTACATAGGTCTCCTTAGTTAAAATTCTGTTAAGGAAGGTAGACTTTACATCCATTTGGTAAAGTGTGAAATGTAAATGACATGCAATAGCAAAAAGTAAACGAACAGATTCGAGTTGAGTAACAGGAGAAAATGTTTCTTCGAAATATATTCCTTTAATCTGAGAGTAGCCCAAGGCAACTAATCTAGCTTTATTTCTAATGATCATTCCAGACTCACCAGTCTTGTTTTTAAAAATCCAACATGTGCTAATAACCCTTTTATTTTTAGGTCTGGGTACAAGACAACAAACATCATGAATAACAGATTGAAGAAGTTCCTCTTGCATTACATTAATCCACAAGGGGTCATTCAAGGCTTCATTTACATTTTTGGGCTCAATAAGAGACACAAAACATGCAAAATGAGCAATGCTGAGAAGTTGGGATCTTGTACGAACAAGTTCTATAGGGTTACCAACAACGTTATATATAGGATGGTCTTTAAAAACCCAGTTAGGCACTTCAGGGGTATCTGTTGGTAAAGACTCAGTTATCTCAGGAGAGTAATAATTTCAAAGGTTTTCAGACTCATCCACAATAACTGGTCTATGAATTTTATTTTTTACAGAAGTGTCATTTACAATCACATTAATGAATTCCATCATGTTTTTAGTACACAAGTTGTAAATCCGATAGGCTCTATTATCAGGTGAATATCCTAAAAATATAGTTTTATCTCTTCTTGTTTCAAACTTAGATAAATGTTCTCTATCTTTACAGACATAACATGTACTACCAAATGTCCTAAGATATTTAAGATTTGGCTTCTTGCCATACCAAAGTTCATGGGGGTCTGTTTAGAATTATTCCTAAGGTAGACTCTATTGATAATGTGCCATGAAGTACGAATTGATTCTACCCAAAAGTATTTAGGTAAATCTTTGGCATGTATTAAAAATCTTTCCATTTCCTGAATTGTTCTATTTTTGCGCTCGGCTATCCCATTTTGTTGAGGTGTTTTGGGAGCACTGAACTCGTGTTTGTAACCATTATAGTCGTAATATTCAATGACACCTGAATCTATGAATTCACCTCCTCTATCACTCTGGATTTTATCTACTTGGGAGTCCTTTTCATTTTTTATACGAAGTAAGATTTTCAAAAATGCTCTAAAAGTTTCAAACTTCTGCTTTAAAAAAGCAACCCAAGTGAATCTCGTATAGTCGTCAACCATAACTAGAATGTAACTATTTCCACAAAGACTAATAGTACGAAAAGGACCCATTAGGTCCATATGGATGAGTTCTAATGGTTTAGAGGATATAATGTCTTTAACCCTTTTATGAGATGCTTTAACTACTTTTCGTTCTTGAGAGGGACCACCAACTATGTTAGAAATAGGTTTTATTTTAGGAATGCCTCTAATAATTTCCTGAGAGGATAATTTACTAAGGCTATCATAATTTATATGACCCATTCTTTTATGCCATAATTCATTGTCATCCATTCTGTCAATGTTACAGACTTCTTTACTTGGATTAACTGTGTAACAGTTATCTAGAGTACGGAGTCCTGTAATTATGCACTCACCATTTTTATTAAAATTTTGCAATTGTTCTTCGAAAAGGTGACAGTATGATTGGAGTCACAAAATTGTGAAATACTTAGTAGATTAACCTTAAGACCTTTTACTAATAAAACATCTTCAAGAACAGGTAATCTTTCTTCTTGGAGTGTTCCTTTGCCAATGATCTGGGCTGAAACACCATCTTTAAACAAGACTTTGCCTCCGAAAAAGTTAGTTTTGTTTGTGAGTTTGGATTCATCCCCGATCATATGATTAGAACATCCAGAGTCTAAGTACCATCCAAACGTGGTGTGTTCTTCTTTCAAAGCACTGATCACTATGTTACATTTCATCTAGGGTACTAGATCATCCTTTCTTACCCAAATTGCTCTGGTTTTAAATTTGCGCTTATTAGCTCGTATTTGATAAAACTTGCGAGCTTCATATTTTTATCTATACAAATTTTGTGCAATTTTATTGCTATTATAAAATTTTTGAGCATTTGGTCAAGAAAAGACTATAGGCTTATTTCTTGACGATTGTGTTTTAGTATTAGATCTTGTCTTTCTCTTTCGATAGTTAGAGTTTCTGTTAGTTGGTTTAGGAATGACATAATTGTTACGACTTCTCCTAGAATAGTTAAAGTTCTAATAGGTAAAGGAGGGATAGGTAGTTTGATACAACCATTTGGAATAGAAACCATTTAACGAGTGTCCGAACACATCACAGTATGAGCAATAAATATTGCTCGTAGCAGTTAAGTCTTTCGGAAAGTTGTTGAACATAGGTTTCCCTAAATTATGACTTTTGGCATTATTTCTAAAGGGAACAGTTTGAAATGAGGTCTCACTCTTTCTAATGGGAGGACATACATACTTGGCTTTAAGTTAAACATTATGCTTAGAGTTACTTGTCTCATCAAGGTTTAACTACTGCTGATTTTTATCAAAATTATTTTTCAAAGATTGAAAGTTTGGATAAATTTCCATAGGTCTTTTCCCACCAGTAACAAACTTTATAGTTTCAAAAGATTTAGTTTGCTTGATATTTTTGGTGCAAAAGCCTATTTAAGATCTGTCGTCAAAATTGGTCTTACTATCAGCAACACAGTCCTCAAAATAATTAGAATTGCTTTACAATTTTGAGAATTTTTTGAAGATTGTTGAAGCCTTTTCTTGTGTTTGTTCCAATTCTAATAACGATCCTTTATACTTATTTTCCCAAACATTATTAGAATTAGTCAAGTCTTTAAATTTTTGTTCAAAAACCTTTATTTCCTCATCATGAGTTAAACTTTGAGATGTATACTCTTCAACATTTTGTTTAACTATTTAGTTTAGGGACTCTAATTTCTTGGAGAGATCTTTGACAAGCTTCTCTAGTCTGGCGCTTTTCTTAAGTGTTTTAGTGTAAAGCATGTGAATGTCAGGAAGGTCCTCATTATCGGAGTCACTAAGTGAGCAGTGTGCAGTGTCCCCTACTGATTCAATTTTAGGACTCACACACCCATTGGTATCAATAATAAGACGATCACTTTGACTTACACACACATGATTTTCAGTACTACAATTATTCTCAAGCATTAAGGTAGATATATCAATATAAGCAACATCATTTAACATATGGTCAGTTTCCTCATCATCATTATAGATTATCTTAGAAAATAATGACATGCAAGGGCCATAAGAGTTGGATCACTCTGGTTCATCATATTTAGAATCACTTGAGTCATTCCAAGTCTTGCATAGTTGAGCCCTATTATGTTTGGGGATTTTGTCTAAGTTAACCCTACAGTCACTAGCCATGTGTCCTAATTTTCCACATATATAACATTCAACATTTTTAAGGTCTTTTTAAGGTCTCTTTTGAACATCAGTCTTTTGTTTGTCATGTCTTCTCTCATGAGGTCTATTATTAGAAGTGTTGGAGTAATTAGGTTTCCCTTGTCTAGAAGAAAATTTGTTTCTAAAGTTTACAATTTTTTTGAATTTCTTAGACATAAAAGCAATTTGATTATCCAAGTTATCCAAGTCACAGTCCTCATCAGATTTAAGGTCAAGGTCAAGGTAAGGTTTGATCAACTTAGATGAAAAATAAGATTAAAATTACCCTATTTTTATTTGTCTAGATCAATTATTTCTTGAATTCAAGTTCCATTTCCACAGTTATTAATTTACTACTGAGAAGTTCTGGGGTATGATTTTGATCATCCATTTTCTCAATAGGATATCTTTTGTTATCAAACTTTTTTGGAAGTGATCTTAGAATTTTTGAAACAATCTATTTCCTATCATAGGTTATACCATTTGCATGCAACTTAGTAACAATGTCAGTTAACCTAATATAGAAATCATCAAAGGATTCAGTCTCAGACATGACAAAAGAGTTATACTGTTGGATAAGCATTTGAGTTTTAGCAGCTTTAACTCTCGTATCACCCTCATGTGCAGTTACAAGAGTATCTCACGCTTCCTTAGAAGTTGTGCAAGATGAGATCCTCTTAAACTCATGTTCATTAATAGATATAAATATGGCATTCTTGCCTTTATTGTTATATAGTGAATTTTTTTTCTCATCTTTACTGAATTCACTTAGTAAGTTCCTGATTCTCACAAGACTTCATTTAGTTGTTGGTTTAGTAGGAAAAGTGTATCCATTTTCTATAACTTCCCAGACTTCATCTCCCAAAGTTCCTTGAATGAAATCAATCATCCTTACCTTCCAGTGATGAAAATTAAGTGATATTTATCATCCAACCTTAGGGCCACTAGGTACATTATCTGTCAAAACCAAAGAGTGGGCAACGTGAATAGAGAGGAGAAGTTCCAAGGGTTTCCATGGCCGTAATGACCACACACCACCACCTTCTCCGGATTTGTGACCGAAAAGAAAGGGAGAACCAACCAATACTGTTATCAACGGATCAAAACTTCTAAGCAGAGGCAAGTGATTTATATTGCAAAGATTCTAATCATATATTTTACATGATAATTTAGATTTGATGATTTATCATAAATAAGTGAATTAATTATGAAAGTGGAGAATTAAACATTGATTATGGGTACTCTTCATGTAGATAAACTTCTGGGCATATAATAATTATGAAACCATGATCCATGCATAGGGAATTGTGATTTTATGTTGAGTAATATGAAGATCTTGAAGGAAATAGAAGAAATAGGGTTTTTATGAGAATTGGGTGTTTTGATCCAAGAAACTGATGGTCTATGATGATTTAATGATTCGAATACGTTAAAGATTATGCTAATATGTTAATCGGATGATTAGTAAACTTTCTTAGGAGTTTGGGACGTTATGATGAACAATTTGGGGTGTAAAATTGGAAGAGCCCGTAACTGTCAAAGTAATTATGGGCTAATAACTGCTTGATCGATCGATCTAAGAGTGTCGATCGATCGATCCATTTCTTCAATTGATCGATCCCTCTAGGAAAAGTGAAGTATTTTTCCTTTAAATAATATAATAAATTCCAACCTTTAGAACTCTTTGGTGACGATTGATTGAGCACATTGGAACTTAGGGAAGACCAGTAGGATGGTATTTTATGCCCGAAAAATTATTAGATTTAATTGAAGTTAAGTGGTAGACTTACGAATATCCGATTAGTAAGGTACGATTGTGAGTTGTGAGAACCTGAATATCTTTTGTTCCAGTTATAATTTGGGTTAAAGACTAAAAGTGGGAAACTTTAAATACTAAGAAAACCTTAGATACTAGCGGGGAATCTAGTAACCCTTTTGGGATAGGATATGTACTCGGAGCTATACGTTGCGAAATATCGTGTTAAAAATCTATTATGTAGAATAAATGTGATGATATCATTATCTGTGTGAGACATACGATATGGGGCTGGAATATACCTATACTAAAATGATGATTACCTAAGTTATGTGAAGACTTCGCATATGGATGATTATGTGTATGACATACCTACCATACTTGCTATCACGAGAGGTTGATTTTCGAGAAAGGACCGTCTTATCTTTATGTGCCTTCGTGGGGGATTTAGACTGGTACCTTAAGGACATAGGACTGTGAATGACTTATTTTTGATTTTATAAGTCAGCAAACCATGGGAGCGTAGGTATGTGCATGACCCGTGGGTATGTGAACTATGTCCGCCTTCAATATGTGTGATTTTTATTAATACGGTTCCTGAGTGATTCGAAACACGTGATCCTTGTGTACGTGATGTACATGGATTTGATAGCAGAGTATGTGTGCACAGTAGCTTATCCTAGGGGTGCCTTATTTGTATATATATACTGAGGGTGATTTATATATGTACTTGTGACTGGTTCACTGTTGCTTAGTAGATATAAATAACTAAGATATCTAAATGGGTTAAGTATGTGAGGATGTAATTAACACTTAAGATAAGTAACTTAATGAATGTTAATATGGGTTATGAATATAATTTTTTGGGGTGTTACGAGCATATACCCTATGTTAGAATGCGAAAGCAGGAGTGGTATAGACTAGTTAGTTAGTGGTATAACTAGGATGGGTTAAGGGTATATGTTAGGCATGCACATTAGTTGAGAGGTGAGAAACTCGCGTGAGAGTACGCAACTAACATGTTTATAATATGTGTTGTTTAATTGTAATTTAAACACTTGCTATATTTTTAAACTATTTTTAGTTCGGGCTCTGACCCGTTTTTCTCCAAATCTATTTTTGTTTTGTAAAAACATTTTAGGTGCCTAGCCACAGGGATGCCAAGTATAGGAGTTCCATTATATTGATGTGTTGTAGCTGCTGTGGAAGTTACAGGATCTCGGTATTAGATGTCTTCACATTCTGTACTTGATTCTACTCAGGGTTACTCATCTGGTAGGGCATGTCTCCCATTTCCATTTAGAGATATCATTCTCAAACTTTCAGTATTATTTTAGATGTTGACTTATTTATTTAAACTCTTGTATCGGGATTTTATTTTACCCTATAATTATTATTGGAGTGTTTAATCTAGACTCAGTTTATTTCTTTATGTTTGTTATTCATATGAGATTATTTATACAATTGATGGTTGATGATTTAATTCTTGGTTAATTGTTAACTTATTTAATAAAATTTGGCATCTCTATTTTAAATATTAGGTGGCTAGTAATTAATTAAATGTTTTCGACAGTGATGCTAAGACTGAACCAATTTGATATTTGGTATTAATTTAATAAAGGAGTAGCTACCCGGTCTTTAATTAGATGGGGTGTCACAGATGGTATCAAAGCATCAGGTTCTAGTGTCCTTTAGGATCTGTGCGGCTTATTATGCTTCCAACGTAGCTTTCTTTGATGTAGAGCCCTAAGTTTAGGATTGTTGTTTTCTTTGGTGAGATTTCGTTCTCCTGCTATAATGTATATAATAGTGAATCTTATATGCATTCGGGTGTGTTCGTGTGCCGTACATTACAGTATGTTAGGCGAGGACAGTTGGGCAGATAGAAGGAGTCAAGGCTCAGTTGAGGTTATTGGGTATGTTCAAGAATGATGACCGTAGTTGAGGTCACCCCTATTATGGTACGAAAATCCAGGACAGTAAAGACAACTTGGACACAACATATTACATTATAGTACCGCTATAGTAGAAAGTTAAGTCGAATTAGACTCACCCAACAAGGTTGGATTGGGAGAGAGTCAGACGAAACATTGAAGAGAACCAACAGTGGAAATTCTAGAAATGCAAAAATGGCATGTGTTAGACAATGAAGGTAAAATATCCAAAGGCTTGGACATATGTCGGAGTATGGCTAATCAGGAGTGAAAATTAAGGGTAAATTTTTTCTTGGCTCATAAGAGCATAGTTACAATGGTGAGAGGCAACCACCACACTTAGAAGTGGAATGTTTTGTCAAAAGAAGGTGTTTAGGTATGGTTTGACCATAAGTTCCTTCATCAGATATTCAGGATAAGATGCGAACGTTATTCAGAACTCACACAAGAGAGTCAGACAGAAGTCACTTTGTGGAAAGAAATTTAATCAATTAGCGAACCTTAAACTGGATGAAGTGGTGCAATGGAGAAGAGGACATTAAAGGGGAAAATTAACTTACAAAAAAATTTCTAGCACTTCTGGGGAATTTTTCTTGGACGGTCAATGCATATGATAACAATGTCGCATTTTGTTAATATAGAGGTAAAGACTTCCTTGGGTGGAGAGCTACTAGAATCGAAGAATTTAGACATAGTAAGACTACAAGAAACGATGTTTGTGAAGCACCATAAGGGGAGACCCATCAGGGGACCCATTTAAATAGTTCAGATAGCCAAAATTTTACCGAGCGATGGTGATTTCAGTAAGATTTGTCAAAGCCAGAAGCATGTTCCTTAGGTCCATCAAAGCTAACGAAACAACATAGGAAGTCATCAGAGTCGAGACTACCAACGCCCGAGAGAAGGACCATCTTAACATGGTCAGTGCGACCGGAGATAAGTGGAGTATATATAGAGGTATTTTATGGGAGTGAAACCCGTGCGTTAAAGTTTTTTCCCGAAGCAAGTATAGGGATAAGCGTATGGTGCCTATCAAGGGCAATAGTTATTAAAATTTTCGATTTGGTACGAACACGTGTGTTAAGTCCAGGAACCATTTGAGCAGCAAGGGCGATTAACAAGGTAGAAGTATGAGTTATATCCTGAGATGATGAAGCGTGTTGTATGTGTCAGGATTGAGTTACCACGTTTTTATTATTGCTATATTCGAATGAGAGACGAGTTTAGTGAGTATCTCGGCAATGTTATTATTAATGTGAATATTTTTCCCTGGTATAATGTGTTTACCTTTAGTGTTTTCCACGGAGGATGAATGGGTGCAACGATAGTGGTATATACCTTATTGAAATTTCTCGTTTTAGTGTTGTGTTTTACGAGTAGGATATTATCCTAATTATGGTTTTATAATATGCTTAAACCGATAGTGTGAGGATATTTCAAGTCTATCGGGGTTACTACCTTGTTGTAAAATGTTTTTTTCTAGCGAGGTACCATCTGCAAGAGGGTCGGGCTCACATTTATATATCTGTATATATGTATATATATATATATATATATATATATTGTCTAGACTTCGAAAGGCATAATGGTCTCGGATATTTGATCCCGGTATGTGTAGGGATTTTATTGATATGATTTGGAGTGTATTTGGTTTATAGTTCAGTGGAAAGATTTAGCTGGTTATTATAATTAACGCTTAGGATGTGGAAATAGGGAGAGTGCATTGTTATATCACCCTTTAGAGACGTGGAAGTTAGTACTCATAGTTGTATATCTGGGGACGAAAGTTTGAAAGCCCCGATTGTATTTTCATGATGTTTATGGAATGTGATTACTATCAAATTTAAGTGACATTGTCTTTCGAAAGAAGTTCCTTGTTTAAGTGTAATTTCGAAAGGAGATGTAACTTTGTTGTCAAGAGACGGGAATATAGGGGTACATGTTATGGACTGAGGTCCTAACGGATTTCGATGACCAAAAATGCTAGGTAGTAGTGTATCGAGGGGTTCCATGTTTGGATTTCTCTTTGCGAGACATCCCATGCATGAAACTTAGCGTAAGGTTGGTAGTAAGGAGATGTTTGGCCATTCGTCCATGATTTAGTTACCTCGATCATTATGGAAGTATGTAGTTATAACTGAAAGTTAAAGGGTAAATTATGATGTAAGGCCAGTAGAGCCAGTTATGAGGTGAGGAAGTACTGAAAATTTTGTTTTATTACGGCAGGTTGTAGGATGGAATGATATTAAGGCGGATTTATGATTTCTAATTCGGGTGTAATTGAGATGGTCCAAGTGGTATAGCCAAGTTGCGAATACAAGGGAAATAAATAATTAGGCGTATGTACGAGCGTGTATGATGTTTAAACCCGTTTGCACGATGTATAGGGTGTATGGACACCTTGGTTTGCTAGTGTCAGAATCGCCAGAAGAAGAGACATGGAAATATATGGGTGAAATTTTTACTTGTGGGACTAATATTAAAAAATAATAGTGGTAGAATGGATTAAACGTCGTAAGAGAAGGTGATAATTAGTATACTCAAGTATAATTAGAGTAGCACGTCCTAACTGGATGGAAAGGCAGTGGGAAGCCATTTAAAATGGGGGTATCCCTTGAGAAGACAAATATATAACTATTATGGACAATTTGGAGTTGAGTTCCACCCAATCAAATGTTGAGGGTGGCTTACGCGTAAATAGAGTGAGGATGTCAATAAGGTATAAAGAGTCCAGATGTTCACAACATGGTGAAAAGTGTACGGGTCAGAACTTTTGGTATACACCGAGGGAAGAAGCGGGTTATTAAGTACCACTTAGTGGGAGGAGTTATAAGTGGAAGTCGATGTTAAGCGGGACATAATTAGTAGCCCCCATGTGCATCATTTATAGATAGAAATCAGTTGGAGTAAAGGTATCAACCATAAACTTGGTGTCGAGCCGACGATTTCAGTAGCGAAAGAGTCAAGTTAGTAAATTTCTTTGATGGGTTGCAATCATAAAGATAAGTAATGAGTTCCTTCGAATGTGTGGAATGGGTTGTCAAGAAGGAAAGAAATTTTTATATCCTTGTGTGATTTATACTACAATAGTGATCGTGCCGGTATGTGGTTCTACCCAGTATTTTTCTGAACTAGGATGAGATCCCCGAAACCCACCTTCAATATGGGGTATAAGGAAGTAGTTGAAAAAGTTTTTTTTTTAGAAAGTTGTATCACCTATAGCCCGAGGAATATGGGAAGGTGATTGACTACTGGTGGAACTGTATGAAATTAAGTTTTGGACTCATTGCGATCATTTGATTTCCACAACGGGTATAGATCGTAAGTGACGTATAATATGGTAAAAAGGAGAGGATATTACCTAATAGTAGAGTTGTGTGAAAGCACCCACACCGATTTATAGTGGATAAGGTTCTTACAGATGTTTTGTGTAAATGGACCTTACTATGCTCCCTATGGATGCTTAGAGGTGAGCGAATTATCAGAGTTTTGGGATCAGTTAGAAATTAGAGTCCGATGACTATAATGGGATAACCACCAACCGTCTGAAGTGGCTTTCCCTTGTGTAAAAGTCACAACGCCGGGAATAGAGATTTATAGAACGAACAAGAGTAGTCAGATGTTTTATGGTTTCTCCCAGAATGGAGTTTTGTGTTTAAATAAACGCGGGAGTTCATACGAATTGAGGTACGAACTCAAAATAATAATGAGATAATGCGACCAATGATGTATATGATATTCTTATTCGAATGATGTTTTGTAAGATCACAACGTGAGGTGCATTTGTTGAGGTGTAACTCTATAACTCATAAAGTGTCAAGAGTGTTCATCAAGCTTGTTGTGAAGCAAGGGCTGTAGTGATTAAGCCTTTATTTGTATTTTGTTTTGAGTACTAAAGGATACTTAAATTTTTCCAGGTATGCCTACTTTTTCGAATTTCGGGACGACATTTTATTAGGGGGGAGTTTATAATACCCCGTAATTTTATGGCTTTTAATTATGAGATTAATTAAATGATATTTCTTTTAATTGTGGTATTAATTGAAATAATTTGGGATAATTAATTGGAAATTAATTCAGATTTAACTAACTAGCGAGACGAGAGTTAATATTTAAATATGATGATAATGTTGAATATTACTTAGTGATTACGGTAATATTTGATTATTGAATTTATTAAAATTATCGTAAGTTGAAAATACGGTAATTTCGGTAATTAAGTTAGGACGCGCGTGTTAGTCGTGTCAGGACCCAATTTAATGGATTTTAAAGTATTTTTATGTCATCCGTATAATCATTTTGAGTGCGCCAACGTGTCCGAAAGGGTTGAAATAGTCAGAAAATACTAGCCGGGGGTTTAGTTTAGGTCCCGGGGAATTTTGAGACCTAATCGGCAACCCAGGAGGGTATTTTAGTCATTTTAATTTTTAATGAATAGTGATCCACGAAAATTAAGTGATATTTATCAGCCAACCTTAGGACCATTATCTGTTAAAACCAAAGATTGGGCAACGTGAATAGAGAGGAGAAGTTCCAAGGGTTTCTATGGCCATAACCACCACACACCACCACATTCGCCGAATTTGTGATCGAAAAGAGAGGGAGAACCAACCAATACCGTCATCAATGGTTCAAAACTTCTAAGCAGAGGCAAGTGATTTATTTTGCAAAGATTAAAAGCATATATTTTACATGATAGTTTAGATTTGATGATTTATCGTAAATAAGTGAATTAATTGTGAAACTGGAGAATTAAACATTGATTATGGGTAGGCTTCATGTAGATAAACTTCTGGGCATATAATAGTTATGAAACCATGATCTATGCGTAGGGAATTGTGAATTTATGTTGAGTAATATGAAGATCTTGAAGGAAATAGAAGAAATAGGGTTTTTATGAGAATTTGGTGTTTTGATCCAAGAAACTGATGGTCCATGATGATTTAATGATTCTAATACGTTAAAGATTAGGCTAATATGTTAATCGGATGATTAGTAAACTTTTTTAGGATTTTGGGACGCTGTGATGAAGGATTTGGGGTGTAAAATTGGAAGAACCTGTAACTGTCAAAGCAATTTTGGGCTAATAACTGCTTGATCGATCAATCGATCTAAGAGTGTCGATCGATCGATCGATCCCTCTAGGAAAGGTGAAGTATTTTCCCTTTAAATAATTGAATAACTTCCAACCTTTAAAACTCTTAGGTGATGATTGATTAAGCACATTTGTTCTTAGGGAAGACGAGTAGGAAGGTATTTGAATCCTGAAAAATTATTAGATTTAATTGAGGTTAAATGGTAGACTAACGAATATCTAATTAGTGAGGTACTATTGTGAGTTGTGAGAACCTGAATATCTTTTTCTCCAGTTATAATTTGAGGCTAAAGACTAAAAGTGGGAAACTTTAAATACCGATAAAACCATAGATACTAGCGGGGAATGTAGTAACCCTTTTGGGATAGGATATGTACTCGGAGCTATACGTTATTAATCATCGCGTTAAAAATATATTGTGTAGAATAAATGTGACGATATCATTATATGTGTGAGACATACGATACGGGGCTGGAATATACCTATACTAAAATGATGATTACCAAAGTTGTGTGAATACTTCGTATATGGATGATTATGTATATGACATACCTACCATACTTTCTATCACAAGAGGTTGATTTTCAAAAAAGGACCGTCTTATATTTGTGTGCCTTTAGGTGGGATTCGAACTGGTACCTTAAGGACATAGGACTGTGAATGACTTATATGTGAGTTGATAAGTCAACTGACCATGGGAGCGTAGGTATGTGCGTGACCCATGGGTATGTGAACTGTGTCCGCCTCCAATATGTGTGATTTGTATTGAGACGGCTCATGAGTGACTCGAAACACGTGATCCTTGCGTACGTGATGTACATAGATTTGATAGAAGAGTATGCGTCAACCGCAGCTTAGCCTAGGTGTGCCTTATTTGTATATATATATTGAGGGTGATTATTATATGGACTTGTGACTGGTTCACTGTTGCTTAGTAGATGTGAATAACTAATATATTTGAATGGGCTAAGAATGTGAGGATGTAATTAATACTTAAGATAAGTAATTTAATGAATGTCAATATAGGTTATGAATATGATTTGTTTGGCTGTTATGAGAAGGTACCCTATGTTAGAATGCAAAAGCAGGAGTGGTACAGATTAGTTAGTTAGCGGCATAATTAGGATGGGGTAAGAGTATACGTTAGGCGTGCACATTAGTTGAGAGGTGAGAAACTCATATGAGAGTACGCAACTAACATGTTTATAATATGTGTTGTTTAATTGTAATTTAAACACTTGCAATATTTTTAAATTGTTTTCACCTCGGTGTCTGACCCATTTTTCCTCCAAATTTATTTTTGTTCTCTAAAAACATTTTAGGTGCCTATCCACAGGGACGCCAAGTATAGGAGTTCCATTACATTGACGTGTTGTAGCTTCTGTCGAAGTTACGGGATCTCGGTGTAAGACTCCTTCACATTCTATACTTGATTCTACTCAGGGTTACTCGTCTGGTAGGGCATGTCGCCCATTTCCATTTAGAGATAGCATTCTCAGACTTTCAGTATTATTTCAAATGTTGATTTATTTATTCAGACTCTTGTATTGGAATTTTATTTTACCTTAGCATTATTATTTTAGTGTTTACTCAAAACTCAGTTTATTTCTTTACGTTGGTTATTCATATGAGATTGTTAATGAAATTGATGGTTGATGATTTAATTCTTTGTTAATTGTTAACTTATTTATTAAAATTTGGCATCTGTATATTTTAAATATTAGGTGGCTAGTAATTAATTAAATGTTTTCGACAGTGATAGTAAGACTGAACCAACTTGATATTCGGTATTAATTTAATACAGGAGTAGCTACCCGATATTTAATTAGACGGGGTGTCACAATCAACACAGCTAGGAAGAAGATGATAAGAAATTGAAGAAAACACAAGTAATTTTTAACGTTGTAAAGCTCCACCCAATTGGGGAAACATCCACGGTGACCTCAACGTCACAAACGAAAATCCACTTATATTAGAGTAACAAATTACAAGCTATTTAACCATCAAACCACAAAAACACACCTAAACTAAGTTCAGAATCGTTACCAACTCCTTTGGATTAGATCTGACTTCTCTGAAGGTTGTTATTGTTGATGTTCTCTCGAGCTTCATAACTTTACTTGATTCCAGTCTTTACATTGACTCAAACAAGTTCAAGATCATAAAACCAACACTTTAAGTGTGGTGGAGTGAAAGTGTAGTGGTGATGTTCTCTCTAACATATGCATGCAACGCACTTACACTTAATACAGACAAAATGATTTAATAAATTATAAACTCACTAGATATGCAAGAAATTTTAAAACCAGTTTAGTCAAACCTAAAACAGACTTTTAGACCTTTCAAAATATTCGCAGATCAAGAAGGAATCTTGTTGAGAAATATCCAAGATCCTAACACTTTCAGGTTTTGAAAATATTATATAGAAAGTGCAACCCTTAATCAGGATCTCAAAACTAGATCTTAGTCGGATAGTTTGTATAAAATGAAATCAGAATGAATATGGTTGTTTTAGGGTTTGAAAACATAAAATCAATTTTAAAAATAACCAAAAAACAAGATTTCTTGAAATAAGAAATCAAGATAGTTAACAAAGTATGTGATTTGTATCATAGAGATGAGATCTCAAGTTTCTATGTGGAGAAACTGAAAACTCTACCAACGTCATTTAGTTGGAAGGATGATCAAGAACAAGAGAGGATAACTTCTCAAAACACGATCTAAACACTCAGGTTTAGAATCTCATAAAAGTACTTCTGGATTAGGGTTTGATGAAGTTAGGGTTAGGGTTTCCTTTCTCTCTCTTATCTCTACTCTCTCTTTTTTATCTCAAACGAGGAAATATCAAAAGTATCTAATTGCCTCACCTAAGGCTTCTATTTTTAATGGATTTGGAAGGATCTGGAACGATGCCATAAACCAAGGTCTAAGATTAAAGGAATTTAAATCGATGAAAATCTAAGGGTTCACAGAAAGCGGTGCAAAGTCCAACTCTAATTGGTTAAAACCATCGCACTTGGATTAGTTCCAAACACATGCATAACATATATTAAGATGATCCAATGGTCTAGAATAAGTCATATGTATGTGAGTGAATAAAAACACAAATCAAACTGTTGTCTGTGCAACACGTGTAGGCTCACGATCAACTCCCAAACGTATATTTTTAAGTTCTAAAAAAATTTAGTTTCACCCACATATGTTTCTGCCACTTTTGGTTTCTACCCAAGTTGATTTTAAAGAATAAAATATATTTACAAATCAACCCAAAAACTTTATTAAGTTTCAATTTTAATTTTCAAAAAATATTTGAAATTCTTATAAAATATTAATTAAATCCCAAAAATTATTTAAAACCCATATTAGGGGATTTAACTCACGCAGGGTCATAACGTGAATGTAAAACTATATGTATGAAGTACTGGTGTGTGGTGTATGTTAAATACCATCAAGAACTTGTATATAAATATCAATGTAGCTATGAAGGTTCCGAGGCTTTCTAGTTCATTTAGGGATAGACACAATTTTATCACTATTTCAAAACTATATGAGCTCCTATATATTATAGACTCAAATGAGTCAAAGATGTAGGGTTCTTCATCCTTATCATCATTCCACCCTTCAACCCGCCGTGATAAAACAAAATTTTCAATACCTCCTCACCACGCAACTCACTCCACTAGCCTTATATCATAATTTAACTTTCAGCTTACAGTTATAACTACATACATCTGTAACGATCGAGGTACCGAGCTCATGGTCTAATGGACAAACATCTCCCTACTTCCAACATTATGCTAAGTTTCATGCATGGAACGTCTCGCAAAGAGAAATACTAACAAGGAACCCCCCCGATACACTACTACCTAGCATTGCCAGTCATCGGAATTCGTTAGGCCCTAAGTCCATAACATGTACCCCTATACTCCCATCTCTTGACACAAAAGTTACATCTCCTTTCGCAATTACACTTAAACAAGTAACTTCCTCCAAAAGACACTGTCACTTAACATTACTGGTAGTCACATTCCATAAACATATAATCGAAGTTCTTGAAATCCTATCCCTAAACATATAACTATGGGTCTTAACTCCCACGTCTCTAAAGGGTTAATATAACAATGCACTATTCCTATTACCAAGTCTCGAGCGTTAAACGTAATAACAAGCTAAATCTTTCCGCTAAACAGTAAACTCAATACACTCCGAGACATATTAATAAAGTCCCAACAAATATCGGGATCGAATATCCGAGACCATTATACCTTTCAATGTCTCGATAATATATATATATATATATATATATATATATATATATATATATATATATATATATATGCGAGCCCGATAGACTTGCGATATTCTCCCACTACCGGTTTAAACATTTCTATACGCACTAACCTCGTCTCACATGAAAATCTAGCAATAATAAAAATGTAGTGACTCGTTCGTGTCACATACAATATGCCTCATCTTCTGAGGGTAAAACTCATTCTTCTACCTTGCCAATCACCCTGGCTGCTTAAATGGTTCTTGGACATAACATGCCTGTCTGAACTAAATCGAAAATTACATTAACTATTGCCCTTGCTAGGCACCATGACCTTATCCCTTTACTCACTTCGAGAAAATTTAACACATGGGGTTTTACTTTCCCCCAAAATGCCTCTACATATAATCCACATATCTCTGGTCATACTGACCATGTTAGGGTTGTCCTTCTCTCGGACTTCGATAGTCTTGATCCTAACGGCTACCCCTGTTGTTCCCTTAGCTTTTTTTATCCTAAGGACATGCTATTGGCTTCAATTGCCGTACTGAATTTACCATCGCTTGGTAAAATTTAGCTATCCGAATAATTTAGATAAGACCCTGATGGGTATCCCCCTTGTGGTGCTTTACTAACACCATTTCACCCAGTCTTGATCTCTGACTAAATTCTTTGATTGTTGTAGCTCCCCATACGAGGTAGCGTTAACATCTATATCGACAAATGTAACATTATTGTCTTCTGCATTTATCGTCCAAGAAGAATTACCCATAAGTGTTAGAAATTCTTCTTATGAGTTAATTCCCACTTTAAAATCCTCTTCTTCACTGTACCTACTTCATCCGGTGCAAGGTTATCTAATTAATTAAATTTCTTTTCACAAAGTGACCTCTGTCCGACCCTCTTGTGTGAGTTCAGAACAACATTCTCTTCTTATCCTGAACATCTGATGAAGGAACTTATGTTCAAACAATACCTATGAGCCTTCTCTTGACATACATTCCACTTCTAAGTGTGGTGGTTTCTTCTCACCATTGTCACTCTGCATTTATGACCTAAGAAAAATTTTACCCCAAATTTTTACTCCCGGTTATCCACACTCCGACATATGCTCAAGCCTTTGGATATTTTACCTTCGTTGGCTAACACACGCCATTTTCGCATTTCTAGAATTTCCACTATTGATTCTCTTTAATGTCTTGTCTGACTCTCTCGCAATCCAACCTTGTTAGGTGAGTCTAATTTGACCCCACTTTCTACTATAGCGGTACCCGGAAGTCATTTGTTTTTCCCTAGCCGTATTTACCATTCTGGCTTTCCGTGCCATAATAGCGGTGACCTCAACTACAGTCATAATTCTTGAATATACCCTATAACCTCAATTAAGATTTACCTCCTGCTGTCCGCCCCACTTCCCTCACCTAACATACTGCATTGTTCGACACACGAACAAACCCGAATGCAAATAAGATTCACTAACATATACATTATAGCAGGAGAATGAAATCTCACTAAAGAAATCAACAATCCTAAACATAGGGCTCTATATCAAAGAAAGCTACGCTGGAAGCATAATAAGTCGCACGACCCTAAAGGACACTAGAACCTGATGCTCTGATACCACCTGTGACACCCCGACTAATTAAATACTGGTTAGCTACTCCCTTATTAAATTAATACAAAATATCAAGTTGGTTCAGTCTTAGCATCACTGTCGAAAACATTTAGTTAATTACTAGCCACCTAATATTTAAAATAGAGAGATGCCAAACTTCATTAATTAAGTTAACCATTAACCAAGTAATTAAATCATCATCCATATATCGCATAAACAATCTAATATGAATACCAAACAAAATGAAATAAACGAAGTCTAGAGTAAACACTCCAATAATAATAATACCAGAGTAAATAAAATCCCAATACAAGAGACTGAATAAATAAACCAACATCTGAAACAATGAAAGTCTGTATCTACAATATCTAAATAAGAATGGGCAACATGCCCTAACTGATATCAATGACTCTAAAGGAACCAAGGATAAATGTGAAGGTGTCTAATACCGAGATCCTGTAGCTTTCACAGCAGCTACAGTACGTCATCATAATGGATCTCCTATGCTTGGTGTCCTTGTGGCTGGGCACCTAAAAGGTTTTTACAAAACAAACTAGATTTTGAGGAAAACGAGTTAGAGCCCGAGGTGAAAAAAAATTAAAAATAGTAAGTGTTTAATTGCACTGAACAATAAATATTATATACATGTTAGTTGCATACTCTCACATGAGTTTATCACCCCTCAACTAATGTGCACGCCTAACGTATGCCATTAACCCATCCTAGTTATGCCACTAACTAACTAGTCTGTACTAATTCCTGCTTTCACATTCTAATATAGGATGCCTACTCGTATTACCCAAACAAGTCATATTTATATCCCACATTCACATTCATTAAATTACTTATCTCATGTGTTATTTAGATTTTCACGTTCTTAACCCATTTACATATCTTAGTTACTCACATCTACTAAGCAACAGTGAAATAAGCTCAAGCATATATATATATATATAATTCACTAGCATAATATATATATACAATTTCGACACCCCAAAAGGCTAAAACCTGCGGTGGACACATACTCTGCTATCAATCCCGATACATCATGCATGTAAGGATTTACAAGTTTCGAATCACTCAAGAATCATATCAATACAATTCACACATATTGGAGGCGAACATAGTTCACATACCCATGGGTCACGCACATACCTACGTTCCCATGGTTCGCTGACTTATCAACTCACAGATAAGTCATTTACAGTCCTATGTCCTTAAGGTACCAATCTAAATCCCCCCGAAGGCATACAAAGATAAGATGGTCCTTTTTCCGAATCAACCTCCCGTGATAGCAAGTACGGTAGGTATGTTATACATAGAATCATCCATATACTTGGTAATCACACAACTTAAGTATCTATCAACATTAATATAGGTATTATCTATCCTATATTACCACTCACATGCGCATTTTAATGCCATCCCAGATATTTTACATAATATGTTCAGCACAACAACTCTCTCGTAGTATAAATCTGAATATTTAAACATGTCTCAAAAGGTTACTAAGTCACCCACTTGCCTTTAAGGTTATTTCAGTAATTCAAATTCTCTCTTCTACTATTCCTAACCTTAAATTAACATTATTCCAATTTCAATTCCAATTTTATAAAATTTCTAACCTTACCTCACCCGATATACGCTCGTTAGTATCCCATTCAATCCCAAAAGGTATAACATTTTCCAGAGCATAAACTACAATCCTACTGCCTTTAACCAAGTCCCCCAATATTCTATTATACTCCCCACGAGTTCTTACAAGCTTGGAATTTGTCAAACCTTATAGGGAAATAATCTACAAAAATCAGGAGGAGTCAATCTATTGAGGGAAAGGGGTCAATCGTTCGATCCAGTCGATTGATCGACATTCAAGGGTCGATCGATCGATCAAACAAGTATTGTGATTCTCCATAATTTTGCCGACGGGTTTCATCAAACTTAATCCTCAAATCCTCTACTATAATGTCCCAAAATCCCAAATATTTATTCCTAACATCATACCAAAATAAATACATAAGTTCCAACGTTTTAGAATTATCAAATCATAATGGGAAATCAATTTCTTAGATCAAATCATATAATTCTCACAAAAACCCTAATTCTCCCATTTAGTTCAAGAACATTATATAACTCAATACAAAATTCATAATTCTCTACACATGGGTCACAATTTCGTGGATGTTATATTCCCAGAAGATAAACTATATGCAAAACCTATCAAGATTATGATTTTAATTCTTCAAATCCATTCATTAATTATTTTTTAAGGTCGTTCTTCAATTCTAAACTAACATGGATGATATATGCACTGAATTGTCACAAATTAAATCACATGCCTGGAAATAGAAGTTATGATCCTTTGGAGAAGACGATATGGGAGTAATCCTCTCTTCTCGATCTATGTGATGGTGGTGACGGTGGTGCAAAAAGCCTAAAAGTGGTGGTTCTCCTTTAGTAACTTCCTCCACTTCTTCTGTAATGGCCGTTTGTGAATCTTGGTGATGGAAAACCTAAGGCTCTAACCTAATGGCTGATAAAGCTTGCTGAATTTCGTGGGTCACTATTCCTCAAACAGTAAAAATGACCAAAATGCCCTCCCGGGCTGCCGATTAGGCCTATAATGCCCCGGGACCCAAACTACCCTCGACTAGTGTTTTTTGACTATCTCAACCCTTTCGGACACGTTGGCGCCCTCAAAATGACCATACGGACAATATAAGAATAATTTTCTTTTAAATCCATTAAATTAGTTCCTGACACGACTGGCACGTGCGTCCAATCTTATTATCCTAAACTGCAGTATTTTCAACTCGCGATAGTTTTAATAAATTGAATAATCATATATTACCATATTCACTCAGTAATATTCAACATTATCATCAAAATCAAATACTAACTCTCGTCTCGCTAGTTATTTAAATCTGAATTAATTTTCAATTAATTATCCCAAATTAATTTAATTAATCCCATAACTAAAAGCAATTTCATTTAATTAATCTCATAATTAAAAGCCATAAAATAGGGGGTATTACACGCGCCTTGTACAGGACAATCCGGGAGGCCAAACGACAATTGCAAATATATTGTTTTAGCCAAAAAATGCAAGAAATATGAATCTCAAGTCAAAAATTGAAAAAAAAATAGATATATTTTTAGAGAGAGAAAATGACCCAAATCATCCTTTTGGGGTTGATTTTGGGTGGGTCTTGAGTGTCACATATGCCAAGGTTGGTTGCATTGCATTGTACCTTTCTCACTTAAATTACAAACATTGGGAACCCTTTTGCACCATTTGGAACACACAAACTCTCGGGTGGTTGGTCAAGAGTGGAAGACTACCACAAATACCTTATAAGAGAAATGGGAGGGAAAATCAGTTGTCCATTAATACCTCACTCTTTTCATCATATTTCTTCATCGCCATGGTCAAACATGAGATCTTCCTTCACCCCAAATTCGTATTTATTATTCCCCACCATCTTTACATCATGAAAACACCATTTTGGAGGTCACAAACACCATTAAAAAACCTTGGAGTTTTGGGACAGCTTGTAGGGAGAGTTTTTGAGAAGATTTTGATGAGGTTTGGGAGTTCTAGAAGGGGGTTTGAGCTGGGAGATGGAGGACTCTTGGAGTTTTATTTTGAGAGCTTTTTGTAACCCCTTAAGGCCAACTTTGGAGCTGAGGGGTTGCTCCTCCTACACCACCATTTCAACCACCATTTTGAAGATACTTCGGCAGGAATACTAAACTTGGTTTAGGTTCGAAGTTGAGTATAATTTTAGCTACTTTAATTACATGTATTAGACTTAATATATGTGTTATGTTAGTTAGTTTGCATCTATGGGGTTAACTAGTTAAAATTTGTGATTTTAATTGCAAATAGGTTTCAAAGATATATTTCAAATGGGTTTTGAAATTGATAAATAATTCAAATTATTTTTCTAGACATTTTTGGTGTAATAATGTGTAACAAAGTGATTATAATGCATTTATGGGTTTATTATTTGCACCCTTAATATTTTGAGTAAAAAGAGGTGTTTAAAAGAAGGTTTGAAATTAGTTCTAAATGTGTTAAATTTTTAGAATACTATTCATAGACATTTTATGAAATAAAATGGGTTAAAAGTGTGTTTTAAATAAAGAGAATGTGATTTCTATGATAAGTTATGTTTGAGCCTGTTCATGGAATTTGGTAACTTGAATATGTATTTTCTTACATTAAATAAAGAGTTTTATATGTGAAGGAATGCTTTAATTTTAAAAGGATATTTTAAAGTGCGTGAACTCATCATAAGTAAATAAAGTGGGTTTAATGAGTAAATATTTGAAACTAAAGTCTTCATGTAAATAATGAAAGTAAAGAAGACTAAGTGTGAAATAAATGACAGTATGGATCCTTATACAAAAAGTCATAATTAAAGTGTGTGACACTAAGTTTGAAATGTAGAGGGTCAAGTGTGTAAATGTATACTAAAATGGATTTTTAGTGTTAAAAACTCAAAATTTAAGGTGTGTAACACTAAGTTTGAAAGTGTAAACATGTCAAATGTTTGAATATTGACGAAATTCATTTTACATTATGAAGAGACAAAATTAAAGTGTGTAGGCTTAAATATGAGAAATAAGACTTTAATATCTAAAAAAATGTAATTTTAAATATTAAGAAGGGTTAAAATGAAAAATGTGTAATTTTGGCAAAGTGAGAAGTTGAACAAGTGTGTTAATGACTAGAATGCCTAAGTGTTGAGCTTAGAACTTAAAGGGGTATTTTTGTGAATAACACTTGAAAAAGGATAAGGCTACAAGTTTTGGTAAAGAAAAATGGTAAATTGGTAATTTACTTAAAGTGTAACATTTTTATGAAATAAAATACTAAAGAGTGTTTTGGAACTAATGATTTTTGGGATAAAAATCAATGCATGCGTGAGAAAAAGGACTTTACTGGAATATAATGATTTTTCCTAAATAAATAATGGAAAAATGGACGGTTAAGCCCAAGGTTTTGGCTTCGGCCCCGAAAAGGAAAATTAATGTGAACATTATGAAAATGTTGAATACATTGATAAGATAATGATATTGGATGATGTCGGTATAAATACTTAAGCAGCGCTATGCTGTCCTTAGTGGTGAAAGATCCTAAACTAACTGCAGTTTACTTAGCGCTCGGTGCCGGATGGTAAAATTTCGTAAAACCGTGGGTGTGCATGCGTTGTGATGGGGGTTTGTGTTGGTGGATTTCCTAAATATAATGCTAAGTAATGAATCGAATATTCATGAAAGAGGTATAAATGGATGGTATTGATCCAATAATTTATTAATGCAATAATAATGCATTAAATGTTTACGGTTCACGTGGTAACATGGGATGGTTAAATAAGGTAACAAAATGATACTTAAGCTACCTCATGAGGCTCAAACCATAATAAACACAAGTGTGTGTTATATGATACTTTCAATAGGAAAACAAATAGTAGTTTTCTAACATGATGTGTACGTGTGTTGATGAAAGTCTTATGATATGTTTAAATAACTCGAGCGTGAGTTAATTGAATGTATAAAAATAAATGGTCTTAATGAAAATGAAAGGTTTCCCAAACAAAGTATATTTGTTGATTATGCGTGAGTTAATGGGAATAAGTGCTAGTTTTCGAAGCATGATAATACAAATGACTATTTTGTAAGGCCAGGAAGGCTAAATGGAACCAAATAAAATTTTTGTGATAAAAATGATTAAATGCATTGGCACATGTATTTTTTGAAGGTATATATGTAGATATATACGTATTTTCACATGCATGTAGTATAGCGTGTGAGTATTTCTTTCTGCTGTTCGTTTCTATACTGCATTTGTATTTGTTCCCACTGAGCATTCGGCTCATATCCCTCCTTTTTTATGGCAGGTTACATGTAATTCCTTATTTTGAGAGCGTTGTGCTGGTAAGTAGTTACTTGGTTTACGATTACTAGCTCTGTTTACTTAACCTTAGGGGCACTCCCCTTGGGTCACATCACGTAGTAATTATAAATTTGACTCGTATGCTAATAAGTGTAACGTTAAATACTATTAAAATTGGATTAGAAATATTTTATAGCAAGTTTCATTGCATTTCACAATTAACGTACGAACCAGATCAGGTTAGTCCTTTAATAACCTTTAAATCCAGGTCGAGGTATTACAACTTGGTATCAGAGCTTTAGGTTCAATGTTACTTTCGGGTGTGACGTGGTGAGGTCAGTAGTGGATCTTTCGGTGTCGTTGTTATTTAGATCCAGTTATGCTTTCCTGATGACGGTTTTAATTTAACCGTTGATGATAAAGTCGAGGTCTTGAGCACGTTGTGCCCTGCTCTTTGAGATGTTGATCGGCTAAGTTAGTAGCCATTCTTATTTCGCTGCATTTATTCTGGTAGTGTTAGCTAGAAACTATCGGATTTTGGTGTAGGTTGTTAGGTAGTGGCACCCTGCGCTTGTGTGAGATGTATCATGTATAAGTTTGATGATTAGAAGGTCTTAATGATTTTAGTTGCATCTTAGCTGGTATGCTTGTATTTTAATCTACGGGATTAGGTGACTAAGTATCATGGATTGTGAATAAATTATTCTATGGAAACCAGAATGACTAAGTAACTTGATTATGTTTTGGGTTTAGATAACCTTGACGATTTCAAGTGATTTAAGAACAAATCCATATAATCCTTGGGACTTAGTGTTAGAAATGGTGGTATTGAATTATGATTTTAGAAAAATGAGGTGGTATTGGGGAATAGGATCTCTTGTGTCATCAAAGGTATTGACCTAAAAGTTTTATAGGTAGTACCTGATGCCCCATATCCTACCAAAAGTTTTATAGTTGTGATAACTTGTGATCTAGAAAATAGGTGTGATGGTTATGTAGTGAGGCACATTAGTTATAATGGCTAAATAATCACTGAGGTTAAATGATAGGTTATGATGAGTTTGATCTTGGGTTAGCATTATGGATAAGTAGGTGAACTCATGATTGCTCCTTGGATATATGTACTAAGGTTTATCTAATGAAGTGTTAGTGCAAGTAATACGTTTTCCCTAGTAATGGTGAAATTAAGGTTGTACCACATAGTAGGGTACTGTCGACGTCTCTCATTGATATTATGGGATCCCTTATGACTTTAGGAATATAGAGTTATGATTGGTATGACACATAGTTATTGGGATTAGTGTTTGGCCTTTGAGAAAATAATTTAGTGGCCATGCTCGAGTGTTATACTTGAAAGGATTTTTTTTCTTGATAACTCATAGGCCAGGATATGTATGTTCAATTTGAGTTGATTGACATGGTGAATCTTCCATGAAGTATTTGGAAACATTATCGTATTGAGGAATGCATAGGCTATTGGTGATTGTAATACAATTTAGTCACGTCATTTATGGCGGTACCTTAAAGTTAGTGCCATTGTTTTGTTTATAAGCTTTCATTATGGTATGACTTAAGGAGAATATCGAGAATAGGTTGATATGTACTAGGTTTTACACTTGGGAGACTTAGGGCGCGATGATGTTCATCATGGTTTTATAAATAACACTCGAAATCGAGTGTTAGGCTTAATTATAGCACCGGTGTGCTACCTGTATGGCTTAGTATGACTCTAGTGAGGAAAATCATTGGGTATTAGGCATGAGTAATGCTTGAAAAATCAAGGTGTCATTGTAACTAGTCTGATAGTTATGATTTGGGATTACGTAAGATGTTGCCAGGAATTGTAGCGATGGTCCCTAAGGAAGAATTTATGTAATTATTGTGTTTCACTAAACGATAAGGATCTCGAGGTTTGAAAGTTAGAACTCACACGTTGACATTGTGGAGACTTGAGTATGTTAGGTCAGTAACTGATGTTAAGCAATGAGAAATGTAACATAGCTTCGGTATGAAGGATAACAAGTAACCTAAGTCTTAAGGAGGGAAGCCTAGCGTTTTAGCTTCCCAAGTGAATCGGTTCCTAAGTCGTTGTCCACGGAGAAGGACGATCATCATTGATGATCCAATCCAGGGCACGTGGCTAGGCTAATACTTTAGTGTACAAGTAGGTCAATGAAAATTTTAGACTTCAAGTGTACGTTGTGGTTCGTACTTCACGTGGCATGGTTCGATATCCGAATTTTATTATTTCATTCTGGTGTGACAATCCCCTGATTCGTTGCACCTTCTCGTGTCCTCTTTGATCTCGGTAATGGGAAGTTGTTTCAATTATGGGTTGGTATTCAGGTGTAGCATTTCATAGCTTGATAGTGATGAGGAATAGGCCAGGTAGAGGTTGTTGTGTCACGGTACAAGAGTACGCTCTTCTTCAGAAGCACCTTTATTTTACACCAACTGGTGTGTAGATGTGTTCTCGCGGTTTGTTACATGTAGTTTGCATGTGTACTTAATAACTTTAGGTTAATACAGTCATTAGTTAACCAATATAGCTAGTTATTACGTATATCATGGATTTGAGGTCATGACTCTAAGGTATAAATATTAGAACTTGATGGAACATTAAATGCTAGGGTTTCACTCCGTATGGAAATTTCGAATTGAGAATGTAGTCTCCCATATGTATTTGGGTTGTCATAACTAGGATGAATCTAGGTTAATTCTTAGTCTCATAAGAGATATCGGTCGGATAGACCATTGGGATTAAATTAATGTCTCAATTTTTTTTATGTGAATAGTTATTGATGTTGAGGATGTATCTGCCTAAGCTAGGCAAGACTCAAATCGTTTGATGAAACATAGACTTGTAAATCCCGATGTTCTGAATAATTCATAATAATGAGTACTTTGCGTGTTATCATGATATTTGCTCACTATCAGTTACTTTGAGGTATTGTTTATATGGATATGTTTGGCATGCTTGGGAGTTAACAATAATATCTTAGTATCCACCATAGTTACAACCGATTAATGGTATGAAACTTTTGGTTTGACTATAGAGTTAAAGACATCTAGGATTATATTTAATTATTGGATGAATGATTTGTGTGCTTGATGATCAGAAATTTCGAGGACGAAATCTCTTAAGGAGGGAAGAATGTAATACCCTGCCCTAAAAAATTGGTATTTAACATTATTTGAAGTGTTTTGTCCCAAGAAAAATTTGAGGAAAAAATAATCCAAGTGTAACACGTCAAGTAATACGTAAGCTGGCATATTACGTAAATGGTTTAAATGAAAAAAATCCAATGATGCATGTGTCGCATTAATGCGTATTTAATCTGTAATAGTATTGGCTAGGATGTCCATTGAGTTTGAGAAAAAAAATACCAAGGAACGGATGTGACACGGACAAGGTTAATATGATGCGACATTTAAATGGTACGAAAAGAAAAATATCACAATATGGATTAAACGAGAAAGTTTTATGCTACATGGTTCGCACGAGTTTTATTTTGAGTTTATATAATTATTTTAAGTACTTTGGTTAAGTTTCGTGCGATTCAGACAAGCAACGAATGCTACGCAAGCATGTGTACTAATTATCTTATGACGCACGACACAACGAAAGTTAAGTCTTGCGCAAATTGTTTAGGACATCTCGAAAGGTCAAAAAAGTATTATGATATGTTTTTTGACCCACAAATATATAAGAAATATTATTATGAAGAGAAAAATAAATAAAAAAACTTTTGTACGGAGGTCCCGATTCTTGTGCACCTTATACATGACAATTCGAGAGGCCAAACAACAATTGCAAATATATTTTTTTAGGCAAAAATGCAAGGAATATGAATCCCAAGTTAAAAAGTGCCAAAAAATATACATTTTTTTAGAGAGAGAAAATGATGCAAGTCATCCTTTTAGGGTTGATTTTGGGTGGGTCTTGAGTGTCACATGTGCTAAGGTTGCTTGCATTGTATTGTCCATTTTCCACTTAAATTGTAGACGTTGAGAACCCTTTTGCACCATTTGGGACACACAAACTCTCGGGTGGTTGGTCAAGAGTGGAAGACTACCATAAATACCTTATAAGAGAAAGGGGATGGAAAGTGAGTTGGCCATTAATATCTCACTATTTTCATCATATTTACTTCATCGCCATGGTCAAACAAGAGATCTTCCTTCACCCCAAATTTGTATATCTTCTTCCCCGCCATCTTTACATAATGAAAACACCATTTTGGATCTCACGAACACCATTAAAATGCCTTGGAGTTTTGGGATAGCTTGTAGGGAGAGTTTTTGAGAAGCTTTTGATGAGGTTCAGGAGTTATAGGATGGGGTTTTGAGCTTGGAGATGTAGAACTCTTGGAGCTTGATTTGGAGAGCTTTTGGTAATCCTTTAAGGCCACCTTTGAAGGTGGGAGTTTCTCCTCCTACACAACCATTTCAACCACCATTTTAAAGATACTTAGGTGGGAATACTAACCTTGGTTTAGGTTTGAAGTTGAGTATAATTTTAGATACTCTAATTACATGTATTAGACTTAATATGTGTGATGTTAATTAGTTTGCATCTATGGGGTTAACTAGCTGAAATCTATGATTTTAATTGCAAATGGGTTTCAAAGATATATTTCAAATGGGTTTTGAAATTGATAAAAAAAATCAGATTATTTTTCTACACATTTGGGTTGTAATGATATGTAACAAAGTGGGTATAATGCATTTATGGGTTTATTATTTCCACCCTTAATATTTTTAGTAAAAAGAGGCATTTTAAAGAAGGTTTGAAATTAGTTCTAAAAGTGTTAAATTTTCAGAATACTATTCATAGACATTTTATGAAATAAAATGGGTTAAAAGTGTGTTTTAAATAAAGAGAATGTGATTTCTATGATAATGATGTTTGAGCCTGTTCATGGCATTTGGTAACTTGAATATGCATTTTCCTACATTAAATAAAGAGTTTCATATGTGAAGGAATGCTTCCATTTTAAAAGGATATTTTAAAGTGTGTGAACTCATCATAAGTACATAAAGTGGGTTTAATGAGTAAGCATGTGAAACTAAAGTCTTCATGTAAATAATGAAAGTAAAGAAGACTAAGTGTGAAATAAAAAGTATGGTTCCTTATGCAAAGAGTCATAATTAAAGTGTGTGACACTAAGTTTGAAATGTAGTGTGTTAAATGTGTAAATGAAGACTAAAATGTATTTTTAGTGTTAAAATTCAAAATTTAAGGTGTGTAACACTAAGTTTGAAAGTGTAAATAGTTCAAATGTTTGAATATTGACGAAATAGGTTTTAAGTTGTGAAAAGACATAATTAAAGTGTGTAGGCCTCAATATGAGAAATAAGACTTTAATATGTAAAAAAAACTTGATTTTTTATATTAAAAAGGGTTAAAATGCAAAATGTGTAATTTTGGCAATCTGAGAAGTTGAACAAGTGTGTTAATGACTAAAATGCCTAAGTGTTGATCTTAGAACTTGAAAGGATATTTTTGTGAATAACACTTGAAAAATGATAAGGTTGCAAGTTTGGGTAAAGAAAAGTGATAAATTTGTAATTTACTTAAAGTGTTACATTTTTATGAAATAAAATACTAAAGAGTGTTTTGGCACTAATATGGAAAGAATAATTTACGTCCTTAAAGAGGAAATGATTTTCGGGATAAAAATGAATGCGTGCGTGAGAAAAAGGACTTTACTGGAATATAATGATTTTTTCTAAATGAATAATGGATAAATGGACGGTTAAGCCCAAGGTTTTGGCGTCGCCCCCAAAAAGGAAATTAATGTGAACATTATGAAAATGTTGAATACATTGGCAAGGTAATGATATTGGATGATGTCAGGATAAATAATTAAGTAGGGCTATGGTGTCCCTAGTGGTGAAAGACCCCAAATCAACTGCAGTTTACTTGGCGTTCGTTGCTGGACGGTGAAATTTCGTGAAACCGTGGGTGTGCATGCATTGTGATGTGTGTGTGTGTTGGCGTATTCCCTAAAGATAATGCTAGGTAATGAATTGAATATTCATGAAAGAGGCATAAATGGATTGTATTGATCCAATAATTTATTAATGCAATAATAATGTATTAATTGTCTAAGGTTCACGTGGTAACATGGGATGGTTAAATAAGGTAACATAATGATAATTAAGCTACCTAATGTGGCTCAAATCATAAAAAACACAAGTGTGTGTTATATGAGGCTTTCAATAGGACAAAAAGAGTAGTTTCCTAACACGATGTGTGTTGATGAAAGTCTTATAATATGGTTAAATAACTCGGGCGTGAGTTAATTGAATGTGCAGAAATAAATGGTCTTAATGAAAATGGATGGTTTCCCAAATAAAGGATATTTGTTGATTATGCGTGAGTTAATGGGAATAAGTGCTAGTTTTCGAAGCATGATAATACAAAATGACTATTTTGTTAGGCCAGGAAGGCCAAATGGAACCAAATAACGTTTTTGCAATAAAAATGATTAAATGCATTGGCACATGTATTTTTTTGAAGGTATATATATATATGTATTTTCACATGCATATAGTGTAGTGTGTGAGTATTCCTTTCTGCCGTTCGTTTCTATACTGAATTTGCATATGTTCCCACTTAGCATTCAACTCATATCCCTCCTTTTTTACAGTTGGTTGCATGTCATTCCGTATTATAAGAGCGTTGTACAAGTAAGTAGTTACTTGCTTTGCGATTAGTAGCTCTGTATACTTGACCTTAGGGGAACTCTCCTTAGGTCACATCACGTAGTAATTATAAATTTGACTCGCATACTAATAAGTGTAACCTTAAATACTATTAAAATTGGATTAGAAACATTATATAGGGTGTTTCATTACATTTAAAAATTAAAGTACGAACCGGATCAGGTTAGTCCTTTAATAACCTTTAAATCTGGGTCGGGGCATTACAATATTAATAGTATTGAGGTCGATGGTTATCCGGACCAATACGTGAAAGTTTGAATTTAGGGTCGATGATTATCTGAACTAAATCAAAAATAAATAATATCGGGGTCGATGGAAAATCTGTACCAATATACATATGCATAACATTTACATTGGGTTCGAGGGATATCCGGACCAATGTAAATGATAGGATAATCGGGGTCGATAGTTATCCGGACCAATAATCCTTATAGTATATATTGTGTGCGAAATATATATACCTTATGATGTCCTACTGGGTGAAATAGTAGAATTGTAGATGATATATTTATGGATATACATCTAAAAGACGAATTAAAAAGAGAAGCTTGATTTATCATAACATATGTAAGTGTTGCATGAGAAATAGATTTTATTTGGGATGTTAATGAAAATAATGTACTAAAAGGGCAGAACATGGAACTTAGGTGAATAGATAAGTTCATATAATACTATAATCTAGTTAGCTTGGGCAGTATAGCTAGGTGGGCTAAGTATAGAATGTTAGGTGTGCACAATTTATGAGAGGTGAGTAAACTCGAGAGAATGTACGATAACCTAACATGTGTAATAAATAACCGATTTGAAAAATGTAATAAACCCTTACTAAATATTTTCAAAATGTTTTGTGTACTAACACTTGCTATAAAATATTTTGAAAAAGCTTTTAGATGTCCATCCATAGGGACGTCAGGCGTGACTTCATTCTAGGGACTCAGAGCTATAGTACTGTGGATGCTGATAGGATTGATTTGATTAGACGATTCCTCCATTCAGATCTAGTGTACGATCTCATTTGATATTCCATATATGGACATGTTATCCATTGTCAGTTTTTCGTTATTTAGTTTCTTTTATTATTATGGAGTATTTATTTTTTTAGACGATGGTTTACTCGACAAACCTCTATGCATTTATACATTGTGATGGTTGGACTCTAGTATATTGTAAATGTTTAATTTAGTTTTCGCATTGTTAGATTTGTCTGTTTTTAACGAAAGATAAAATTTGGCATCTGACTAATTTCACTTAGGTGGTTAGTAATTAAAAAAATTTCGACAATGATGCTAAGAATGAACAATATGAGAAACCTGTCTTAATTTAATAAAGTCCTGATCAATCGATGTTTAATTAGTCTAGGTGTCATAGGAAGTTAGCTTCCCAATATGTGGGACCATTCCCTATTATTGAGAAGATTATACCAATAGCGTATCGGTTAGCCTTATCGAATCACTTGCATAGGATCCGCCACATTTTCTATGATTCAGCATTACGGAGATTCCTTAGAGATTAGGTAGCTTATCAATACGTAGATCTTAACGAAATAGAGCTCCATCCTAATGTGAGTTATGATTAGGAACCTGTATCCATTCTTGACTATAAAGAACACTGACTTCGATCTATGGTAGTTCCTTTAGTACCCGTTGAGTGGGGACACCACAATGATGATGAATCAACGTGGGAGAGGGAGGATGACATGAGAGAAAATTATCTGGAACTCTTTGAGTCAAGTATGTTCCGAATTCTGATGATGGAATTCCGTCTTTAGGGGGAAGAATGTAACACCCATTATTTTTGTGCTATTTAAATTGGTAGAATTACAATGAATAAATTGCTTGGATATGCTTGTTCATGATTAAGTGATTCTATTATATCGAATGTGTGCAGTGGTATAATAATAAATTTTCATGTTACGTGAATTATTATTATTACTACTTGATTAGTATAAGTAAACGTGTGATTTATTTTAGACTCTATTTGACTACGTTACAAAGTGATTTAGGAACCCGTTTAGGCATTTTGAACATCCTAAATTGGGCCCGAGTGATAGGTATACCCTTAAGGGAGAGTTTGAACCAATTCGAGTGTTATTCTCGGCTTATTTGAGGGCCTAAAATTAGGCATTAAGAGAAGATATGGGTAAAAGGGTTTATTGAGATTATAAATAAACTTAATTTGGTATCCCATATCTTATAAGTTAACCTAGAAGCCTTACACATTCCGGGGGAAGTTACCAAACTTCGACAAGAAGAGAGGAACAAAGGCTCAAAGAAGGTGGCTTCTATCATCTCTAAAGGCAAGAATATTTTTGTAAATCTTCTAATCTTTTTTTTCTTAATTCATATGCATGTCTCTCATACCAATTTCGGGCTATACATTTGACTAGAGATTAAATTATAGATAGATTTGGATCTAGGGTTGTTTAGAGTAATTGAATTTAATTATGCCTCGAATGTTAAAGATCGCGGTGACAAACCCGATATTGACATCGTATCATTGGAGAAAATACTATTAGAATCCATGTGATATGATTGAATTATATTTTTAAATTTGAGTCATAAATGGTTTTTACTATATTGGAAATCTTAGATGAGAATTATGGACTTGTTGGGTTTAGACAACTTGTAACTTTTATGATCTAGTAACTTGAATTAACGGGGACTATTATGTGTAGAGTGGTTATAATAGATCAATGTAGATTCATTTTTATATTGAGATATAGTTACATTTATAAATCTTGAGTTGTGTAAAGTCTTAAAAACCTTTATGAAATTTTTGGAGGAAAACTCGTAATGAAATTTGACAAATTTTGGGCTCAGTGCTAAAAGAGAATCGATTCGGCTCCTAGGACAAGTGAATTTGGCCCAGAGCAAATAAATTTGGTTGCAATAGCGAATCGATTCGTCTCCTGGGGATTGGATTAGGGTTAGGCCATGGAAATGTTCAGGGGATTTTATTAATCCATGTGAGTATATTGGAGGTTGTCCAAGTAAAGGGATATTTAATTAAATATTGATTCATGTCGTTATCCAATAAATGGTAATTTTAATAATTAACTAGGGTGTTAGTAATCAATATAGGTATTGATATATCACAGATAATGAAATTAGTTACAGTAGTTATGAGGATAATTACCTACACATATTTTGTGCTATATGTATGGATTTATTACTGGTGTGGACATACTCGTGTTCGTGGAAGGCCTATCAGTTGTCCATGCATTCGATGTCGGATCATATATCATGTGTCGACTGAGATGTCCTAGGCGTAGTGTAGGTTGTTATTTTAGATCATACGTTAAAGGGAACAAGGCACCACTTTGTGATAGAGAAATAGGATATATGGATCCATCTACATAACCAGGGTATGTGCATGAGATGGTGTAACGCGTAGTGATCACCCAGCTTATGTGTGTTTTGCTTAGGTCAATTTGGCAGGTACTCTTCCGGACTTACCGATATAGCACGAGCTAGACACTAAAGGTAGATACCTTCGTGTGGCCTGTATGTATATATATATATATATATATATATATATTGATTATTAAATGAACTCATATAGTTTAATGGAGTAGAAAACTATTAATGGAGACAATGCTACATAAAATACAAAATCTAATGCAATTATATTTCCTGCACGGCTAGTATTATGGGGTTAGTCTTTGGGAATGTAGCCATATGTGTAGATATTTATATTCCGATTATATGTGGGCAAGCTGCCCTTAATAAGGTTATGTTAGCATAGAGACTGGATTACTTGTTTGGGCTTAGGTTAGAAATGCATATAGTATTACAATTAAATGAGGGGTGCATTACTTACTGCATGTGAGAGCCAATGGACGAGGTTTAATGTGAATTAACTGCATTATTATCTATTAGTTTTTTAAAGTTAACAATTTCTTCTTTAGGGCTCTGGCCTAAATTATCAAAATTATTTTCCAAGTTATCCTAGACAGGAAAATTAGGGCTGACAGAGGATCAGACTTACAGTTCATTTGCGTAGAGAATTCAGATACTTTATTCTAGCAAAAGCTGCTACTCTTTTTTCATTTCAGTTTTTGTATTCCAAAGATTGTAAGGGCATAATCCCAAGACTTATTTGTCTCATCTAGTTTATTTCGAGTTACATTGAGACTGATGTTTTATAATTTATGAGAGTTGGGACTTACACACTGTTCAGTTTATTATTTCATGTTACTATATTGAGCCCGAATGTTTTAAATAAAAATTTTATTTTTACCATTTGATTCCAAGAATGGTATAAATTGTTAGACATACCCCATCTTCAAAGTATTGTGTCTGGCCAACCTTTATGTGAAAAATGGGGTTTGTTAAACCAAACCAACCAATAATACTAGTACCACCGCATAATTATAATTCTATCAACATAAATAAACTATTGAAACGAACTATTGCATACATATGACTCAACTGGATACAAATACTGGCAAAGAGAGTGAGCACTCAGGCTCAACACCTACATCTTAACAGAGTAATAAATAGTGGAGATAACAATAAGAGATCAGGGAGGAGGTGACACATGTGTCTATTTCCTAAGAAGTAAAGTCAACACCAAAGTTAACAGAATGTAAGTATAACAATGTAACTGAGTTTGGACTACAATATAATTGATCATCTTCCTCTTATCTTTTAGTATCTTTAAGTTATCACAAACCTAACAGTACTAGATATAATAAGAATTTAATTTAAGACAGAAGTGAACCCCATGATTATGTATTATTCATCTCAACTAAATATTATTACGTACATCTCAACTATATACATATAATTAGGAACTAGAATTTATATCCATTTAAGTACGGTTCATATCAAATATTTATAATTAGTCACTAAGGTACTGAAGTTGGATTCCCAATGCACAGTCTAGGGTACCTAGAAACAAATGATGGATTCCTGTCACATGGTCTAGGGTATAACTCATCTTTATCTACAATAATACTAAAATGATCATTGTTATATAGTCCAAAGTAAACCTATCTCTATGTTTCGGGATATTGAATAGGGATTCTCGTTGCATAGTCTATAAGTGTGTCAATCATCATCGCGTGGTGATGGATTCCCATCTTGCCATGCATAAGAGCTCATATACACTAGGTTATACATAATATATAAGACATGTCATCTACGTTTGAGGAAGAGTATAAGGATTATACCTCTATAATAACTTACTTTTCCTTTGTCTAACTGATTTTCGATATATAATTAAAAGGTCTTAGATCAGTAGCTTAAAATATCTAATCCCCTAATTTCCATCCAACATTTCATTTTTACCAATTATAATCAAAACCAAAATTCTGCCTTGGCCACGCACAAAACTAAAACCTAGTTGTTCACATTACCAATGCGCATGAATCACGAATGTATCCGTTCTAACGGATGAAACCTAAAACTCTCCAGAAATTTGTCTTTCTTTAACCAATATCCCTTGTTACATCGCATTTGCTTAGAACCACTATTAATGATCTACTTGAAGGTTTTAGCACCTCCTAAACACCCTAAATTTTCATATAACTTCACAAAACTAAACTCTATGCTATCCTTACAAGTTTAGTATTTTAGTATAAAGATTTAGAAGTATATTTCAAAAATAAAGAGTTAGAAACCTAGATTTAAATTTTATCCCTAAATCCCAATTTTCCAATCGACTCATGAACTACCCAATAGTCTTTTTTTCAAATAAATATAACACAATTCTAACATCAATTAATTCAACGTAACCCAAATTCATGATAATTATACAAAATCTAATTTATGGATATCAATCGATTTTACTAATTAAATTAAAATCAAAATTTTTTTGTTTAAGTATTTAAATCATGTATTTCTATGCTTCAATTTATAATTTAATGAATAATTACATTCTATCACCAAAACCAACCATATTCATATACTAAGTAAACTTGCGTTGAGTAGAGAGATGAAGTACCGATATAATTTCTCCTAATTCTCTCTTTCTCTTGATCCAATTGCTCCTAGTTCGCCTTTTTCTCCAAGTGGTTTCTCTCTCCAGCCTCTCTCTAGCATTAGGGTTTCTTTTCAAGTGTTTTAGAATTTCTAAACTAACCTTAATCCTCCTTTTTATTATGTTAACCACAAAATTAGCATTGAACGCCATATGGGTCTTAACCTATTAAGCCTAAAACTACATCTAATTAGTCTAGAACTCAACCCAAGTTATATAATAACCCATATGGCTTAAAACCCATTACTTTAAGTCCATGACAAATATTTTATAGTCTCTAAACATCATCCCAAAGTATCAAACCTACTTCTTAATAGTATAATTAGTATGAGTCCTAAAAACCATTATTAAATTATTTATTAAATAATTATAATTTCATTATCATGTATTAAGTCATATTTCAACTTTGAATAATATACACATAACACAACACAAATGAATATATAAATAGTGACGTAACACCTCACTGCATGCACATATAAACAAAAATAATAAATTTCCCATTTAAAATGCATTAAAATTACAGGGTATTAGATATATAAAAGGATCCCCCTATTTTATCATCACAGGATAACAAGGGTACGTCAGCACGTAGTGTTTGTGGTAAAATGACAATGGAAAAGCCTGTCCCTATCATCAAGGTATCAATGAAGTTGATTCCATACGCAACCCATAAGGATATTCTCTCTTGTACGTAATACCACGAGGACTTAATACCAGGTATGTTGCACATAAAATAAAAGAATAGCAAACATAAGCATACAAATTTTACTAAGTCTTTTTTCTATCTCTTAGCCTACTGATACTCATAAAGTTACGAATCTCACTCAAATACCAAAATAAAAAAACTTCTAATCAATATCATCCCATTCCTTTCATATATATATAAGCAGCTTAAAAGATACCATAACCAATCCCTAAGTCCCAACATCCTTCCAAACTAATGATTACCCATCCTTGCGTTAAACCAGAGGGGTCTATTAATCAATTGCCATTGATCAATCGATGGTCCCATATTTAATCAGGTTATTTGTTATGAGATTTAAACCCTTAAACCTCCATTTAAGTGTTCTATGCTCCTCGAACTAGAATGAAAACTCACTTTCCTTCACACTTATAGTAACATCAATAGTTATAGTAACATCAATTCAAGCCTATTTAAATTAGCTTAACACACTTATATCATGATTAGAGGGTTTATTGCAAACATAAGTTAATAACCTGAATTCTATGTAATCGACCCCATTTCATTAGATTATACATCGATTTTGATCAATCAACGAGGGTTTTTTATGGCTAAAAATAATATAATCAATCCCTAACCATCCTGTAATAATTTCAATTCGAATTCATGAAGAATTTCTCAAAAATTCAGATTATGTAATTAACCTAGTTTCTTTATCTTAATTATGCCATTACAATTTCAACTAATTAACATCCAAATCATATTATAATTAGTCTAGATTTAGATTTCACTGAATAAGGATATAATAACACAAAAAAATTAGAATAAAATCTGAAATGATCTTTCCTCAATCTAAATTATGAATAATTTTTTCCAAAAGCTTTCTAATCGAGGTGTTCCAGATACTATATGGTCCAAACATCCCATGCTCCCCTAATGCTAACAAACATCTAGGAGAATGGAATGGTCTCCCGTACAATGCCTTGTAATCTACAATCTTAATAGTCTTCTAGTAATTAGTGTTGTACGCAAACTCTTAAAGTGGAAAGTGTGTCACGACTTCCCTTGATGTCTAATATGCAATCCTAAAAAATGTCTTGTAGAATCTGGTTCATCTGATCAGTCTGACTATCTGATTGAGGGTGAAATATTGTGTCCATACTTAATTATACTCCCATCGTGTCCTGAAAACCACTCCAAAATCAAGAAATGAAAGTGATGTCCGTGTCAAACATGATACATAGAGGTACCCTATGTAGTCAAACTATCTCTTCCATAAATAGTCTAACACACTATTACGTGGTGTAGTCAGTATGAACTAGGACATGAGACACCTTTGTGATTCGATAAACAATGACCTATATTGAATCGTTTCCTCTCTACGATCTCGATAACCCTGTAAAAATGTCCTTGGAGATGCTCTCCAACTTCCACTGAGGAATGTCTAACGATTGCAAATCCCTGGTTGGCATCTGGTCCTCCACCTTTACTAGTTGACAAGTGGTACACTTAGACACAAACTCAATAACCAATATGATCTCTACATATCTTAGTACATATTATATCCTTCAAGATGTACCATATAATGTGAATCATATGCTTCGGCAAAAAATACCTTCCAAACCTCTGAATCCTCTAGAACTACTGAACTTCCATAGAATCGAAACCGTCTATCTGATCAATTAAAAAAGGAAGAAACTCTACCAACTATGAGTTATTTATTCTACTCTTGACAAAAAGGATCCAAAACATGTGCCTGAAGCACCTATGATATGACACCCAGGGTAAAAATCACCATTGTTAAGAAGGTATTTACTAAGTCCATATCATGCATGATGCACCATTTCGCCACCTACATATCTGGTAAATTATAGTCATACTCTGCCCATAATGTTGCTAACGTCATAGTCTACCTCCGGCTCAACACATTTTCTACCAGATGTTGCCTTCCCTACATGGTACTGAATCAAAAAGTTTTAGTCATTCACAAACTCAAGACATCTCATTTGTTTTATGGTCATCTCTCTCTACATGAATAAGTATCGAAGACTCTTATGATCATAAAAATATTTAACCTCTCACCCAGTAAATAGTTTCTTTGAATATGAAAAGAAAAAACTAGTACCTCCAACTCCAAGTCGTGAGTTGAATAGTATGTGACTTAAGCTAATAGGAAAATTAACATATGGGTTTCTCCTCCCGTATCAAAATTCCTCCCAAACCCTAGAGGGATGCGTCTAAATGAACTATATAATTGAATACACCTTGTGGTAAAGCAAGACTAGTGAGGTCGTGAGCTTATCCTTGATCTACTCAAATGCTCACTCATAGTCGACAATCCATATAAATTGTACCCCCTTCTAGGTGAGGTGAATTAGTGGCCAAAAAATCTTCGAGAATCGTTAAATGAAACTTTTGTAGTAACCTTCTAGAACTAAGAAACTCATAACTTCTATAGGTGTCATGGGTTATCCTCACTCCATAACAACAGATACCTTATTGCGATCCATAAAAGTCCTAGCCTCAAATAAAACATGTCTTGAAAATATTACCTCTCAGAGCTAGAATTCGCACTTAGAAAGCTTGTTTTCTCTTAGCATCTCTAAAATCATCCTAAAGTGATGCGCATGATCATAATTTAAATATGAATATATTAGGATATCATCAATGAATACAAAGATGAAATGATCCAAGCATGGACAAAACACCCGATTCATCAAGTCTATAAAAACTTCCAACGCGTTAGTTAGCTGAATGGAATGATCCCGAACTCATACGATCCGTAGAGCATAAGAAAATTCATAATCAAAATTTCCTCCTTCCTAATAGATAATTGGTGGTAGTCTGAGTGCAAGTAAATCTTGTAAAATAATGACACGTCCTTCAATTGATCAAATTATTCGTCGATATGCAAAAAAATACTTGTTTCATATCGTAACCTTGTCTAGCCCCATATAATCCACAAATAATTGGAGTGAACTATATTCGTTATTTACAAAAAATGCGGGACTCCACACAGCGATGTTATCCTCCACATTAACTCCTAACTAACCAATTTCTAGGTCTTATCCCATAACTCCTACATCGCCAATGAAGACATACAATATGGTGCTATAATATGGTCCTCGTGCCCAAAGCTAAATTAATATATAAATTTATCTTTCTAGTGGGAGGTGATCCCGGTACCTTATCAAATACATCTGTAAATTCCTAAATTATAGAAATCGAATCTAATGATATGGTGACCTCCTCATATGAAGTCGCATCTAATCAGTACAAGTGTGTGCTAGACCCTCCTCGAGACTAGGCATAACCATAAGCATTAATGTCTTTGAAAATGGAAATCATAAAATCCTACCTACAGCAGTCTATATATGCATACTACATTGTTATACAAATAATCCCACTAATTATACAATGATCTCTCAATTAAAAAGTCAACAAAGTGGTGGGAACCAAGCCGACCAATCAAACTGCCTCGTCTCTACAGTCACGACATAAAGCAACCCCTTACACGCTAGGGTATCCAAATAATAACTAAGCTCGGTGATAAAATTTATATGTGCAAACTTTATAGTGAACTCATCCCTAATAAAAGGACGTGAACCCTTTGATATCACTTAAGACTCATACGCTTGAACCCTAAACATATATGTAACCCTCCCCGGTGGTACCATGAAATATTGATTTCCATTAAGGTATCTAATAACTAAGTGGACTCACTCACCACAAGTGAAAAACCTTCCAATAAAGGAACTATCGAAATGGAAGCCCTACTGGCATCCCTACTAACCTTGCCTCTATGGTCATTTTTTCTTAAATTTATCTCGTTGGGCCTACTATAATCGGTCATGACTCCACTCGCCATAATATCCTTAGCTCTACTAGGCGTAGCATATCATATTGCCTACTATTAAAAATATCTTTGGGTCTACTCCCCCTATACGCTTTTTTTTATGGTGAGATATTCACTACCCAGGTCAATGCCACACCATCTCTATTCATTTGGTCATACTATGGCCTAGGTCATCCCAATCTTTGGGTTTCAATTTTTTCAGATAGTGGTGATGAATATGCTAATGTAGTAAGGTAACTTCAAGAACCAGAGCCTAAGTGGTGAATAATAGATTACCCAATAACACCTGCTAAACCCTTCATGTAAGATTTTTTCTAACGTAAATAATCTTGTTAAATGGTTGTGGTTAATGTAAATATCCTTATTCACTTCCATATAAATCTCTTTCGATAAAGAAAGAGAAAGATACTTAACTATTCCTCATATTGGCTATAGTGTGGTCTCTCTGAGGAGGTCTCTACAACTTTATCCTTTTGTAATTATGGATGATTAGTAGAAACATTTCCCATATAACCATATGTTAATCACATACTAAAGTATCATTCTCAAAAGTCCCTAACTACCTCCCTAAGTTAACCTCATGCGCGGGACATATCACAAAGGAAATTCAAACAAGGAACCCTCCCCATACACTTCGATCTCTCTGAGTCAGTCATCAAGAACAATGATGTGAAACACCCTAAGCATTCATCATTGTATAGAATACGATTCTTAAATAGTAAGAATATAAAGTAATAAAAGAATAAAATTCAAAAAAATGACAAATGCACTCAAGATCCCTAAGACACTAGAATTTAGAATGCTCTGATAGCAACTGTGACACCACATAAAACATAGTAATAGGTTGATCAAATCTAAAATAAATAGTACATGAGTTTATATAACTGAGTACCATTATAATCAACTTGACAATAAAAAGTGCGTAAAGTAAATGATTGAGTACCATTATAATCAACTCTTCCCTTGGTATCCACTCATCAGCCTCGGGATTAAAGAATCATTTCTTCTTTAAAAATATAGTCTCAACTCCACAATTCAGTAGTAGAGAACATTCTACAAGGGTTTGATGTAATGTATGGAAATTAGGTTCGATAAAACTCAACAAAACATATTAAGGAATGTATGATTTGGGGAAAAAAAGTGTTTATGTGAAACAAACAGAGGAAAACTTTTTGTGCAGGTATTGCAATTGATTTTTGCTAAAAGAGTTATTCAAAACAAATCCTTTTTATATAAAAACACGTTTTCAAGGTGGAAATCTCGTTCAAACAGAGAAAGGACTTTGTTTGAATAAAATAAGGTTTCATTCTAACGAGATTCAATCTCGTTGAAACCACATTCCTAGTCCCTTCAAACGACCTTCCAATGAGTTTGGTTATGCCAAACATGGAGTTATCATTAGAAGATCATTAGAAATTTATTCTAATTACTTATTCAATTCGTTCCAATTAAATTAACCCTCTTTCGAACGAGAACTAGGCCTCGTTCTAATGATATGATAATCTTATTCTAGCAAACACAAAAAAAATATTTATAAAAAAATCATCTTATAAAAATGCCTTGATTTAAAAATAAAACATCTCAGGATAAAATTCTATAAGTTTTACTCAAAAACCTATATCCGCATACATCCAAGATAATGTTCGTGATGATTCCAACGACTAGAATTTCAGAAAATATTCTAAGTCATAAACATGTCTTCAAACGATGTTGGAAGCAAATGCAGATTTAGTTTTCACTTTGTAACTTTGGTTTGTGATAGGATGCACCAAAATAACCAAGATATGAGTAATTATAAAAAAAATCTCTTAAAAATCTCTCCCTTTGGCTATTCCAGTACAAAACAAAAACTGAGATCAAAATTACATTAGAACCCCTAAGACAATGTTCTACAAATGTCTTCCCAAATTTAAAATGAAATGACATTCGAGACTTTGTCTTCAGCAAAAGTTCTTCATATTTTGTGGTCCATGAGATCATCATCAAATCATAAGATACATGCACACATAAAACAAGATAATACCGTAGCGCATGCGAATTGAAAGAAAATAAAACTAAACTACCACTTAATTTGTTCTCTCCCTTTTTTTCATAATAGAAAAAGGGTTAGAAACTAATCATGAATATTAAGCATCACATGAATCCAAAAGAAATAACATCACAAAGATAAACAATAATGTATATGCAATGAATTTCCAAAAGTATTTCAAACAATGATTTTTGAAAATTTCAAAATTTTAAAGTTTAAAAAGTATAAGAATAATAGGTACATATAGTTTCAAATTACTTAACACCATGTAATAACACAAAAATATCCGAATAATGAAAATTGAATGTAATTGTGTGAACATTTTCCACAAGCAAATCAATATAGGCATTCATAACATCGGTGCACCAGGTCAATGAGATACTTATAAAGAAAGAACTCAATTTCATCCTTAGGTGTATGAATGTTGAGCTAAATGAAATTGAATCAAATTATGCCAAATGTCATAAATTTAAATGCTTTTCAAATCAATAATGCCAAACTATTTAATGATTTTTAAGAAGTTCCGTTGTGTAAACTCATTGATCTTCTACTTTATAACACCCTCAAAATCTCACATATATAACGATTCACTCTCAATATTTTTTGTAGAGATCATAATTCTCATATGTAGCGAAGCATCAATGAAATAAAATGTCCATGGAACTTTTATTATTATATGCCGTTAATCTTTTAGGATCTTTTTTCAAATGGTGGATTTTAAAGCTAAGAGAGTTTTTTTCTTGCGTAACCCCTTTCCATTTCTTAATATATAATAATTTTTTCGGGAAACGAAATATGAGGAATGGTTACTACAATCACAACTTATCTCTAGTACATTTCGTTCATCATTAAATACTTGTACTTTTGGTTAATTATTGAATATTTTTTATATGGGAACACCGTACTCGACATAAGACAAGAAAGTATAATTTTCAAAAAGTTCATGTACATGTCCAATAAAGGTGATAAAGAGTCTAGCATGAAGACAATAGTCATCAATCACACATTATTAAGAACACTAAAGATGTATCAAGACGCCATGAAAAATTCACATAAATGGATGGTATGTAGGGTTGATTAGAACATCTAAAATGCACACCCATATATGGTGAAAACAAATACACGATTTTTTTTTTTGTTTTTTCAAAAAATTTATGAAAAATAAAATCTTTTAGAAATTTCAAACTTTTCTAAAAAACTAATTTTTTCTGGATTTTTAAAAATATATTAAAAATAAAAGGCATAAACAAGTAGGAATACAATCTAGAAATAGGGATGAAATACGTGAACATGATAATCACCATATGCTAGACATAGTGCCCGAACACAATTAGCGGAACAAATACCAAAATACTTCCTAAGATTCTCGAATCTAAGTTCATCTAAACGTTTCATAAAACTATCGGCTAACTGACGATCGCTGCTCACAAAGCTCAAGGACACATTATTTTCCTCAAGTAGATCACGAACAAAATTCTCACATATCCAAATTTTATTTTCCTCAAGTAGATCACGTGTAGGGATGATGGATCGGATTACAGGATCACATATCCAAATATTCTTCAAATCTGTTTGGTTATTCCATGTAATCTTCCTCCTATAAAATGACATTAAGGAAGTCAATCTTAACGTCCATTTAATATATAACTTGAAGTGTAAATGACATGCTACGGCGAGTAGTAAGCGGATGGACTCAAGCCTCGTAACATTGTAACAACCCGCCCTTTTGAAGACGATTAAATTCCATAATTAAAAATAAATTGGAATTTGGGGAATTTTCTTAAATAGTAATTTTTAAGATTTTCGAGGATTAAATGAGTTTCGAAGGATGTTGTGATTATTTTTGGGACTGTATAGGTCGAAATATTTTAATTATATGTCGTCGTGGAGAAAAGCGACACGAGGTAAGATTTTTAATTAGAAAACCCGCATTTATTTATTTTGGGTTGGAATAGTGATTTGCGATCAAGTACCTCGGATGGGAATTTCGACTGCGCCATGATTCTCGGAATGGTGGAGATAGTCGGAAAAGAGTGTCCGATAGTGGAAAATGAGTTTCGGGTAATTTTAGAGGTAAAAATAACTCGTAATTGGGTAAACGAGTCGTTTTTTGGTTTTAAGGGGTTAAACCTTTTTCTTTATATATAAAGAGAGGGAGAGGGAGAAAAAGATAAAGAAAGAAGAGAAAAGAGAGAGAAGAGAGAGAGGAAGAAGAAAAGAGGAAGAAGAGGGGAGATTCCGGCCTACCTCCGCGGGATTCGGCTCGAGGTCGTCGGATTATATCCACGAGGCAAGTGTTTACTTGCTTTATTTATCTTTTTGCATAAATATTTCATACCGTAGTTTGGTATAAATAAACCCTAATGGTTTTGGGGTGGGTTATCGTGGATAAAATGGGTTTTGGGGAGTTAAAACAATTAAACCCAAATAATATTTCAATTTATGGAACTTAGGTTTTAACCTAAATTAATTGGTGGTTTTGGGTTATAGGATGTTTAGAACCCTTAATATATGTGTATTTGTAGTTGGTTGAGGTTGTAGGACGTTGGGTGAGGCGACAAAAGCTTGGGAGAAGCTTTAATGGCCGAAATCCTCTCGGAGAAGATGATGAATAGTAACCCGTCACTTTAGGGGGCCATTTTGGCCAGGAAAAGAATTGATTTAGATTTCGACGAAAACATAAAAGTTGTAGATCTTTTCGATACGGTCGCTTGGGCGCTGACCGCATATTTTTATGATTTTTCTACGATTTGATATGATTTTTACAAGATGGCATCTCCGAGTTGAAATCATCAACTCAAAAATCAAATCGGGAATTGGAAAAGTTATGGCTAGAATTAATTGCGTAGATGCTCGGGATATTTTTTGGTGTAGTTTAGAAACCCCGTTAATGAATTTAGGTTTGCAAGAATAAATCCGACTTATAGTTTAATTGGTGAGTGGATTAAATTTTGGGGTTTGGGGTTATATAAAACCCTAAGCAGATTTGGGATTTTCGGACAAGCCGAATCGATTCGGACAGGCCAAATGGATTCGGTAAGAGACAGTTTGAAAGTAGAACCATTTCGAATCGATTCGGGCAGGCCGAATCGATTCGGTCCTAGCGAAATTTTGAGGTTTTCTCCTAGTTAGTTTAGGGATACTTAAATTATGGTTTTGGAGATTATTATAGGAGTTTATACATGGAATATTAGGACTCCTAGATGATGATTGAGGAGGATAAGAAAACCTCGGATTAATTTAGAGTGTGATCCGGGGTATGGAGTTAATTAATGTTTTGGGATAAGAGACATTCGGGTTGATGTATAAGTCTGTAAATGAAATTAAGGTATTTTTGTTAGTTATAAAAGTAAGAGAATACTTTGGGTTTAGTATCATGCATATATGAATGCATGATTATGATTCCTTGAGGGAATCTTTGGGATTAAGGGTCATCGATAGATGGTTTGGCAAATATGGCCATTTTTATATATTCAGGTAGGAATATATGGTATATATATACTATGTGATTTAAGTATATATATGAATTAAGATAAATGACTTTTGAAAATGTAAATATAAATGTTTTCAAAAAGGAAAGATAAATGATTTTCTTAATTAATAAAAATGAGGATACACACCTCTCTAAATCGCTATCATAAGGGAAGTTGCGTGCGTATGGTGAAGCCCCCTGACAAATTAACGCAGGGTGGATATAGTCCTATAGGCCATATGAGCGTTTGTTGTATTTTTTCTGCGCTGGTTAGGAGATTCCGGGTGTGGTCTTGACTATCCCGCAGGCATATGGCCGCTTCCCGACGTCTTGCGATGTAGGATCCCAGGTTGTCTTATGATAGGCCCTGGAAGATGATAGCCATTTAGGGGCGCGGATAGTGGAGAAATTCGGACGGGCGGTCTTAGAACGCGCTATATATTAAAGCAATTCATGAAAATGGATTGGCTTGAATTACATTTCCTGGATATAGGAAGGGAAATGGGATAAATGTTTGGCTTCGGTAACACTTCCCGGATGGAAGAAGGGATGTGGAAGCATATGATATGATCAAAGCATTTTTATGATAATGAAAATGGCTTTGAATACATTTCCTGAGTATAAAAAGGGAAATGGGATGATATAAAACGGAAAAGCATTTTTATGATAATAAAATTTGCTTTTAAAAGTATATGATTTGTTAAAGCAATTCATGATAATGAATTGGCTTTTATATTTACATTTCCTGAGTATAAAGAGGGAAATGGAAAGTTTTGAGAAAAATGAAAGTATTGATAAATACTTGATATATGAATCCTCAGTCCGGGAGATAGATCCGGATGATTATGCAAATATGTATATATAAATGGATGAATCGAGTACTGAGGGTCTAATGGATCCCGATGATCGACCTTGCCGCATAGTAGTGTATCGGGGGGGGGGGGGGGTCCTTGTTTGGATTTCGCTTTGCGAGCCACCCCACGCACGAATATGGCAATGTGTTGAGACCGGGGAGAAGTTTAATCCTTAGTGCTCTAATATTATAAATGCTTATGGTATATATTTATATATATCTTTCTGTACTGAGGGACTGGCGGATCTCGACGATCGACCGTGCCGCGTAGTAGTGTATCGGGGGGGTTCCTTGTTTGGATTTCTCTTTGCGAGACGCCCCACGCACGAACATGGCATATCGTTGAGACTGGGGTGAAGTTTAGCCCTTAGTACATTGCTTGGACTATCTAGGATTGATAATGGGTTGGTGATAGACTAGTTTAGCAGGATAGCTTGACTAGGATGTTTAAAGGGATGCGTTAGGAGTGCACTATTAGTGGAGAGGTGAGGGGTATCTCATGGGAGTGCGATACCAAATTTAAATATGAGATAAAACCTTTTTCTAAAAATAAGGCATTTATGCGCTTGCAAAATATTTTCAAAACTCGGGCTCTGACCCGTTTATCTACTTTTCCTTTCTTTCTATATTATGTATATACATAGGTGTCCAGACACAAGGACGCCTGAATGGCACTTCTTTCGAGTCAGATGTCAGCTGTTGCAGCTGTGGATGCGTGTAGGTTTTTGATAGCCGCTTCCATCGTTGTACTCTAGATAGGAGGTACTGTATGAACATTCGAGCCAATGGCTCAATTGTATTTATTTATTCTTTCAGTAAAGCATTCGATATGGTTGTATATTTTGACCGAGTGTTAGGTTATTTGATTTCATTTCAGTTTCATTTCCGCAAAACTGTGTGGATGTTTTATTTATTGTTGTTAAAAAGAGTAGTAAAGTTAAAATTTTGACACCGACCTAATAGGTTATTAGTAATTAAATGGATTTTCGATAGTGATGCTAAGAATGATCCATATGAGACTCCTGTTTTAATTTAATATTTGAGTGATCGTCCGATATCTTATTAGGCGGGGTGTCACAAACATGAGCGAATGTCTCATCAAAGTCTACACTCTCAATCTGTGTGCAGCCATAAGTGACAAACCTAGCCTTAACTATGGTACCATTATCACCCGTCTTATTCTTGTAAATCCACTTGGTACCAAGCACAATAGTCTCTCTAGGTCGGGGTACTAACTCCCAGATATCACTCTTAAGAAAATTTATTAACTCATCTTGCATAAAGGACATCTAATGCTCATCCTTGAGTGCTTCTTTCACATTCTTGGTCTCTACTAAGGAGGTGTAGTGATAAGAAGCTTTTTTGGTGTGTATCGTTGTTGTGCAAAAGCTAATCTCAAAATTCCCTGAGTACCTACAAAACTTGTCTAAAAATAACTCGTATTGCGGTAAGTACGGTTATCAATCCAACTTTAAAGGTGAAACAATTAATGTGAAAACGTGCAATTCCAAATTTTTTTTATTAAAATATTTTTTTATTTTTTAAAAACAATTTCAAGGGAAAAATTAACTAACAAATGCTAAAAATTATAAAATGACTAAATAATGAAAAAAATGTGCAACCGAGTGTCAAATAATGTGAGAAGGTCAAGAGATGGGATTACACTGCATTTTCAATCATTTTAATTTCTCAATTTATTAATTTGAAATATTCCGAGATAATATTAAATCGATAATCTAACTCTCGTTATAATTATAAATTTAATAAAATCTTTTTCAGAAAATTAATTTAAAAATGTCACACGAATGAAAAATTAGGACTTATACTATTTTCAGAAAATTACCCGCTAGGATCAATTTAACGAAAAAAATATCAATCCTCAAATTTCAATACCGAATTAATATTTAATTATCGAAAAAACCTATCCCTAGTTCGATTCCAACATTCAAACATTAATTCGTTTAAATAATTTACTAACTCTCGTTACATAAATTAATTGGTGACACTTAAAATTAATTTATATCAAATTAATGAAACCAATTAATTAAAGTAATATCATTCGTAGTGCATCCCACCCCTTGAACGGGGTGGTTAGACAAGCATAATGAAACAATTAATCGAAGCCACAAACATGGAACAATAAATTAAAAAGTAGAGCAAGAAATACAATACACAAAAATCTCCCTTTGAATTGATTCCTTGAATCGCGTTCATATACGTGTGTCCTAATGTTTTCACAAATCTAACACTTGATCACACCAAAAAGAATAAAAAAAAACAAACCTAAAAATTTATTCTAACACTAAACTAATTTTTTTGGAATTTTTTGTGAACCTAATCTGTACATAATATACACAGTCTGAATTTCTCTCTCTACGAATCCCTGCGTCTCTCTCTTTTGTGCTGAGAGTCTATTTTTTTTTATAATGAGCTTCCTTTCTTTTTAAAAGCCACGATCTTCTTTGAGGAGGAGAGATTTTTATGGGATTTGATTTTTGCTTGGGATGATATTCGATGCCTACTTTCTTGGGATTTTGGTTGCTCGAATTTGGGGTTTACGGGTATGGCAGATTTCGGTTGGATCTCGGGTTAGGTTTTTACCGGTCGGAGTTTGGATCGGGCTGCTGCTCTAGCGGGTCGAAAATGGGTAGAGGGGATGGATCGACAGGTCGCGCCGCCGGCGGTTTGGTGTTTTGATTCGGACCTCCACCAACTGGTGGAGGTAGGGGTCGGTTTTGGGAGCTATCGCCGCCGGGTTCCGGTTGTGGCTGCGATTGAGTGATGAGAGAGAGGGTTTTATTTTTTTAATGGAGGTTTTAGAAGTGTGATTATGGAGGTGGGTTTTTTTGGTGAGAGGAGAGAGAAAGAGGCGGGGGAAGAAGATGAAGAATAGTAGTTGGGGATTTTTGGGTGTTGTAGGATGTATGGTAAGGAGTGTGGGTGAGATTGAGGGTGAGTGGTGCCTTTGGAAGTGTTTGGTAAGTGGTGTGTGTGTGTTTAATTTGTACCCCTAAAAAATGACACCACTAAAAAAAATATAACTAAACTAAATAAAATAAAAAATTTAAATCTAATAAAACTAAAAACTAACATCTCAAACTAATAAAAAAAATGAAAATAAAAATAAATAAAATAAGACTCTATTAAAACTAAAAAAAAATAATCCTAATAAAATTAAAATAAAAGTATTCAAAATCTAATAAAATTAGAAAATAAATTCCTAAAAACTAATCCTAGTAAAATAAAATAAAGGTTAAAAATTAAAAACTAATAAAAATCAAAATCAAAATAAAGAAATAGAAAAATAGAACATAAATCCTATAATTTTCTAAATAAATCAAAAACAAATCCTAAAACTAAAAATAAAAATCTAGAAAAATAATAAAGGTACAAACTCAACACACACAGGGCTGGGGGTGTGCTCTGAACTTAGTCTGGGCTAGGTTAAGGTTATGGAACAGGTTCGGGGCATCGAAACTCATCTTGGCACGCTCAAATAGGACTCCAGATTTCGCGATCTCCTTTGATTTCTTCGATGCAAGCTTTTGACCACTATTGAGTTGCAATTGTACTGATTTGACATTATTTGTATCGCAAATGCGTATTGACCTGGAAAATAAATAAATACGAACATAAAACCAATTTTAATTAAAATGAGGGACTAAAATGCATTTATTCGGGGTATAAAATAGACACTTTTGGGTGCTTATCACACCACCCCCAAACAGAACATTGCTAGTCATCGAACAAAAAATAGAGAGAAAACAGAGATAAGTAACCAAAAGTGTGCCACTTTCGCAGGCACTGGCGATTTCACTTAGCATGTGCAACAAGCCGTTAAACCTATAGGTTGCCCTACAGGACGAGTGGTGTCTCGTGAGTGTTTGCAGTGAATATAACCACAAAATTCAAAATCTATGCAGTTTCTGATTTGACAGTGAAATGCTATACAACCCAACTTTAAAAGGACATCAAGGAACACCGTATTCAACTATCAAAATAAGATATGAAATTACTTAATACCAAAAGCGTAATCCTTCCTAAAACTCAGCTTGTGTAGTTCAAAACAATCTTAAGTATCATTAGAGTAATTCCTAGATTGCCTTTATAGAATCGATATTTTGACTTCAATTCTCACTGGATATATCTCTCTGAATCGAACTCTCTGAGAATTGGGTAAGTGTATCTCTCTAGTGTGTGAGGAGGTGAGTAAATGAAAGAAAGTTCAAACGTTTCACACACTTTATAGAAAATGACGGATACATGAATAAATTTGATCTCATGAAAGAATGCTAACCACTATGTCGAGAATGTCGAGTTATTCACCATATAATCTTTTCGTTTGCCCGAACACTTGACCAAGGGTGAAAATGGGGTTTATGAAAGGTATGAGGGGATAATGAAATAAAGAAGATGAATGATGGGGTAATTTGAGAAGAGTGAAACATTTTGACTGATTATTGTCTTCATTATTTGAATTTATGATCGCATGCTTTCTTTTTCTTCTTTTCTATTTATTTTCTCATTCTTTGCTTTTTTTTTTGTCTTTTTTTATTTATTTTTTCTTTCTTCTATTTTTTTTATTGCGATACATTCTTCTTTTCACAGCACAAATAAAGAAAATTTACATGGAAAATTTCAAACACACTTTTTCTCAAAAACGATGGCAATGATGGATGGTATTTGGGAATATGGATAAGGGTAATATGGAAAATGATAATGTGATAGGAAAAATGGTAAGTGTATGGGAAAATCGGTTTAGTGCTCGGAACAAACTATAAGACACATGTTTCTTACAACTCGAAAGTAATGTCATTCTCAGTGATTAAGCCAAAATTGAAAAAATAATGAGATCATGCAACGACTAAATGTAGTACCCAAAGAAAGTTGAGTCATCTTATGACTCGGAGATACGTAAAAACCCTCAAAAAGGTGAAAAACTCAAATCTCACAGGTTTAAGTCGCCACTAGTGATCTTTTAAGGCTTTCTTGAGAATATAGTTACTCTTCAACTTTGATTATAGACGTGATAGTGCAAATTGCTGATTCTAAGAATTCATATTACAAGTACGCTTTTAAGAGGTATTAATTAATTTATGGTTAAAAGTGTAATTTTAGGTCAAACACATGTATTCCGAGATTTCTAAAAGAGGGATGATAGACAAATCATATCATAAAAATTTATTTTTAACTGCACACAAAGTTTAAAATCACTTGTTTCTGAAAATTTTCAAAAGAGGTACAATTTTGATAAATTTTCCACCCCCAAACAAAAGAGAACATCGTCATCGATGTTTAAAACCATATATAAAAATTAAAGCGCAAGGGAGGAAACATATTACCATAATGAACCACTAATGAAAATGTCCCGCACTCTGTAGAATAGATGAAACCTGAAGAACAAATGTGATACAAAAATACGTACAAGTCTATAAAGCATATGAAAAGCATTGGGTGGTGTGAAACACCACCCCCAAACAGTATAAGACTCATACTCAGAAACAATGAACGATGGGCTGCCTCCCGGTAGCGCTTAGTTTAACGTCTTCAGCCAGACCAAACCAATCGCACCCTAAAGATAAGATCTATGAAAGCACGGGGTGGCAGAAAAATTTGGGTGATGAGAATCACCCACAAACAAGACTGAAGCGTCAATCTTGTTGGATATAGGATAAAAGAGGTCAATGCACCTATATAGCAAATTGCATCACTCGATGCAAAGCATCGGTGGACCAGGGGTGGGTGGGTATTAGGGTAAGGATGAGAAAGGCAAGGGAGATGATGAAGAGGCACAGATCACGGGCCTTATTGAGACGAAAGGTTAGGGCAACAAGGGCCCTATAAGCATGGTGCTCTAATTGGTGGAGGAGGCAGAAAGGTTTGACAATAATAATGGGGTGGGCCTCAGAGAAAGGGCACGACCGTTCTATAAATGGACGATGATAATGGTCGCGCCGTGACACGCCAGGGAGATGTCGATGAAAAAATTCAACACCACAAGGAAGTTGTGTGCATAAAGTAATAAGATCGGTGTCACGAAAGATAAGAGTAGCACAAATACTCTCATAAATAGTGGTGTCGATGAAAAATGCTCAAATGTGATTGTGGAGTACTAGGGTGGAGGGTTGGTGGAGGTGAGGAGCTAAATGCTTAGATGTGAACAGGTGAGGAGAAATAACAAGGTCCAAACTAGGCGGTGGGGTGGAAGGGACAGTGGGTGGATCGGGTGGGACAAAGGGTGGGGGAATATGATCTAACTCACGAGTAGGAGAGATAGATTCCTCACGAGGTACGAAGTGATACTCAAGGATACTCGCGGGAGGAGGTGTGAAAGTGAACAAGGGAGTGATCAACTTAGCCACCATGACGTCACCACACTACACCAAAACTGGCGATTGGTCACGGCCAAAATCTCTGACCAAAGCTGTGGGTCGCGGACTTGGGCCGTGACAATTTCGGGCGTGACCATTTTCGTTGGTCGCGGCCCAAGTCCGTGACCAAAAAATGGTCACGGCCGAGATAGGTCATGGCAGATGGTCGCGAACTTGGGTCGTGACCCATGCCGTGACGGGTCTTGGCCATCATCCGTGACCCACAACCGTGACAAATTGGTCGCGACCTAAGTCCGCGACCCACGACCGTAAAAAAAAATGGTCGCGGACCTCATCCGTGACCCATAACCGTGACAAATTGGTCGCGGCCAAAGTCCGCGACCCACAACCGTGACCAAAGAAATAAAAAAAATGGTCGCGGTCCAAATCCGTGACCCACGACCGTGATGAAAAAAAGGAAAAAAATGGTCGCGGCCCAAGTCCGCGACCATTTTTATGCGTGACGAAAAAAATAAAAATGGTCATGGACAAAGTCCATGGCCATATTTAACTATAATTTAAAAAAAATGTATTTTTTTTCCAATCCTAAAATTGGGGGTCCTGTGAGTGCACCTAAAATTGGGGGTCCAATCACAAATTGCGAATCAAGAACGTTCTTAATAAACAAATATATATACAAACTTATAAATATTAAGCGTCTTAATAATTCACAAACCAAAAAAAAAATTGGGCATAGTTTCCTCTATTTTCTTGACATTCCAAAACCTGTAAATGTAAAACCTACTTATTATAAAGCTCGCACGACCATAACATTCAACAATCAAATTATAAAAGCTCGCACGGCCATAAAACTAAACAATAAAAGCCCGCACGGCTGTAACACAAAAAACAAAATCCTGAATGTCCACAACATATAAACAATCTTCATGTTGTAGACCATTGCATCCTTCGTTTGTTCCGCGTGCAAAAATCCTACAAATGATAGGATACATAAAAAAAAATCAGTAACCAAATAATTTTACAAAAAATTTAATCAAGCACCTTATATATTTTTATACTTATATATACTTTAATGCATGAAGCCATTTTTATTCCAAAAATGTTACTTATTTCGATTAATTCACATTAATCTTACAAAGAACCTCTTCTTACTTGAATTGACATTTATTTATTGATTTAACACACCCAGTTAAATACTTTTAAAAAATACTCTTTGTTTAAGCAAAAGCATTTCTGTCACCGAAATTATCCCTTTACTCATACTAATTTTACCTTAGTAATTTCATTGAAAATCACCTTTCAACACACGCAAGAACCGTGTTAGATAATATTTATTTTTCTTTGAAAGACTTTCATAAACACACTATTGTGTTAATTATGGATTGAACCTCTTTAGGTTTCTTACTTACCCATTCGACCTCCTCACTTTACCATTCCCTTTACTTCATTGACATTAGTCAATTTCTTTACATTACTTGTCCACATTATTATTTACCGAAATATTTATTAATTTCATTCAAGTTACGCTTTCTTTTCTTATATTCTCTACACAACCCATTTCTTGACGTGTTCCAGTTTTTATTATCTTTTTCTCAGAATCTTTCAATATCTGAATTCTTTAACGGGCTCCACACCGCTGGCTATGCTGCCATATGCTTTGGTCAGTGATTTTTCGTCTTTTACCCTAGGGCTCTGAGACCTCCTTAATTATTTCTAATGTGTTTTAAGATTTTTGAAATGTCCACATTATCACACTTTCCTTTACTGGCCGAAGCCAAAACCCAGGGTTTCACCCCAACTTGTGTTACACTTTAAAATCATCATTTCTTGTCCTTTATACACTTGCATTGATTTTATCCAAAAATATCACTTTCATTTAGGAACATTTTGTATAACACATTTTCCAACATTTTTATTTCATAAAAATATTCCTCTTTATGTAAAATTACCAATTTACCTATTTGTTTCCAAACTTGTCATTTCCTTCATTTTCACAAGTATCATTTCCCAAAAACATTGTTAAATTACACACACTAACTTCTTAAATGTTTTGAACTCAATAACACTTATTTAACATTTTGGAGTGACATACTTCTCAAGATGGAAATCTCTTTATTCCACTACTTTCTTTATCTAAGAGATCATTGAATATTTTGAAGACTATTTTACAAAAACAAACATATCATTTCCTTTATTAACACAAGTAGTCTTGATACCATACACCTATCACATCTTGAACACTTATTCACACACTTTAAGGGCTAAAATTTCTATTTTTTTTATTTCAAGTTAACACTCATTAAAACGTCCATTAAATTTTTTTATGCTTATCATCAAAATACTATAAGCTTACATTTATAGGAAGAGGGATTTTAAGTCCAAAAATAAAAAATAATGAGTTTAACACATGACTTATTCAAGAAATTACATAATGTTTCAACAACATGCTTTTCAAGACTAAAGACAATTTTTTATCATTAAAACTTGAATAAAAGTCTATTTTTAAGAAAATCCCAAATTTTACAAGAAAACTTTAAAACACTTGTTCACAAAATATCTTTTACAACATAAACATTATTTTCAAAACATTTTATTCCATAAAATGTTTAGCACCAAGTTTTCTTTAAATATATCATTTACTCAACACTCTGAAATCCCTTTTAACCCATTTACACAAACTGGTGAGATGTAAGGATGAAATTTCCAATTGAGTCCATTTGTATGTATTTAACTTATTCCTAGAACAAAACGTGTTTGAGTCATAGATAGATTTTTATATCGTCACAATTTCCATAAAATCTATGATTTGTTTTATTAGAAGACGTTGCGTCCAAGATTTAAAGATAGATCATGCTGATTTTTATTGGTGCATGTTTCGCATCTTCAATCATTTGCATTCCGAGATGCTCTCTGTATGAACGCATTATGTTTATGGAGTTCGAAAAATGTTTTAAAGAATGGAAATTTGTTTATAAATATTTTAAAATGTTTAAAATGATTTAAAATGATTTATCTTTGTTTATTCAGAGATAATTAATGTTTAGATTCATGTGATTTCTCACATTGAGTTTAAAGAAATCAAACAACATGTGATGTCATTCGAAGGACATCTCTTAGTCGTTAGAATGACATACACATCTAGTTCGAATGACCTACCGACTTTGTTTTAATATTTAAGGTAGTGTTTGCTCAGAATTTCGAAAGGAGTGCAAAATCATATTCCAGAAAAGAACTCAAACGTTTTATGCATAAGTTTTTTAATGTTTTCAAAGATCAGAAGCATCCTTAGAGTTTGAAAGATTCGATCTTTAATATTCTATTGCTATAGATATCTTATTTCCAACATTTGGGTTTGTTGATTCTTATTACACACAAGGTTTTGTTGGGTTTTGCGGTGAAGAACTAGAGTAGTTCGTGTTTCGAATCCGTAGACGATTGCTAAAGCTACATCGGTTGACACCGAGGCATTTGTGGACGCGTATGTTGTGGACAAGCATCGTTGAAGGACTTCTGCATGGGAAATTTAGAGGAGGAGCAGTTAAGGTGAATAAGAGCATAAACTCTTGTCGAGATCGAGTGGTTGTGTAAGTCTATTTGTCTTCCTTTGTAAAACCGTATCATAATGATTATCTGGCTTGGGCCGTCCGAGGGTTTTTCCCTTAGTGGTTTCCTCAGACATTCGGTGTTGTGATCTTATTTATTTTACTTGCTTTAATCATATAGATGCATGTTTAGTATTAAACAAGATAAAATTGGACTTACTTGAAAGTGGTTCACAAACTAAGTGCGTGTTAAAATTGGAAAAAGGTTTTTGAAAGAAAAAATATTTTTTCCATCCTTAAAGCATATCTGAAATAAAAGGGGCCAACAAATTAGTATCAGAGCTAAAAAAAATTGTGTGTGTTAATCCCTTGTGCTTTTAGGGATGAATTCGGAGGTTATGATAGTTTTAAAACTCCTATTTTTGGTGGCACAAATTATGCTTATTATAAGATGCAAATCATAAGTGCTTTAATATAAATTGATGAGTATGTTTGGTTAGTAGTTCACAAAGGTTGGACACTACCGATCACACGAGAGGGAGAGGCCACTAATTTAAAACCCGTTTAGTCCTGGATCAAAACTGAACATAGAATTGCACTTTACAATTTTAAAGGTCTTCGCGTTATTTCCTCACATGTCACACCAAAAAAGTATAAATGAATCATGATGTGTGAAATCTCAAAAGAGTCTTGGGATATTCTTGCAGTTACTCACGAGGGAACTAGCACGGTTAGGGAGTATAAACATCAAAACCTCACTACATAATTTGATATGATTAAGATGTTAGAGAGTGAGTCGTTTGATGAGTTTTACGTTAGATTGTCGAATATTGCCAACTCGTCGTTTAACTTGGGAGAGAAAATACTCGACAACCGAGTCACAAAGAAAATATTAAGGTCGTTGCCTAGTAGATTTAATCCCAAAATGACTGTTTTAAACTCCTTGGGTATGCTTGATTTAACGAAACTAGAAGAGCTTGTAGGTGACTTAAAAACTTATGATCTTGACATGTTTACCTCCAAACAAGTGCCAAAGAAAGAAAAGGGCATTTCTTTGAAAGCCCAGAAGGAGGAAACGAAAGTTTCAGATGATGATTCTGATTTAGATTTTGAGGATGTAGCCTTGTTGGAAAACAAGTTCAAAAAGTTTATCAAGTTCCAAAAGTAATAAAAAGATGAAAAAAGACTTGAGAAATTCAAGAACAAAAAGGTCGATCCTACCCCTAAAAATAAGAGTGAGAATGTTAAGAGAGATGAGTCGGATAGGTGTTTTGGTTGTGAGGGTTATTGGCACAAGGTAGAGGAGTATCCCATTAGACTTAAGAAGGAGGGTAAGAACTGAGAACATATAATGTCGCCTTAAGTGATGGTGAACTCGAAGAGGGGGGTGTTCCCCCATTGAGCGCAACTTGGTAGTATTCATGGCATGCCATGTGAGCGATGATGATAAATCTTCCCATGAAGATTCTCATGTGAATGACACTTCCGAGGCCATTGAGTGTGAATCCCAAGTGAGTGAAGGTGAATTTAGTGAGGAAGTGGAGATCGATGTGGGAGAGTTCCAAGTTGCCTTTAATGATTTACATACGAAAGCAATAAAAAAACTTGAAGTTACAAGATAAGTTGAATGAGCGTGCCATAAAAAATAATGATACTTTGATTGGGGAGCTTAGGGCACAAGAAAAGACTTTTAGGGAGAAAATAGAATACATTAATGTGACATCCCGCCTAATAAAATACCGGGTGATCAGTCCTATACCAAATTAAAATAGGAATCCCAGTTGGTTCATCCTTAGCATCACTGTCGAAAACCTTTTTAAAATTTACTAACCACATAGTATTCCAAAAAGCTGGTGCCAAATTTTATCTTTTTAATTAATCAACCAATAACATTCGAAAAGATAATATGAATCATACACCACGACTGAATTAAATAGTGTGAATAAATAATAAACTACATGCTGAATAAACCATAAGCCACTAAAATAATAGTCCAATACAAATATTCAACACTTGAATAAAATAAATCTGAAAACTGTACTGAAAGTCTGGGCGACATGCCCTAATAAAACTGAAACTGATAAATCATTCCTACTCTAGGAATGAATGAACGATGCATCTAATCCAAGCTCCTGCTAGCATCCACATATCCCACAGCTTCGTGTCCCTGGAATAGAATATCAAGTCTAGCATCCCTGTGGCTTGACACCTAAAAGGTTTTGAAAATAATTTTATAGCAAGGGTTAGAACCCAAAACATTTTGAAAATATTTAGTAAGTGAATTAACTGCATTAATTTAAAATATATGAATGCACTCTATATTTAAGTTAGTGTCGCATTCTCTTGAGAACATTCTCACCCCTCCACTAATGTGCACACCTAACGATTACCTTAACCCCACCTAGTTGTACTACCCCGTCCAACTAGTCCTTGTAATCCTCCCTTGCCTCTCCACTCTAAACCGAGTATTATTATCCATTGGTTATAAGTTATCTCACTAATTAACTTAATTAATTTCCTTTAAATAATATCATATATTGTGACACAAGTTATATAAAATAATTACATCACACACTATATTATTACCCGCATATAATATTTACCACCATTATATACATACCTTTACAAAAACATACACACATATATCATATGTATATCCATCCCTTCGAGTAGACGCTCTCCGGATGATTCCCTCTAAAGTGCTATCTCACAAGGTGTGCTCACATAACCTAGTTACCTAAGTTGGAATCGCTCACAAACCTAGCCCAAAATATAAACGTAACAGGGGCGGTCATATTCATTCCCTGAAAGTGAGATACTCACCCATATACCGGACGCTATGATCCGGGGATATACTCACCCTACTCCTCAACCTAGGGGAATCACACACATCGCGCAACCTCCCTTGATAACACTAGAGTATATAACTTAAATAAATATCTAGTCCCTGATATTTAATAACACACATAAAGTACACACATATATATACTATCAACACACCGTATATATATATATATATATATATATATATATATATATATATATAATATAAATCATGGCTTTACCATGTACCAAAATGCGTAACACTAACCGAGTCTATGGTTCGAGTAAAATTTAATTAATTCACTCAATAATTTATTACTTTCTCGAGTCTACAGTCCGACTCTAATTTAATTAATTTACACATTAATTAATTATTACCAATCTGAGTCTATGGTCTGACTTTAATTTACTTAATTTCACATTAATTAATTATACGCTTTGTGTCACCCAACCAATATACCCGGACTCGCTCACTTGGCCCGTATCGTTGTTAATACTCAATTCTATATTTCACCCCATAACTAATTAATTACACCTCGATTCCTTTAATAATGTAGTGCCACTAAACTACAATATCCGAACCTTTTCCCTCGGTCCAAACCCAATACCTACGAATTAATTCCCGAAATTTAATCGTCCCGTGACATACAATTTTCACCCTCCTAAACCCAATTATATTCCCTTATAATTGTTAAGGAATATGTGCCACATATGAATTTATCACTAAATAAAAGTAGGGGATTAAATCCTAAATCAATTGCCCTTATATATATAAAATAAGTGAAACTGCCAAAATCCTGGGACCATCGATCGATCGATCCACTGGGTCGATCGATCGATCAACCAGTTCCCTTTCTTCTTCGGATTGCTGTTCAGCCATTGACGAAAATCTAAGGTTTCTTTTCTCAAAGTCCAACCTCAATCCAGCCTATTTATCATGTTTCTACATTTATCATGAACTACAATCATCATCTAAACCTTTTATCATCATTTATATCACGAATCTTTACCCACTCAAGAACACAATATCCTATGGTAAAATCCCAATTATCTTTCACCAATCTGATCCCACAATCACAATAAATTCAACTCTAACAGTGGTGTTCTATTATGATTCTTATACCTATCAATACTGAATACTTTTATAACATCAATTGGACTATAAAATCACTCAACCAATTAAATTTATAAAAACCCATTTCATGCAATAGCCCACCCAAAAACGAATTTAGGTTTACACTTCCCATAATATGAATTGATTATCATCAATTTAAAAATCACAACAGTTATCCACTTGCCTGTAATTGTTCGTAGAGTCCGATTTGTTGGTGTAGTTAAGGTGTTGATGAAGAAGACTCACTTTTGTCCTTTACTTTGGCTAAAAAAATCCCTAATTGGCTCTTGATTTGCTTTCCCCAAATTCCCTCTCAAACCCTAGGTTTAGAATTTATGCTAACTGCCATTCAACACTTCCCCAATAAGGTTTAAACCGCCAAATCCCGTTTTTGGCCACATGGGCCTCATTAAAATGGCCAGAATCATCCCGTGTGGGCCAAGCTATGCCCAAAAATGACCCGATACCCAATTGCTACTCCCAAGCACTCTTTTCTGACTATCTCGACCCAGCCATACTCAACTGCGCACTCAGAATCGTCATCCGAAATACTTTATAACATTCTTCAATTTTGACCTCAAAACGCGACACACAAAATTTCGAACAATTAAACTTAAAGTCGCCAAATATATATAATTATTCCCACTCAATTAAATTCTCCAAATTTTAAATTTAAGTTTCTCCAATTTAAATATTTTTATATCTCCCAAAAATAATTAAATATAAAATCCTCGAAATTACGGGGTGTTACATACTTCTCCCCTTACAAAAGAATTTCGTCCTCGAAATTAAGATAAGCTTAGCACTCCAACTCTCGAATATCACCTATTCCTATGCCTCTAAGCTCTCTACATCTATCTATCCCTCTTTTAACTATGAGTTACATAAATATGCATTTTAATTAACCAAGGTTCCCATAAACCCTTGCCCGTGCTTTACCGCAGGAAAGTTACCCTAATTAACCAAGGTGCCCATAGACCCTATCCCGGTGCTTAACCACACGTAAGTTACAAGACTATGCTACCCGTAACCCGTAATATAACTTCCAACCCGTAGTCATATTACATATATGAATAATAACCGGGGTACCCAACCCATATACTAACGACCAAATATCTCCCCACTTCCAACGTTGCGCTAAGTTTCATGCGTGGGACGTCTCGCAAGCAAAATCCAAATAAGGAACCCCCCAAATACACTACTACCTAACATTATCGGTCGTTGAGATCCATTAGACCCTCAGTCCATAACACGTACCCCTAAATACTTGTCTCTTAACACAAAATCATACACTCCTACTCTTATTCTAGAAAAGACAACATAAAATATAGTGCCCTTACTCTCATTAGTTCTTGTGCAAAATAAACCCTAAGCTATCTCTCCCTGCTCGAAAATAAATCTAACCACCCTGATTCACTTCAGTAAACACCCCTACTTACCAGGATAAATATGAGAATACAAGACCTCATTATGTGTCTATCGCACCACACAATACAACATATATACATATATATAGGTTAGACTCCCTCTCAGGTGATACCTAGTAAAAGTCATTCATACCCTGGTGTCTCGAACACCAAAACTTACCCCCACTATTAATAATAGTCCAAATCCATCGCTATCCAGCCGATATAAAAAATTCATCTACCCTACTTGTATGATTCACAGAAGTAGCGACCCCTCGCATAATTCAAACCTTCTCTCAGTGTGCACCTCCACTCTCTATTGGTTAAAACAAAAGGACTCCGCTACCCCACGAAATTTTTTATCTACATACTATGGCTGCTACAGCCAGCACACCCACTAAATCTGACTCATTCGCGAATTTTAGTGAAAAATAATTTTATATTTTAATACCCTCACTATCACCCAAAACATACCCCATGCCCATAAGATAAAAAGATAATTACCTCCATACTCTAGCTGCAATGGTTGATCCTCGGGTTCTTGAGCAGCTCCCCCCTGCCCGAACGCACCCATGACTTATTGTAGTGGCTGCACATTCAGAACCTCGTCCTACAGTTGACCCCTTCCTCTCTGAGGACAATCTGTCTTCACGTGTCTCGCTTCCCCAAAAACGAAACACCTCTTAATAAATTCACCTTGCCACTGATCCCTTCCTTACTGGCCCTGTTGAAAGTCCTGGCCATCCTTTCGATAGCCTCCAGACCTAAATCCCTTGGCCTAATTCCCCTGCCGGGAATCCTTCCCCTGATGTCCCCCTATTTGCTGCTGGGATATCCCACTGGTACTGTTCCCTCTCGCTTTATTCGACTGACTGTCCACTCCACTCTTGCTTCCTTTCATGTGGAAGCGATATTCCTAGCAGTGCTGGAGTGCCGCATTTACGACATTCGTATAAGTTACTATTGCGGGATTACCAATCATACGTTGCCTGTTCCTCCAGACTAACCCATTCATGAACCTTGACTTCTTTCTTTCTTCATTGCGTACCTCATTCGATATAAAATTTTCCAAATAAGTGAATTCTTCCTCGTAATCAGCCACTGAACGGTCCCCCTGAGCCACCTCACTAAATTTTCTCCTCATTTCAGCCTCGACTGCTGACGGAAAATACTGGCGATCGAAACGAACCCAAAACTCTGCAATAGTTAATGTGTCCCTTTCCTCAATTATGGTGATTGACTCCCACCACTGTAGCGCTGCTCCCACTAACCTAAAAGTGGCTAGCATTTGCTTCTGCACCTCATTGCAATCTACCATGCGTAGGTGATGCTAGATATATCTCTTCCACTGACACGTTAGCACCACATCTGAACCCCCTCGAAACTCTAGTGGGTGAGCCTTTTTAAAGACCCCTCGTACTTGCTACCACTTTGACTGCCCCTGGTGGACCTGAACATCTGGTACCACTAATGCCTGTGGCTGATCTCATGGAAAGTACCTTGCCATTACGATCATCGTCCCTTGAACTGTGTGTGTTTTAATAATTCAGTTACCTATGCTGCCGAAATCATCTCTGGCAATTGTTGTTGTAACTTTGGCTCCTGATGAGCCTCCCTAGTATCATCCCCCCTGCTGCCCTAGCTTCTCTCTCTCTCTCCTGGGTGGCATCTGAAATGAGAATCGAAACGTATGAGTTCACCCTCCAATATAAAGTAATTGGTAGAAGAACGAAAATGCGCATACGTATAAGAATACAACAATCCTATGATAAGGATCTACATCAAAGGACGCTAAGCTGAAATGTGAAAAGCCGCACAGATCCTAAGGACACTAGAACCTGATGCTCTAATACCATATGTGACACCCCGCCTAATAAAATACCGGGTGATCAGTCCTATACCAAATTAAAATAGGAATCCGAGTTGGTTCATCCTTAGAATCACTGTCGAAAACCTTTTTAAAACTTACTAACCACCTAGTATTCCAAAAAGCTGGTGCCACATTTTATCTTTTCAATTAATAAACCATTAACACGTGGAAAGATAATATGAGTCATACACCACGACTGAATTAAATCAACTGATTAAATAATAAACTACATGCCGAATAAACCATCGGTCACCAAAGTAAATAGTCCAATACAAATATTCAACACCTGAATAAAATAAATCTGAAAACTGTACTAAAAGTCTGGGCAACATGCCCTAAATAAAACTGAAATTGATAAATGATTCCTACTCTAGGAATGAATGAATGAGGCATCTAATCCAAGCTCCTACTAGCATCCACATATGCCGCAACTCCATGTCCCTAGAATAGAATATCAAGTCTGGCGTCCCTGTGGCTGGACACCTAAAAGGTTTTGAAAATAATTTTATAGCAAGGGTTAGAACCCCAAACATTTTGAAAATATTTAGCAAGTGAATTAACTACAGCAATCTAAAATATATAAATGCGCTCCATATTTAAGTTAGTGTCACACTCTCTTGAGGACATTCTCACCCCTCCACTAATGTGCACACCTAACGATTTCCTTAACCCCACCTAGTTGTACTACCCCATCCAACTATTCCTTGTAATCCTTCCTTGCCTCTCCTCTCTAAACCTAGTATTATTATCCACGGGTTATAAGTTATCTCACTAATTAACTTAATTAATTTCCTTTAAATAATATCATATACAGTGACACAAGTTATATAAAACAATTACATCACACACTGTATTATTACCCGCATATAATAATTACCACCATTATATACATACCTTTACCATAAAATCCACACATATATCATATGTATATCCATCCCTTCGAGTGGACCCTCTCCGAATGATTCCCTCTAAAGTGCTATCTCACTAGGTGTGCTCACATAACCTAGTTACCCAAGTTGGAATCGCTCACCAACCTGGACCAAAATATAAACGTAACGGGGGAGGTCATATTCCTTTCCTCAAAGTGAGATAAACCCCTCACCCATATACCGGATGCTATGACCTGGGGATATACTCACCCTACTCCTCAAGCTAAGGGATTCACCCACAGCACGCAACCTCCCTTGATAGCACTAGAGTATATAACTTAAATAAACATCTAGTCCCTGATATTTAATAACACACATAAAGTACACACACACACATATATATATACTATCAACACACCGTATATATATATATATATATATATATATATATATATACAATATAAATCCCGACTTTACCGTGTACTAAAACCCATAACACTAGCCAATATATTCCCGAGTCTATGGTCCGACTCAAATTTAATTAATTCACTCCTTAATAATTTATTACTTTCCCGAGTCTACAGTCCCACTCTAATTTAATTAATTTACACATTAATTAATTATTACCAATCCGAGTCTATGGTCCGACTCTAATTTAGTTAATTTACACATTAATTAATTATAGGCTTAGTGTCACCCAACCATTATACCCGGACTCGCTCGTTTGGCTCGGACCATCGTTAATACCCGATTCTATATTTCGCACCATAACAAATTAATTACACATCGATTCCTTTAATAATGTTGTGTCACTCAACTACAATATCCGAACCTTTTCCCTCGGTTAAAGCACAATACCTACGAATTAATTCGTCAAATTTAATCGTCCCGTGACATACAATTTTCACCCTCCTAAACCCAATTATATTCCCTTATAATTATTAAGGAATATGTGCCACATATGAATTTATCACTAAATAAAAGTACGAGATTAAATACTAAATTAATTTCCCTTATATATATAAAATAACCGGGATCGCCAAAATCCTGGGTCGATCGATCGATCGATCCCCTGGGTCGATCGATCGATCGACGAGTTCCCTTTCTTCTCCGGCCTGCTGTTCAGCCATTGACGAAAATCTAAGGTTTCATTTCTCAAATCCCAACCTCAATCCAACCTATTTATCATCTTTCTACATTTATCATGAACTACAATCATCATCTAAACCTTTTATCATCATTTATATCACGAATCTTTACCCATTCAAGAACATAATATCCTATGGTAAAATCGCAATTATCTTTCACCAATCTGATACCACAATCAAAACGAATTCAACTCTAACTCTGGTGTTATATTATGATTCTTATACCAATCAATACTGAATACTTTTATAACATCAATTGGACTGTCAAATAACTCAACCTATTAAATTTATAAAAACGCATTTCATGCAATAGCCCACCCCAAAATGAATTTAGGTTTACACTTCCCATAATATGAATTGATTATCATCAATTTAAAAATCACAACAGTTAACCACTTGCCTTTAATTGTCCGTAGAGTCCGATCCGTTGGTGTAGTTAAGGTGTTGATGAAGAACACTCACTTTTGTCCCCTAATTTGGCTCCAAAAATCCCTAATTGGCTCTTGATTTTCTTTCCTCAAATTGCCTCTCAAGGAAAGTTTATAATTAATGTTAACTTCCATTTAACACTTTAACAATTAGGTTTAAACCCCCAAATCCCTTTTTGGCCACATGGGCCTCATTAAAATGGCCCGAATCACCCCGTGTGGGCCCGGCTATGCCCAAAAATGACCCGAGATATAATTGCTACCCCTGGGCACTCTTTTCTGACTATCTCGATCCATTTGGACTCAACCGCGCACTCGTAATCGCCATCTGAAATACTTTATAACATTCTCCAATTTTGACCTTAAAATGCGACACACGAAATTTCGAACAATTAAAGTTAAAGTCGCCAAATATATATAATTCTTCCCACTCAATTAAATTCTCCAAATTATAAATTTAAGTTTCTCCAATTTTAATATTTTTATATCTCCCAAAAATAATTAAATATATAATTCTCAAAATTACGGGGTGTTACAACTAGAAAAAAGAGAGATAATCTTTGTTGTTTGATGGAGGCTTTGAAGAAGGATACTCTAGAGTTTGATGAGTCTAGGCATTTTCTTGAGTCTAGGATTAGTGATCTTGGTGAAAAATTGATAGACTCAAGTAAAGTGAAGTTTGATTTGGAGGCTAGGTCGGAAAAGTTGGATAGGATTTAGGTACCATACAAATCAAGGAAGATAAGTTTGGTATATGATTCGTTGTTCGTATTGCACCCATTCCCAAAGCCAATACCAACCGTGCGAGAGAGCCGACTAGGAACGTTAGGAGAGGTCCACATTTAGGTTACATTCCTCACCATTTTTACATTTGTTCTCATTACAGTAGGAAGGGTAACCTTAAACGTTATTGTTAAGACATTAAAAATGCTCCCAGGAAGTTTAAGAATAAAGTGGTTTCAATTCTCAAAACAACCATGTATCGCTACACACCTACTTGGGTTAGGAAATCGGACTTAGAGGTTTTAGGAATTAAATTTCATGGCTCTTGTTTGGTTGCACTTGATTTTTCCCATGCTAAATCTAAAGGATGATTGTGTTGCCATGTTTGTCATATGCTAGTCGTTGCTTCTTGATTCATATATTTCTAGTGCTATGACATGTATATATCTTTGTATTATATTTTTCATTTATTTGAGGCTTATAAAAGATTTTTGCTTTATATATTTTTGAGAAAATACATAATGATTTTATTTTTTGAGTCAAAAATATGTTTTAACAAACATAAAAATATTTTTAGTTTTCTTTTATGTCATGAGTTTTCATGTTTGATGTGGCATATTGGTGTGCTTCGACCCCCATCATTTCATCATTTATGTGGCTACGACTTTTGGTCATAATTATAGATGCTTAGAATGATCCTAAACATTGATTAATGGGGTTGTTTCGAACTTGATTTGCATTCAGATTCGACTTTGTATATACGTCATCATTTCACACATGCACGAGTTTATATGAATGTTTGACTCTTCATGAGTATTTGAGTTTGGCGAGACGTTTTTATCTCAATGTTGTCATATATGCATAACAAGACTTAGGAGGAGGTGTGCATGTAAGAATCGTTTGTCATGAGGATTTAGAATGCTGAAATTAAAAATTATGAGTGTTCACGAGAAAGGGCTCCGAGGGAATAATAATATCTTCGTGAAATCCACCGTTCAAAAGAGCCCAAGAAAAAATTAAGGCAATAAAAAAAATCATATGCCATAATAGGACCAATAGGATTTCTCTACGTTGAGAAAAATAAAAACCTCAAAAAAGATTGAAAAAGGAAATATGAATATATGAGGGAGTTCGGATGGAATATAACAACGAGTTTGCTCCAGGAATCCTTATGTTGAAAAATCGTATCATGACACTATTCTTTGTAGAATCGTCAAAATTCCGAATTTGTGTGCATGTTTTTCATTTAGCTCATTATATTAATTGTCACATATGGCTAAAACAAAGTTTGATGACATTTAGCTATCAATTAGAGATTATTGATCATTTCTATGTGTTCAAGTTGTGATTCATTTGTTGTATTTCACGCCCATTCACTTCATATCCATGTTTTAGCACATTGATACTATGTTAGAATGAAACTCATATTGTGTTTTGCTTATTTTATTTGTCTGTTTGGATTGTGTTTTGCTACTGTTTCATATCTCCATTACCTATTTTCATGAAAAAAAAAATCACTGGGTAAAACTTTAACCTTTTTGGGACTGGAATATAGAGTTTGGGAAGTCTTTCAAATGACTTCTAGACGTCGTTCGAACAACACGTCCAAGTCGTTCGAAGTCGTTCAGTGGTTGGTTTCTAATGACACATTTTTTGATGCAGTAATTGTGTCAGATATGGTCGTTAGTATATTCGTTAGAAGGTAGTTTAATAGATGTATCGAACAACATCACACTATTTTAGGTCGTTTGATGCACACTTCAAAAAACATTCCTTATCGTTCAAATGACATGGCTTAGTCATTCGAACAACCTATCTTTATGTTTTAGCCCTATTTTGTTTTTGTACCTGCTTGGTAGGTATGCTAATATCTTAATGTTTTGGTACTTCTGGGTTCATTTGGACAGTTTACATGCAGTCGATATTGATTATTCATGTGTTGATTCTAATGCTGCATTGATTCGTTTGGTCCCATTTTTGCTTAGATTGTTGATTCATTCTATGTGACTATTTACTAGCTATGATTAGGTATCTTCTGATTATCTTCAATTGGTGTTTTATGTTTATCTAGATATGCGTAGATTGATTATTGCATTCTATATATTTGGTGATTTGTTTATCTTTTTCACTTATTGTCTATTTGAGACAAAAAGGGGGAGGGATTTTTATGATGTAGGGGGAGTATTAAGCACATTTTTTTTTTGCTTTACATATTGGTATCATGATCAAATGTTCATATTTTATTTGTATCATAATGTATTGCAGATATTGGTATTTCTCACATGTTTAACAAATGACTTATTTTACATATTTGTGTTTTTTACATCATTTGTTCCTACATACTTCACTGGGTATTTATCTATTTCATCTGTTTCACGATTTTATAACTACATCACATTCGGAAAATCATGTCCTGTATTTTCTGAGGTTTGGTTTTATGGGATGGGATATAGGTGTCATACGGCTTGACGACCCAACTTAGGCATTTCACTATTTAGGTTTTATCCCAAAAATATTCAAAGGGGGAGATATATAAGGACAAAATTTCCAATTGAGTCCAGTTGTATGTATTTGACTTATTTTCGTAACAAAACGTATTTGAGTCATCGATAGATTTTTATATTGCCATGATTTCCAGAAAGTCTATGACGTGTTTGATTAAAAGACATATTGGCCAACCTTCAAACATAGATCATGCCGAGTTTTATTGGTGCACGTTGCACGTTTTCAGTCAATTTCATTATGGGACATTCTCAAGTATGAACGCATTATGTTTATGAAGTTAGAAAAATGTTTTAAAGGATGGAAATTTGTTTATAAATGTTTTAAAATGTTTTAAATGATTTTAAAATGTATTACCTTCGTTTATTATGATATAATTACTGTTTAGAGTCGTGTCATTTCTCACCGTTGATGTCATTCGAGCAACATCTCTCAATTGTTAGAACGACATACAAATATTGGTCGAATGACCTGTTGACTTAGTTTTAATATTTAAGGCAGTGTTTGTTCAGAATTTCAAAAGGAGTGAAGAATCATATTCTATAAAATAACTCATATATTTTATGCATAAGTTTTCTAAGGTTTTCAAAGATCAAAACCATCCTTAGAGTTTAAAAGATCTGATCTTTCATATTCTATTGTTATAGAGACCTTATTTTCACCATCTCGGTTTTTTCATCCTTATTGAACAAAAGGTTTCATTGGGTTTTATGGTGAAGAAACGGAGGAGTCCGTGTTCCAAATTAGTAGACAGTTGCAAAGATACATCGGTGGACACCGAGGCATTCGTGGACGCGTATATTGTGGACATGTATCATAAAAGGACTTCTGCATGGGTACTGTGGAGGATCCATTAAAGAGAAGAAGATCGTCGAGGCTTATGAGGATCGAGTAGTTGTGTAACTCTGTCTCTCTTCCATTGTAAAATCGTATCATAGTGACTTTCTGGCTTGGACTGTTAGAATTTTATTCCCTTAGTGGTTTCCTCATACATCCCATGTTATGAACTTATCTATTTTACTTTCTTTAATCACCTAGATGTATGTTTAATACTAAATAAGATAAAATTGGACTTAATTGAAAGTGTTTCATAATCTTGGTGCATGTTAAAATTTAGAAAAAGGTTTTTGAAAGAAAAAATATTTTTGACATCCTTAAAGCACATTTGAAATAAAAATGGCCTACATGAGAAATACCCTCTTTAAACGATATATACATCCTACTCTTACAAATTCAACTACAAGACCAATATTATGTAAAAAGAGAGTTTTAGGCTTAGAGTATAGTTTTCTCACCTCAAAGAAGCTCTAAAATAGGTGGATCAATGTAAAAGAAGATGACAACCTCCCACCTACTAATGTGACCTTAAAGAGGTTTCCTAACTCCACCACACTTTATTCCACAAAATCTCCAAGGAAAACCAGTTTAAACTCCATTAATATTCTACATTTATTCTTCTTCAAAAAAACCCAACAATATCTCCAAAAATTCATAGCTTTGCCTAATAATGGTGTATATGTGTTTATAAGGCTTAAATATGGTAGAAAAGTGTTAGAATATATTGGTTTTAGGTAGAAAGATGGTGGTTCTAAGTTAGTGTGTGGTGGTTTGTGGAGGAGACGCTCTCAAAAGGTAGAGAGAGTGATAATAAATCTGATAAAAAATACCTCAAATGAGACTAAGCCTCGTTTAAATACTCTAAAACCCCTAAGGGTTGAATTCACCCAATACCCCTACACTTAAATCTTTATCCTAAGGTCACTTAAGTCTTTTATGCCTCGTTTTAATATAAGATGACGAGAGCTCGATATGTCATCCCATCTGATGACCCACGTCGTGATAACATAATATAAAGGACAAAACTTTAAAGATCAGCTGCAGTCGTTCGAAAGACCTTTACCCTTATTCGAATGACATCATCTATTATTCGAACAAGACTTCTAATGAGGCTAAAATCTAAGGTTAAATGGGACATGGAAAGCACCTTATTCTATCGAGAAAGTCCCCCTATATCGAATGACAAGGGACTTCATTCGAACACTGACTTCCAATGAGATTACAGAGAATGAGGGAAATCAACCCTTCACCACGTCATTCGAAGTACGTCCGATAGCCGTTCGGATGACATGTTCGAAGGATAGGGTCACTTCATTCCAACGGCTTCAGTTTTTTCCTATATTAACTTGGGTCATAAAATCTCTAATTCGACATGCTTGAAAGCCACAAAGTGACACAAATTTGATTCAAGGTCCATCTTACTAGGTCTAAATCCCAATAGGGTCCTACCAAGTTACCATATCACATGGGTATGTTCAAATTTGTGAGCGCGGGTGTTACATAATTTGTGTTGCCTTTTGTTGTTTCTTAATTGTTCCTTTGATTCCTTTCTATGATGTGTCATCATTATGTCTTAAAGAATTTGTTATATAATTAATAATAGTAGAGATAAGACAATTATTTCATATCATCAATTTATTTGTTATCATAAAAATAATTTATTTATTGTTTTGTAATCATTTTAGTTCAAAATCTCCCCATTTTATAGTGATAAAGTGATTGATAATTTTAAGAAAATATTTTGTGTACATGCAATTGTTTTAATAACTAGCCATTTCAGGTACTATTGTTTTTGAAAAATATCATTTGTCTCCCCTTATTTTATAATTGTTGCATTAAGTATAAACAGTTCGCAATAATATTGGGAAGGAGACCGTGTTAGTGTATGTATATCATTTATCATCAATTTTACATCTCGCGCCTATATCATTATAAGAAGGAATCGAAGTTTTATTATAACTCTTCTTACCTAAACCCTTAAGTCGTAGATATGATTAAAAATTACCAAAGATCATTGTTAGGAAATAACCTCAATGAATGCAAGGGATTAACATTAGTAGGTCAGGTTCACATGAAATGACAAAATATGTTGTTGTGTGAAAGAAGTGTGCTTTGAATTTTTTTAATTAAATATTTCCATGATAACATCTCTTCATATGAAACAAAATATTTTATCCAATAGTGTGTTTGTGAAAATATCGACGAGATATTTTTTGATTGAAATGAATTGAAGTTCCACATCCTTTGAAACTTGGTCGCATAAAAAATAGTAACGAATTTCATTATATTTTTTAATATAATATCGCGCCATATATTTTGTTAGATAAATGGAACTTGTGTTGTCAATCAAGATTTAGAAAGAGACGATTCCCAAAACCTCAATTTGTTTTAAATAAAAATTTTCTTGAATAAAAGAATTTAAGAAAGTACTTTTAGAATCCATTTGAAATAGTCTGAAATCTATAACCATGCAGATGAAAATAATTTTAATTCACTACGTCATATACTGAGAATGATCATAATAGGTTGTTCATGATCAAAATCCGTGACTAGGGTAGCCACAATATAATCCATGACTATCATAAAAAATTCATGACCAAGGTTGTGGCCAAAGTAAGGGATGACAGAGACAGGGTATTGGTAACAATTCTACACCGTGACCATAGTGCTCATGGCTCCAAACCATGCCCATAGTGATCATAGTCTAAAATTGAGACAATATATTAATATAATTTATATGGTCGCCAATTTTGGTCACGGCTCAAAATCGGGACTAATTTGGTCACAACTAAAAGTCACGGTTTGAGACCGTGACCAACATCAAAATTCCACCATTGATGGTCATGGTTGGGGACTGTGGCAATTAAAATAACAGAGCTTGGGGGTTGGGGGTATGGTCCCGATTCTGAGCCTTGACATGGTCACGATCTTCAATCATTACCAATCCCCAATTTTGATGTCACTTAAAAAACCGTGACAACATGATATGGTCACAATTTTGGTCCATGACCGCTAAAATGTTCACCCTTATACTGGTCACGGACCCAAACCGTGACCCTCTACTTTGGCCACGATCCAAAATCGTGACCATTATTGATATATGGTATAGTGATTTCTAGCATTTTTGTTACGAGTAATTTTTTTCCCCATAATCTACTCTTTCCTTTTATATGTATCCTTAAGATACTAATCTAGCTTTCGTTGTGGAATTTGTTCGAATTTATATTGTCTACTTTAGAGCCCCATTTGTTTTCTATGATAGTGTGCTCTATAGTTTTTTTTACTACGGTCCATACTTGGATGTTTTCAAATTATCCTTGTTCTCCTTGTATTGATATGAACAATGATTAATCATTTTAGACTAATTCCACACTTTTGGGTTCGATTTTTTTTATATAAAGGTGAGATTGTTAAAATCATCCTTCAAGGTTGATCTTGTAACTAATCCTCTAGATGGTTCACCTAAAATTAAGTCTTTTGGATGGTCTCTCAAAAATATCTAACTTCATAATAGTTCCTTATTGGTTATGTCATTGTAAGGACAACATTTTTAATTGAGACCATTATAAGTATTTAACTTATTCCCGGAACATTATTTTTGAGTCATAGATAGATATTTTATTGTCACGATTCCACACAGTCTATGACATAAAGTTTATTGAAGACATTGTGGCCAAGCTTTAAATAATTATCATGCCGAGATTAATTTGGTGCATGTTTCACATCTTCATTTCATTCTGGTCTCTCAAGTATGAATGTGCAATGTTTATGGGACTAAAAAACTATTGTTAGGATATTATTTTTACTACAAAATGATTTTAAAGATTTTTAACTTCGTTTATTCCGAGATAAGTATTGTTTAGAGTCGTATAAAAACTTCAATTATGTTTAGATGGTTCAAATGACATTCACATTCGTTCAAATGGCATGTGGAGGTCGTTCAAATGGCATGGCTTTATCGTTCATACGACATGGTTATCTATCTCGTTCGAATGACAACCTCTACTCGCTTGAACGACGCACCGAATTGACCTTTCTATTAAAGGCATGTTTCACTCAGACTTTTGTAAGTTGCAGAACCAGAAAAATAGTTTACAAACAGTACATTTTTTTCACAAGTTTTCTAAGTTTTTTTTAAAGTCTAAAAACATCCTTATAGTTTCAAGATCCAAGATTTCATTCACATATGCTATATAGATCTTGGTTTGCACCATTGAGGTTTTACGGTGAAGAATTGAAGGAGTTCGTGTTCAACATCATTGACGTTTCCAAGCTGTAGAGGTGGACATCGATACATACGTGAACGCATGTGTTGGGGACGAGCATCGTAGAAGGAATTCTACGTGGGCATTGTGGAGGAGTGGTCGAAGGATCTGAAGAGCGTCAAGACTTGTGGGGGATCAAGTCGTTGAGTAATTATATCGTCTGTACTTTGTAATACCACATCATAGTGATTGTATGGCTTGGGTCATCCGAGATTTTTTTTCCTTTAGTGGTTTCCTCGTACATCCAACGTCATCTTTGTGAACTTATTTATTTTACTTGCTTTAATCACCTAGATGCATGTTTAAGATTGAACAAGATAAAATTGAGCTTAACTAAAATTGGTTCACATACTTGGTGCGGTTTAAAATTTGGAAAAGAGTTTTTCCAAAAGACATTTTTTTTACATCCTTAAAACACATTTGAAAGAAAAAGGGACCTACGAATTGGTATCAGAGCTAGAAACATAATTTTTATTGTGTTGATCCCATGTGCTTTTAAAGATGAATTTCGAAAATTTTAAAAGTTTTCGATCTCCCATTTTTTATTGCACTAACTATGCTTGTTGGAAAATGCGAATGAGAAGTGTTCTAAAATCAATTAATGAGCATGTATGGTTAGCGATGGAAAAAGGATAGACACCACCGTTCACACAAGAGGGTGAGGTAACTAGTTTAAAACCCGTTGAGTCATGGACCAAATCCGAACATAGATTTTTACTTTACAACTCTAAAGCTCTTCACATTATTTCCTCACATGTCACACTGAAAGAGTATAATAGAATCATGACGTGTGAAACTTTGAAAGAGGCTTGGGATATTCTTTCACTTACTCATGAGGGCAATAGCACGGTTAGGGCGTATAAACTTCAAAACCTCACTACACAGTTTGAGACAATTAAGATTTTAGAGAGTGAGTTATTTGATGAGTTTTATGTTAGATTGTCCAATATTGTCAACTCGCCGTTTAATTTGAGCGAGAAAATTTCTGAGAACCGAGTCATAAAGAAAATCTTCAGATCATTGCTTAGTAGATTTTATCCCAAAGTGACTGTTTTAAACTCCTTGGATATGCTTGATTCAACGAAACTAGAAGATCTTATAGGTGATTTACAAACTTATGAGCTTGACATGTTTACGTCCAAGAAAGTGCCAAAGAAAGAAAAGATCATTACTTTTAAAGCTCAGAAGGAGGAGAATAAATTTTCTAATGATGATTTCGATTCCAATTTTGAGGATGTAGCCTTGTTGGCAAAGAAGTTCAAAAAGTTTATCAAGTTTCAAAATAATCGAAAGATGCCAAAAGACATGAAAAAATAAAGAACAACAAGGTCGATCCCGCCCCTAAAAATAAGAGTGAGAACGTTAAGTGGGATGAGTTGGATAGGTGTTTTGGTTGTGAGGGTTATGGCCACAAGGTTGCTAAGTGTTCCACTAGACTTAAGAAGGAGGGCAAGAAATCGATAGCATATAACGCTACCTTAAGTGATAATGAACCGAAAGAGGGAGAGAGTTCCCCCATTGAGCGCAACTTTATAGCGTTCATGGAATGTCATATGAGTGAGGATGATAAATCTTCCCATAAAGATTCTCATGTGATGACACTTCCGAGGGCGTTGAGTGTGAATACCAAGTGAGTGAGGGTGAAGTTACAGAGGAGGAGGAGATAAATATGGACAGTTGTAAGATGCCTTTAATGACTTATATGTGAAAAAGGCAAACTTGATGTTGCAAGCTAAGTTTAATGAACGTGCCATAGAAAATAATGATGCTTTGATTGAGGATCTTAGGGCAGGGGAGAATACTCTTAGGGAGAAACTAGAATATGTGTAGAAAGAAAGAGATTGTCGTCGTGGTTTAATGGAGGCTTTAAAGAAGAAGATTCTATAGTTTGAGGTGTCTAGGCATTTTCTTGACTCTAGGATTAGTGAGTTAGAGGATAGATTGAAAGACTCGAGTAAGGTGAAGTTAAATTTGGAGGCTAGATCGAAGTAGTTTGATCGGAAGTTAGGCACCGTCCAAATCAAGGGAGATAGGTTTGGTATAGGGTTCGATAATCGTATTGAACCCATTCCAAAAGCCAATACCAATCTTGTGAGAGATCCGACTAGGAACGTTCGACAATTTGGTAATCATTCTTGTCGAGTTTACACTTGCACTCATTGGGGTAGGAAAGGTCACCTTAGATGTTTTTGTTATAACCACAAAAATTTTTCTAGGAAGTTTAAGAATAAAGTTGTTTAGATTCTCGAACACCCCATGAGTTGTTACACACTTACTTGGGTTCGGAAATCGAACTTAAAGGCTTTAGGAATTAAACTTCATGGTTCTTGTTTGAATGCACTCGACTCTTCCCATGATAGATCTAAAGAATGATTAGGTTGCAATGTTTATCATATGCTAGTATTTGCATCATGTTTTATATTTTGCTAGTGTTATGACATGTGTATCTCTTTGTATTATATTTTTTATTTGAGTCTTATTTGAAAATACAAAAAGATTTTATTTTAATAAAATTTTTGAAAATACAAAAATATTTTTGGTTTTAAATATTGTTGACAAAAATACAAAAATATTTTTATATATGATCTTAACTATTATCTTAATGGGGTTGTTTCAAAGTTTGTATGCATTTGAATTAGACTTTGTATATATGGCATCCTTGCGCACATGCACGAGTTTATATGAAGGTTTGACATCTCATGCATATTTGAGTTTGGTGAGATGTTCTTATCTCAATTTTGTCATCAATGCATAATTAGACTTGGGGGGCTATGTGCATGTAAGAACCATTCACCATGAGGATTGATAGTGCATAAACTTAAAATGATGAGTGTTCACGAGAAAGGGCTATGAGTGATTAATAATCACGTCGTGAAAGCCATCGTTGAAAAGATCCCAAGAAAAAATTAAGCCAATAAAAAGTATCATATACCAAAATAGGGCTAATAGGATTTCTCTAAGTTGAGAAAAATCGAAACCTCAAAAGATCTTGAAAGGGGAATATATATATTTAAAGGAGTTTGGTTGGAAAATTTAAACGGATTTGCACCATGAATCCTTATGTTGAAAAATCGTATCATGACGCTACTACTTGTAGAATCGTCAATATTCCAGATTTGTGTGTATGTTGATTATTTAGTTCATTTAGCTGAATATATTAATTGTCACATATGGATAAAACTAAGTTTGATGACATTTAGCTATTAATTAAAGCTTCTTGACTATTTTCAATCTGTTTGAGTTGTGATTCATTTGTTTTAGTGCAACCCCATTCACTCCATATCCATTTTTGAGCACATTGATATTACATTGTCATGAAATTCACATTGGTTTACTTGTTTTATTTTTTCTATTTTGAGTCTATTTTTCTATTGTTTGGGTTTTCTACTTGCTGTTTTCAGGATATTTATTCACTGGACAAATCTTCATCATTTTTAGGACTGAAATTGATAATTTTTGATGTCGTTTGAATGACATCAGGACTTTGTTCGAGCGATAAGTCTATGTCATGTGATGAATTGATCTCGCGATCTTCAAGAAAGATGATGCAAAGTGTCAAGTATGCGTCGCAAGATAGGTCGCGCGAAGTTTGCTTGAAAGGTTTTATCGCGCAAGAGCCTGCTGATTTGGGATTTTTAAGGTCGTTTGATGCTTGGTTCAAACTGTAACACCCCGTATCTTTGGTACATTTAAAATTTAATTAATTCGAAGATTTTAAATTACTTAGTGTGTTGTAATTTAATGAATTAATTAGAACAGAATAATATATATAAATATTAATCTGGGATTGAATGGTTAATATTTAGGGAAAACTTATTTACTAAGTGAATAGTAATAATGTAATTACGTCGCCTCGAGTATTAGTGACGAGGAGGTACTTATCACATTCGGAAGTCGGTATAAGACTATATGGGGTGGGGGATAAGTATTTTTATAAATTAATTCGGATGCAAATTATGAGGGTACAGTTGAGTCCGGATGGGCCGAGATAGTCGAAAAAGTGTACCCGGGGGTAGTGAACGGGTCACGGGACGTTTTTAGACATAGCCGGGCCCACTCGGGGACATTTGGGTCACTTGGGCTTGGCCCATTAGTCAAAAAACGGGATTAAGTTAATTAATCTAATAAAAATAAATAAGGGGGTGGCTGAACTTAATTAGAGAAAGCAAATTAAGGGTTAGGAAACCCTAACAGCAGCCAAAGCCAAATTGGGGATCAAAGAGAGCCATCAAAGGTCATCTTCAACCTTGGGATTTAGCTCCAATTCAGACTCTACGAACCTTAAGGCAAGTGGATAACTTGCAATAGCATTAAATCTGTTTTCGATTCATATTCATGTGTAGTGATTATGTAGAAATCCGTTTTTGGGTGTAAATGGGATGAACATGGGATTTTGAAAACTACAATTCTGATTTACTAAATTTGGGTGTGAATTCTGGTAAAATCTGATAATGGTGAATTATTGCATATCTGATAGAATGTTATCTGCATATTTGGAAACGAAATTGATGATGAAATTGGGGTATAAATGGACCTAGGGTTAATGGTGAAACTTTCCCCAAATTTTAGAAATTGGAGTTAATGGACGAATTATTGATGTGGATGAGTATTCTGGAGAGTTCTAGTGGGTTTCCTAATATGTACAAATATAAAAAGGGACTGAGTTTCAGTGTAGAAGGAATTAGGGTTTGCAGATTTTCGCCCATGGCTGTCCGTCTTCGCGAAGAAGACGAGTATCTGTTCGATCGATCGATCGACGCCATGAAGTCGATCGATCGACGGTCGGCAGAAACTGACAGTTCGCCCAGTTTGTTTATATAAGGAAGGATTTATATAAAAGTTGTTATGTGTTATATTATTGAGAAAAATATTAATACATGATTTAAATCTGATTAACTGTGAGGAAATTAATTAGAAGATGGGAGTAGAAATTGGGTGTCACGTCACAATTGGTTGAGCGACATCGGAGTATATTATTTCATTTAGTAATGGACTAAGTAGTTTAGAGTCGGGATTTAGACTCGGGTGAGGTTAATTCGGGCTATGAGATCTAGTCCAATTAAATGGTGAGGGCAACATTAAAAGTAACTGAATTTATTAATGTGCTATTATTAATAATTCGAGTTGGGTAATAACCTCATAATAAAAATGGAATAGGCTTGTGTCATGGGTTAGTACACGGTGTAGCTGGAACATTTTTATGTATGTATATATATATACGGTGTGTGATAGTATATATATATAGTGTATGCCTTAATATCAGTGGTTAGATATTATTATACTCTAGTGCTATAGGAGGAGGTTACGCGCAGTGGATGAATCCCCTAGCTTGAGGAGTAGGGCGAGTAAATTCCCAGGTCATAGCGTCCGTTACAGGGGGTGAGGGGCATCTCACTTTCTGGGAAGGAATATGACCGCCTCCAATCGGATACTAAACCAAGTTAGTGAGCGATTCTAACTTGGATAACTAGGATATGTGAATATACCTAGTGTACTAGCACTTTAGAGAAATTATATCCGGGGAGTACTTTTACTCGGGTGGATGTTAGTGTTTTATGTATTTCAGTATGTGTGTGAATGCTGCAATATTTTCTAAGTATATAATTATGTGATTATTATATACGGGCTAAATAAATACAATCATGAGTTGTTGTATATGTATAACGAGTGGAGTAGTTATATGAATTAAAAAGGGAAAATGATTTAATTAAGTTGATGTTACTAATGACTTAAAAATCATAATCACAGTTACTCAAATTAGAGTAGAAGGGATTCAAGGAGACTTTAATAATTATCTAGTCATGAGATAGATAACTAGGTGATGATTAAAGCGTTAGTGGTGCACATTAGAGGAGGGGCAAGGAAAGTTCTCAAGAGAGTGCGACACTAACTAAAATATGAAGAGCATGCATATTTATTATTACTGCAAGTTAATCATTTGCTAAATGTTTTCAAATGTTTTGGGTACTAACCCTTGCTATAAAAAATTTTAAAAACCTTTTAGGTGTCCAGCCACAGGGACGCCAGACTTGACTCGATTCCAGGAAATCCGTTGCTGCAGCATATGTGGATGTTGCGGGACATTTGATAGACGCCTCCTTCTTTCATTCATAATGTAGAGACTCATTATTTGTTATTCGAGCATGTCGCTCACTTTCCATTTATTTGTTTTAGACTTGTTGGGATTTCTATTCTTGTCTTTATGGGATTTATTATTTGGACCGATGGTTTATTCGGTTAATTATTTTTTTACTTGTGGAATGATTAGTTCAATTATCTGTGATGGCTTTATTGCTTTAATTTCCGTATGGGTTTTAGTTTAATTAATGAAAGATAAAATTGGCACTAGTCTGGTTTTTCTCACTTAGGTGGTTAGTAATTTAAATAAACGACAGTGATGCTAAGAATGGACCAAATGAGAAACCTGTTCTAACTTGATTTAGGACTGATCACCCGGGATTAATTAGGCGGGGTGTCACAGATGGTATCAGAGCATCAGGTTCTAGTTGTCCTTAGGATCTGTACGGCTTTCTACGTTTTAGCGTAGCGTTCGGTTGTTATAGAGACCTATTATTAGGACTGTTGATTATATTTTCCGCTTGTGAGATATCGTATTCCTGCTATTAATTTTTGTATAAATTGTGTACTTATACAATTCAATTTATTTCAGATGCCGCCAAAGAAACAGAGAGCGGAGAGGGCTGAGGCTAGAGATGAGGTGAGGGAGGCTCGCCAGGAGCCACAGGTACCGCCACCACCACCCCCGCCCGAGTTGATTTCTACCACTCAGGTGGCAGTGATAGTGGCCCAAGCGGTGGAGACAGCGATGCGAGCTATGGCAGCTCATTTTCCACAGCCCCAGGCACCGCCTCCATTGGCTCCAGTAGTTCAGGCTCCAGTGGGGCCACCATCTTGGCAGCGAGTGAGGGAGACCTTTCAGAAGGGTCACCCACCTGAGTTTCAAGGTAGCACCAATGTGGTTGAGGCTTGTGACTGGAAGAAGAACATCCAGCGCCATCTGCGCATGTTAGAGGGTACAGAGGTGCAGAAACAGATGCTGGCTACTTTTCGTCTGTCAGGGGCAGCCTTACAGTGGTGGGAGTCCGTGACCACCGCTGAGGAGCGGGATTTGATGCCGATTTCTGAATTCTGGGTGCGGTTTGACCGCAAGTACTTCCCTCCAGCAGTTGAGTCTGAGATGAGAAAGAAATTCAGCGAGTTGGTACAGGGTGACAGGTCAGTGGCAGAATATGAGGAGGAGTTCACCCGTGTGGCAAACTTTATGCCAAACGAGGTGAGTGATGAGGAGCGGAAGAAGTCCAAGTTCATGGATGGTCTGGCTTGGAGAATCAGGCAGCACTTGATTGGAAACCCGGCATTGGTGACCTATACAGATGTCATTAATGCCGCACTTATACATTGTCAGGATCATCGTTTCCACGCTAAGGGGAACAAGAAGGCAGGTGAGCCGAGCCAGCAGGGCAAGGCAGTCACTAGTAGTGAGACGAGTGGCACACAGCAGCAGGTCATCATTCAGCAAGGGAATCAGGCTAAGAAGTTTAAGCCTGGTGGGTTCCGACCGGGAGGACAGGGGTTCAGACAGGGGCAACCAGGCCCTAATCAGCAACAGCAGGTTCCTCAGGGCCGTCAGGGCCAAGGGAACAACGGGGGAGGCCAACCGGGCCAGCAACGTCAGGGCCAGCAGGGCCAACGGCAGGGTGACGACCAGAAACGCTGTTTCTCCTATGGCCAGCCAGGACACTTCAAGAGGGAGTGCCCGCAGAGGGGCAGAGGCCAGCAGCAGGGTGCCCAGCAAGGGCAACAGGGTCAGATGCCGCCAGCAGCAGCAGCCCCACCCGCCCCACAGCAGCAGGGGCAGATGCACTACGGACGTGTGTATAACGTTCGGGACGTTCCCAATCCTCCAGCACAGCATGCGCCGCCCGCGATCAAGGGTACGTTCTCTATCCATGGCACTATGGGTCGGGTATTATTTGATACGGGGGCCACTCATTGCTTTATAGCTACACATTTCGCGAAGGCTTTAGGGTTGTTAGCCACCGCAGAGAGCACTGTTACGTGTGTCGACTCACCGTTGGGAAATGGGTCGCTTATATTCTTTATATGTCGGAGAGTAGGAGTGGAGATTGACGGTTTAGTTTTACCTGCGGACATGTTGGTATTAGATATGCATGTTCATGACGTGATCATCGGTATGGATTGGCTCGCTGACTATAGAGCCATGATTGATTGCTTCGGTGGGAGCCTTATCTTCGCCATTCCGGGACAGGAAATGTTTGTTGTGACGATGCCTCGCCCAGAGGGAGGCTCGACCACTCATCTATACTACATTGAGGAAGAAACCTCGCAGGAAGTGGCAGTTCCTTTAAACTCTATCCCTGTAGTGAGGGACTTTGAGGATGTATTCCAGGAGATACCCGGATTACCACCCAGCAGAGAAATCGAATTTGTTATAGACTTGGCACCGGGAACGAGGCCTATTGCTCGGGCACCTTACCGAATGGCCCCTTCAGAAATGCGAGAATTGAGGGAGCAGATTCAGCAACTACTGGGTCAGGGTTTTATTCGGCGGAGTACATCGCCGTGGGGTGCGCCGGTGTTGTTTGTGAAGAAACGAGATGGGTCACTCCGATTGTGCGTGGATTATAGGGAGCTGAACAAGGTGACGATACGGAATAAGTATCCGTTGCCTCGGATTGATGATTTATTTGACCAACTGAGAGGGGCGTCTTACTTCTCCAAAGTCGACTTGAGGTCAGGGTATCATCAACTGCGTATCCGAGAAGAGGATGTTCCTACGACCACTTTCTTGTCGCGGTATGGATCGTATGAGTTCAGGGTGATGCCCTTTGGGCTCACCAATGCACCAGCTATGTTCATGGACCTCATGAATAGGGTTTTCCGGGAGTACCTAGATCAGTTTGTCATCGTGTTCATTGATGACATCCTAATCTACTCACGTATCGAGGAGGAGCACACAGAGCATTTACGCATGGTTCTACAGACACTGAGGGATCATCAGCTCTATGCCAAATTCGGGAAGTGTGGGTTCTGGCTACGGGAGGTACAGTTCCTTGGTCACGTCGTGTCAGATCAGGGTATTGCAGTGGATCCGGATAAGGTGTCGGCGGTGAGGGAGTGGGGACAGCCCACGACACCGACCGAGGTGCGCAGTTTTCTGGGATTGGCCGGTTACTACAGGCGATTCATTAAGGGGTTCTCCAAAATTTCAGGACCTTTGACGAATCTGACTCGGAAAGGGGTGCCTTTCAAATGGGATGACAGTTGTCAATTAGCGTTCGATGAGCTGAAGGACAAGTTAACATCTGCACCCGTACTTGCATTGCCAAAGGGAGGGCTAGAGTATCGGGTTTACACAGACGCATCCTTACGGGGTCTTGGGGGTGTGCTCTAGCAGGAGGAAAGGGCTATAGCTTATGCTTCCAGGAAGCTAAAGCCCCACGAGAGGAATTACCCCACTCACGACCTAGAGTTGGCAGCGGTCGTTTTTGCTTTGAGGATATGGAGGCATTATCTTCTAGGAGAGCAGTTTACTCTATTCACGGATCACAAGTCACTTCAGTATCTCTTCACACAGAAGGATCTGAATATGAGACAAAGGCAGTGTCTAGAATTCGTGAAGGACTACCAATTTGATATCCAGTATCATCCTGGTAAGGCCAATGTAGTAGCAGACGCATTGAGCAGAAGACCGACTGGGGAAATATCGGAGGTATGGAAAGCGAAGTGGAGAGAGCTTCAATATGAAGACGACGTAGCAAAGTCTTGCATGTCGGCTTTGTCCATCACACCCGAGATCATTATGCGGGTTGTGAAGGCCCAGGCAGAGGATCAGAATTGCTGGGATAGGGTGGGCCAGTTGTTAGCTGAGGGAGCGGAAGGTTACTTGATTAGCTCAGAAGGAGGCCTACGTTTTAGTGGGAGGTTAATGGTGCCAGAGGATGAGGATTTAAAGCACGCCGTTATGACAGAATCCCATGGTTCGAGATTTGCGGTACATCCCGGTGGGGATAAAATGTACCAAGATATGAGGAGGCAGTATTGGTGGGCAGGGATGAAACGAGACATAGCGGAGTTTGTTTCAAAATGTGCCACATGTCAGCTTGTGAAAGTTGACCACCAGAGACCATCAGGGATGCTACAGCCGTTAGACATTCCTGTGTGGAAGTGGGAGAGAATCTCCATGGACTTCATCACAGGGTTGCCGGTATCGCAGAAGGGTCACGACTCCATATGGGTTATTGTGGATCGGTTGACCAAGGTAGCCCACTTTTTGCCGGTACGCACAGACTTTGAGACGATGCGTTATGCACAGCTATTCATAGCAGAGATTGTTAAGCTGCATGGAGTGCCGATAAATATCGTATCCGACAGAGACAAAATCTTTGTTGCCCACTTTTGGCAGAGCTTTCAGGAGGCAATGGGCACGGAGTTGCGCTTGAGTACAGCGTATCACCCACAGACTGACGGACAGACTGAGAGAGTTAATCAGATGCTGGAAGACATGCTCAGAATGTGCATTTTGGACTTCGGGGGAGGATGGGAGAAATATCTTCCTTTGGTAGAGTTTGCGTATAACAACTCTTACCAATTCACGATTGGCATGGCACCGTTTGAGGCACTATACGGGAGACCTTGTCGTTCACCCGTTTGTTGGTTAGAGGTGGGGGACAACAAACTCTTGGGTCCGGAGATTGTCCAGGAGACATCTGCCAAGATAGAGTTGATTCGAGGAAGGATTCGAATAGCTCAGGACAGGCAGAAGAGTTATGCTGATGCTTCTTGAAGACATGTGGAGCTAGAAGTTGGGGACCAGGTTTTAGTCCGGGTATCCCCTATGAAAGGGGTGATGAGGTTCGGAAAGAAGGGTAAGTTAGCACCGCGATACGTAGGACCTTTCCCTATTATTGAGAGGGTGGGACCGGTGGCATATAAGCTTGGATTACCAGATCATCTTCAGCGAATACACGATGTATTCCATGTGGCATCACTGAAGAAATATCGAAGGAGCGAGAGAGCCTTTTGGCATATTCCACTCGAGGAGATCGACTTACAGCCAGACATCTCGTATGAGGAGAGGCCGGTAGCAATTCTGGATCATAGTGAGCGGAAATTACGATCCAAGGTCGTTCCATTGTTTAGAGTACAGTGGGGTCATCACAATGTTGACGAGTCTACCTGGGAGCGAGAGGAGGATATGCGGGAACAATATCCAGAACTTTTCAAAGCAGGTACGATCTAATTTTGGGGACGAAATTCCTTTATAAGGAGGGGAGTATGTAACACCCCGTATCTTTGGTACATTTAAAATTTAATTAATTCGGAGATTTTAAATTACTTAGTGTGTTGTAATTTAATGAATTAATTAGAACAGAATAATATATATAAATATTAATCTGGGATTGAATGGTTAATATTTAGGGAAAACTTATTTACTAAGTGAATAGTAATAATGTAATTACGTCGCCTCAAGTATTAGTGACGAGGAGGTACTTATCACATTCGGAAGTCGGTATAAGACTATATGGGGTGGGGGATAAGTATTTTTATAGATTAATTCGGATGCAAATTCTGAGGGTACAGTTGAGTCCGGATGGGCCGAGATAGTCGGAAAAGTGTACCCGGGGGTAGTGAACGGGTCACGGGACGTTTTTAGACATAGCCGGGCCCACTCGGGGACATTTGGGTCACTTGGGCTTGGCCCATTAGTCAAAAAACGGGATTAAGTTAATTAATCTAATAAAAAGAAATAAGGGGGTGGCTGAACTTAATTAGAAAAAGCAAATTAAGGGTTAGGAAACCCTAACAGCAGCCAAAGCCAAATTGAGGATCAAAGAGAGCCATCAAAGGTCATCTTCAACCTTGGGATTTAGCTCCAATTCAGACTCTACGAACCTTAAGGCAAGTGGATAACTTGCAATAGCATTAAATCTGTTTTCGATTCATATTCATGTGTAGTGATTATGTGGAAATCCGTTTTTGGGTGTAAATGGGATGAACATGGGACTTTGAAAACTACAATTCTGATTTACTAAATTTGGGTGTGAATTCTGGTAAAATCTGATAATGGTGAATTATTGCATATCTGATAGAATGCTATCTTCATATTTGGAAACGAAATTGATGATGAAATTGGGGTATAAATGGACCTAGGGTTAATGGTGAAACTTTCCCCAAATTTTAGAAATTGGAGTTAATGGACGAATTATTGATGTGGATGAGTATTCTGGAGAGTTCTAGTGGGTTTCCTAATATGTACAAATATAAAAAGGGACTGAGTTTCAGTGTAGAAGGAATTAGGGTTTGCAGATTTTCGTCCATGGCCGTCCGTCTTCGCGAAGAAGACGAGTATCTGTTCGATCGATCGATCGACGCCATGAAGTCGATCGATCGACGGTCGGCAGAAACTGACAGTTCGCCCAGTTTGTTTATATAAGGAAGGATTTATATAAAAGTTGTTATGTGTTATATTATTGAGAAAAATATTAATACATGATTTAAATCTGATTAACTGTGAGGAAATTAATTAGAAGATGGGAGTAGAAATTGGGTGTCATGTCACAATTGGTTGAGCGACATCGGAGTATATTATTTCATTTAGTAATGGACTAAGTAGTTTAGAGTCGGGATTTAGACTCGGGTGAGGTTAATTCGGGCTATGAGATTTAGTCCAATTAAATGGTGAGGGCAACATTAAAAGTAACTGAATTTATTAATGTGCTATTATTAATAATTCGAGTTGGGTAATAACCTCATAATAAAAATGGAATAGGCTTGTGTCATGGGTTAGTACACGGTGTAGCTGGAACATTTTTATGTATGTATATATATATACGGTGTGTGATAGTATATATATATAGTGTATGCCTTAATATCAGTGGTTAGATATTATTATACTCTAGTGCTATAGGGGGAGGTTACGCGCAGTGGATGAATCCCCTAGCTTGAGGAGTAGGGCGAGTAGATTCCCAGGTCATAGCGTCCGTTACAGGGGGTGAGGGGCATCTCACTTTCCGGGAAGGAATATGACCGCCTCCAATCGGATACTAAACCAAGTTAGTGAGCGATTCTAACTTGGATAACTAGGATATGTGAATATACCTAGTGTACTAGCACTTTAGAGAAATTATATCCGGGGAGTACTTTTACTCGGGTGGATGTTAGTGTTTTATGTATTTCAGTATGTGTGTGAATGCTGCAATATTTTCTAAGTATATAATTAGGTGATTATTATATACGGGCTAAATAAATACAATCATGAGTTGTTGTATATGTATAACGAGTGGAGTAGTTATATGAATTAAAAAGGGAAAATGATTTAATTAAGTTGATGTTACTAATGACTTAAAAATCATAATCACAGTTACTCAAATTAGAGTAGAAGGGATTCAAGGAGACTTTAATAATTATCTAGTCATGAGATAGATAACTAGGTGATGATTAAAGCGTTAGTGGTGCACATTAGAGGAGGGGCAAGGAAAGTTCTCAAGAGAGTGCGACACTAACTAAAATATGAAGAGCATGCATATTTATTATTACTGCAAGTTAATCATTTGCTAAATGTTTTCAAATGTTTTGGGTACTAACCCTTGCTATAAAAATTTTTAAAAACCTTTTAGGTGTCTAGCCACAGGGACGCCAGACTTGACTCGATTCTAGGAAATCCGTTGCTGCAGCATATGTGGATGTTGCGGGACATTTGATAGACGCCTCCTTCTTTCATTCATAATGTAGAGACTCATTATTTGTTATTCGAGCATGTCGCTCACTTTCCATTTATTTGTTTTAGACTTGTTGGGATTTCTATTCTTGTCTTTATGGGATTTATTATTTGGACCGATGGTTTATTCAGTTAATTATTTTTTTACTTGTGGAATGATTAGTTCAATTATCTGTGATGGCTTTATTGCTTTAATTTCCGTATGGGTTTTAGTTTAATTAATGAAAGATAAAATTGGCACTAGTCTGGTTTTTCTCACTTAGGTGGTTAGTAATTTAAATAAACGACAGTGATGCTAAGAATGGACCAAATGAGAAACCTGTTCTAACTTGATTTAGGACTGATCACCTGGGATTAATTAGGCGGGGTGTCACACAAACATCATGCAAAGTCATTCAAGCGCCATAGCATTATCATTCGAGCGACCTGAGGTATTTTTTTAAGATTTGTTCCTGCTTCATTTTATTGATGGTATCATACTATTTTTGGTACTTCTAGACAGTTCGTATGTCGTATAGGTTGATTATGTATGATGGATTTTATTGCTTTATTTATTTAGTCACATCCTTACTGATTTTAATGATTTTTTTCATACGACTAATGTTTACTAGCTACGATTTTATACTTCGTGATTCTTTTAGCTGGCTATATGCATCTGTTTATCTAGATATGCTTTATTAATTATTCTTGCTAGATATGTGGTGTTTGTTCATCTTTTTAACTTATTGTCTATTCGAGACAAAAAGGGGGAGGTGTATGTGATGTAGGGGGAGATTGAGCACAAAGTTTATTATTGCATTACAAATTAATTTCATATGCCTTCATGCTTATATATTGGTATTGATGAGTTTGCATAATTTGGTATCCTAATTTAAATTTTGTTTTTCAAATTGGTATTAAAATATTTTTCTCACATGTTTAACAAATGATTTGTTTTTACATATTGGCATTTTTATATCATTTGTTCCTTCATACTTCACTGGGTATTTTTCTGTTTTATAAGTGTAGGTATTCTTCAGTGAGTCAAGATTTCAAGACTACATCACATTCAAACAACTCATGCTTGTCGGACCAACATTTACTAGCCTTGTCCTGTAATTTTTAATTTTTTGTTTTATGGGATGGGATTTAGGTGTCATACGGCTTGACGGATCGTCTTAGGCATTTATCTGTTTGGGTTTTGTCCGAGAATAGTCAAAGGGGGAGATTTATAAGGACAAAATTTCCAATTGAGTCCATTGTAAGTATTTAACTTATTCCTAGAACAAAATATTATTTTTGAGTCATAGATAGATTTTAAATTGTCACCAGCCCATACAGTCTATACCATATAGTTTATTGAAGACGTTGCAGCCAAGCTTCAAAGAATTATCATGTCAAGATTAATTTGGTGCACGTTTCACGTCTTCATTGCATTCCGGTCTCTCAGCTATGAGTGTGTAATGTTTATGGGACTCAAAAAATGTTGTTAGGATATTATTTTTATTAAAAAATGATTTTAAAAAGTTTTAACTTTGTTTATTCTCAGATAAGGTTTGTTTAAAGTCGTACAAAATCTTCTCTTGTGTTTCGTTCAAACGAAATTCACATTCGCTCAAATGACATGTAGAGGTCGTTTAAATGACATGGCTTTTTCGTTCAAACGACATAGCTATCTCGTTCGAACGACAACCTCGTCTCACTCGAACGATGCGCCAAGTTAACCTGTTTATTTAGGGCATGTTTCACTCAGAATTTTGTAAGTTGCAAAACTATAAAAATAGTTTACAAATGTTACATTTTTTGCACAAGTTTGTTAAGGTTTTTCAAAGTCTAAAAATATCTTTAGAGTTTCAAGATTCAATCTTTAATTCACATATTCTATAGAGATCTTGGTTTGCACCATTGGGGTTTTGTTCATCACTTTGGACGTTGGGGTTTGTGGTGAAGAAGCGAAGGAGTTTGTGTTTAACATCATAGACATTGCCAAGTAGTATCGATGGACATCGAGACATACGTGAACTCGTGTGTTGTGTACGAGCATCGTAGAAAGAATTATGCATGGGCACTGTGGAGGAGTGGTCGAAGGATCAGAAGAGTGTCAAGACTTGTGGGGGATCGAATCATTGAATAAGTCTATTGTATGTACTTTATAATACCATATCATAGTGATTGTCTAGCTTGGATCATCCGAGGTTTTTTCCCTTAGTGGTTTCCTCGTACATTCGGCGCTACCTTAGTGAACTTATTTACTTTACTTGCTTTAAACACCTAAATGCATGTTTAAGATTAAATAAGATAAAATTGAGCTTAACTAAAATTGGTTCACATACTTGGTGCGGTTTAAAATTTGGAAAAGAGTTTTGTAAAAAAAAAGTTTATTTTACATCCTTAAAACACATTCGAAAGAAAAAGTGGCCTATAGTCATCATTTATTTCCTCATTTTTACTAAAATTTTGTGTGTTGTCTACTTGGTTCCCCCATTGATACATATTTTATTTCTTATTGCCTTTCTCAATTTCCTCTGCCTCCTCCTATGGGGGTATTTCTATTATAGATTAGGATATACTTTTTTAGGCTAGGCATTTTAAGGATGATATTTTTCTTGGAGACATGACGATAAAGGTGTAACGTCCCGACCCTAATTTATGGGTTGCCCATTGTCAACCCGGTCCGACCCGAACATTAAATGTGAAGTGCAATGAAATAACCTTTATAATATTTCAATTCCAATTTTATTTTAATTAACTTTTCACTTATTTAGCATGATATTCAAGTTTAAAAATAAACTACGTGAGGGACCCATGGAGATCACCCCGAAGTCCAAGCATACAGAGCTACTAACATAAAATAAAGAAAGTACTTACGTGTATAACGGTCTCAAAATAAAAAACTGCTCCCAAACTGTCGTAACAAAGTGAGGGTGTGATCCAAATCTCTATGGTAAATACACAAATGCAATATAGAATCGAATGGTATAAGGAAAACTTAACACATTATGCCTACGCGTACATGCAACTACATTGTATAGATACATATGCATACTAATACCCATACTCAATGCATGAAGCAGTTTTACTTTCGAAAGCCTTATTTATCCTGATTAATTTACCTTAATCTTATAAAAGACTCCCCTTTTACTCATTTTAGCATTTCTAAATTTATTTATCACACACATCTCAACAATTGAAAACACTACATTCGATTTACTCGAAAACAATCCTTTACCGGAAACACCCTTTTTATTCTATAAAACACATTTTAGTAATTTCGTTAAAACTCACCCTCTCAACACATACGAACACCGTATTAAAAAATACTTATTTGATCTTGAGAGCATTTTACAACACATTCTTGAGTTAATTATGGATTTAACCACTTAGTTTGCATAATCACCCATTTATCCACTTACTTTACCATTTTCCTTACTTTATGGACATTAATCAATTATACATTTACTGTCCATTTTAACCTTTACCAGAACATTTATTAATTCATTCAAGTTAGGTTGTTTTAATACCTTTCACCACACAATCCATTTCTTGATATGTTCCTTATTTCTTTTATCTTTTCTCGGAATCTTCCAATACTGCATACTTTAACGAGCTCCACATCGTCGGCTATGCTCGCCATATGCTCTAGCCAGTGATTTTGGGCTTTACACCCTATGGCTTCGATCCCTTCTTGCTTACTCCGGTGTCATTCGAGTTCTTTTGAATGTGTTTTAATATTTTACAAATGTTCATATTACTCCATTTTCCTTTTTACCCAATCGAACCCAAAACCCGGGGTTACACCCAACTTGTGTTACACTTTGAAATTTTATCATTTCATGTCCTTTATGCTTTGAACTTGATTTTATTTCAAAAATCACATTCATGTAGGACCACTTTATGTAACAACTTCCCAACATTTTTTTATTTCATAAAAATGTTTCACTTTAAGTAAAATTATCATTTTACCCATTTGTTTCCAAAATAACCTTTTACTCCATTTCTAAAAGTGTTATTTTCCCAAAAACACTATTAAGTTATCCACACTAACTTCTTGAGTTTTTTAATAAATGAAAACCCTTTTAACCTTGGAGTAATATTCTTCTTAATTGAAAACATCTTTACTTCCCTAATTACTTTCAACTTCATAAGTGTTAATCTTTTCCCACACTGTTAAGTTAAACACACTAACCTCTTCAAGTTTACCCATTAACATTTATTGAATACTATTATCAACAATTTACCAAACCGCACATTTCTTTACTTTATTTATTTAAGAAATCCATTTACACTTAAGACTACTTTTATTACACTTTATCCTTATCACATTTTTAACCCCTTTTTCACACACTTTAAAGTCAAGAATTTCTACTTTTCTTATTTCATGTTCAAGCCCAACAAAATCTCCTTTAGAATTGTTTATACACTTAGTACCAAAATACTACAAGTTTATATGCATGAAAAGATGGGCTTTAAACCTTAAAATTCTATTAAAGGGTTTAAATTCATATTTCATTCTAGAAATTCATCATACTTATAAAAATACATTTTTAATGCATGAAAGACATTAGATTTATTCAAACTCACAAAATGTCCTTTTTTCATAAAATCTTTATTTTTTTTGTAAGAAACTTTAAAACATTGTTTTAACAATATTTAACAAGGCAAATCATCATTTCCAGACATTTTATTTCATAAAATGTTTAACACCAATCTTTTTAGAAAATACACTATTTTCATAAAATACCAACTTTTAATATTCCAAAACTTTGAACTATTTACTCAATCCTTATTTCCAACATTTTTATTTCATAAAATGTTTATTAATTCTACACATCAATTTTTTCATTCATTCACATGTACCCTACTCGTGTTATCTAATTAGAAGACTACAAATATGCACAGATAGAGTCATATACTAAGAGTAAGGTTATTGAACCTCTAATAGCTCTAATGGGTGTAAAAATATTGGTGCAGGAGGAGCAACCCCCACCTCCAAAGGTGGACTCAATGGGTTACCTAATGCACACCCTAAAAATGTTCCAAAATGTGCTCTATCGAAGCCTCCAAACAAGATCCACTTCAAAACAAATGGAAGCCCTCATAATGTTCTCCAAAAGTTTCCCAATACTCCTGAAAAATCCATAGATTTACCTCAATAGTGGTGGAAATGGTTATTATAGGCTTGAAAATGGTGGAATATTACATAAAATGGTGGTGGAATGGTCGTGGACGATTCAAAAGGGTGGAAAATTTCTCCACTCTCTCTCTCTCTCTCTCTCTCTCTATCTCTCTCTCTCTCTCTCTCCCCTTCTTCCATCTTCTTCTAACTCAAAAATAACCCAAATAAATCAAACAATCCCTTATAAAACCCTTCCTAAGGCCAAAAATCCCGTTGTTCCCTTTCTGGGCTAATATGAGCTCGATAGCTTAAAGATCGAATGACTAAGATCATGACAGCGCATTAGGGAAAATTAGAATAAACAATCTCGATTTACGTCATTTGAACAACAAGCCAAACGCGTTTGAATGATGTATCCATGCCGTTCGAAGTCTGGATCACACGACCCTTCACACGACCTACCACTGTAAATCAATGCCACGTCGTTTGAAGCCCTGCATTTCGTGAGATCGATTTCGCTACTAACGATGGTGGTATGTCGCTTGAACGACCCCCCACAGTTGTTCGAACAATCCCCTTTATTTTTCATTCTTTTATTTTCTTCAATTTTCAATCCTCATTCCATCACAATTTATACAAATTTTAATTGAATTATTGGGATAGGGTATTACAAACTCCCCTCATTGGGGAATTTCATCCCCAAAATTCTCGATCCATTAATCCTTAAGCTCATGGGGTTCACTAACTTTTGTTCTAAGCTATAAAATCCTCTTAAGCAAAATCATCGAAATCCACAGCACTAAGGTCACAAAATAATCAACGTGTTCGATGTACACTATCACATTAACCATGACATTACACAATCGATTGAGATTCTCCATTCGCCTTATGATCAAGTCCAAAACATTTCTTGTACCATCTATGCTACTACCTAAGGCGTACTGATGCCTCTACGGCAAAATCGTTTTTCAGCGATCAACACTCACCTAATATGATCCATAATATAACAAACTGTCACATTTGCAGTAAAATCAATTCTAGATTTAGACCGTACATCCAGTACTCCACAAATGTTTTAGGCTACCCTAAGTACACAACTCGCATGAGCTTGCCGATAACCGTACTATACTATTTTTTCACTCCAAGGAGGAATATTCTTATCAAGTCATCACTGTATGCCCAGATCACACCTTATGTCGCATCACTCTGATGAACATAATATTACATTAGGTGTCTCATCCTTGAATACTTGCTAGAGTCTCACTCTAATCCACTCACGTGGAAAAGTAACATTGTATTATAAGTTGTCTCAATTTTCAGCACTATACTGTGTCCTCAAGTCATCATCTCGCTCTTTGCAACCCGAACCACTGACTATTGAGCCATCCAATCGAAATCCCATTAGTCCTAAGAAGGATTGATACTATGATCAAACCGTGTAGCTGAAAATGCAGCCACCCTATCCAAAAATTTATGCAATATCAAGAACCACCTTAGATGGGTGTATGTAGTTACCGAGCTGCCTTGGCTAAACCCTATCCACTACACTCTCCTGGGCACAATCATTCTATTCCATGACATGGTAACAATTCGAGTCACCTCATAGGTGATAATACCGATTCCCAATTACTAAAATCGAAAGGAACACACTAAATTTCGAAGGAACAAGAAATCATACCAAGAAATTTTGCCCATAGATGTTCGACTATGATTTATGAAAGAGAACCTACGTCAAAAACTTAAAGATGTGCCATTTATTCCTAAATCTCTCACCGAATACAAATCCTAGACGCACACCCATACTTGGGTCACTAGCCGTGGAAAATCGAATCACAACTCTTCATTCTCGTAATATGAAGGCAATTTACGAATCAATAGTCCCATAGGAATTCAACACCTGACTTCCCTCCTTAGGAGAAAGGCCCTACCTTTCCCATCCTTGGTGTACATTAACATTCCCAATTTGTGGGTACTTCATGCCCTGGTCCACATTGACCTTGTCAAATTACTAGTAATGACATCACCACCTACTACACCTAGGTTATTATCTTCCTTGATGTATCGTGACCGAAATCCCAAACTCCCATAGTTATTACTTAGTTCAAGCGAGACAGTCACCTTATCGTGCATAATAACCAAACTAGATTGACACCAAACTTACCGTTGGTTTCTACCCGCACAGAATATTTTGTGACGACTACATTCGTCGCCATTGACATTTTAAGGTAGTAAATACCACACTTGGATACATCTTCTAACTCGTGCTAGCTTGTTTCTATTTTCTAAGAACTAATCCTTACACTGCTAAGACTACCCTAGAGCATACCATTGGCACGTCGACATAATAATCATGTTCTTATGTTACCCCACCTCGGTTACCATTTTCAAGCCTCTATGTGGCATTGTCACTCTATGCCTCGAATACATTTCCTATCACATCCCAAAATCGAGTATCACCACACCCATACTAGTCATTCCATGACACCCGAGCATCACTCCTATAAGGACACAACTATCACCCTACCTTAAGGATTATACCACACATCAGGGCTAATATAGGAAGCCACACTCGACACGTACACGACATGACCAGTAATCTAAGATCATCACCTGATCCGCACATAATTATTAATGGAATGCTATTGCCTCTTTTTATCAGAATTAATTGGTCTCCTAATAACACCAAACACATCTCATATAAAAGTTTCGTAACCCAATAAGATTTCATCATCCATTCGGTTATCATTATAGGTGCGCTCTATAAAACTTTTAATACCCGCATTGCAGCTACTCGGTGCTGCAAAGACACTAGTCTATGGGATTCTATCTATATTGTAGCTTAACCATCAAACACCTCAAGGAATCACAACATTCGATCTATATCCTTGATGATGCCACACACAATTTGTATTATAAGCACCTCCAATGTCGATGAACTACTCTCACACTGGGATTACCTCACACCTAGCCATTGCCTTGGCGGCTAAAATGAGTCTCTACACATAGTTAATCATTTTATCTCTGTCCCAAGTGGTCGTGACTATAATCCACATACAAACCCCAACCAACGCTACTGACATGACAAAAGTGTGACCTCGTTCTAGGATGAGGGTGGTTATTGTGACAAACCGTGATCTGAAATAACGGGTGGCCAGCCCGATACTCCAACATAACGGAATCATGGATGAAATCATTCTCAGCATCACAATAATATAATAAGTATACGGGTTGCCATTTTTTTTATATCATAAATTAAGAAAATAAATTAAACAACCCAATCTCAAAAAGAAAGTGGAATCCTAAAGAGCTTATATTACACCAACAACAATTATACAATAAAGGACCAAATATGCTGTCGGTCAACAGGTACATACAAGATATTTCAACAGTTTAATAGTGTACATAGTACATCCATTAAACAGTTACAAAAGTTGGGCCACACGCCCGAGTGAAAGACCCGATCATAACTAGAATACAAAGATGAAGGCGTCTAACAACATATCCCGTAATATCCACAAAAATCATATGGCTCCCCAAAAGCACCAGAATAGGAACACTCAAAACGGGCGCCCTTACAGCAGAGCACCTAAGCAAATACAAATTCATGTACAACAAGAAAAATGAACGGGTCAGGGCCCGATTTTATATGATCCCCAGATGAATAAAAAGCATGATAGTTATGAACAGTTAATCATGAACAATGAAGATGAGAATCTATCAACATAATTTTAAGCATAAGAATACAATTTAGATGATTATAACTTTTAGTCAATTAAGCAAGAGAATATAATTAAACCTCATTAATTAAAAGTCTCCATCATTATTCATCATTTCATTTCATTTTTCATTCCTTATCAGGAATATAAGCACCATCATATGCTCTTATGAAATTTTTCATATTTCAAGTCCCACTTGATTCAGAATGGTTATATTCTTATACATATAACGATTCTAAGATCGCCCCTCCGAGTTTCCCCACTGGGCGCTCCCTTAAATGACTATCATCTTCCAGGGCCTATCAAACAAGGCAGTCTGGGCACCTAACGCAGCGTCGGGAAGGGGCCATATGCCTGCGAGTGAGTCATAACCACACCCGAAATTACCTCACTAGCGCAACATAAAACATATAATAATCCCTCATATGGCCGAGGACTATAGTCTCCCTGTGTTCATTAGTCAGGGGACATCACCTCATGCGCGAGCTTCCCATATGATAACATTAAGAGAGGTGTGTTTAAGTAAATTATCATTTACCATTTAAATCTCATTTTTTTTATTTATATGTATGTTTCATTTTATCCGAAATCATAATCACTGAATATTCTCATTAATATTCATCATATTTTAAGTCCCGAATTATTCTCCAAGTGATCACAATAATTCTACAAGTCCCAAGGTTTTATATCCCTCCAGTGAGCCCTTAAAGTCTCCAAGTATGGGCTTACAACTCCTAAACTCCTAATAATGTCCTAATGGAAAGAAACGCCCTAACCCCAATTTGTACACCTCAGGAATAAGCCCCGTTTAACCCATTCCTAACGTAGGGTAGTGACTCAACTCAACTAAAACTCTAGGACTCTAAGTTTACTTCATGAAAGAAGGTTCATAGGTCCTAGACCTAAAGGAAAGGGTTGGAATTATACTAAGAAAATTTTCCCAAAAGTGTAGGATTTTCGAATCGATTCGGTCAAAAAAGAGAATCGATTCGAACGATCCAAATCAATTCGATCAGGAAATCTCGATTTCTACATAATTGCCGAATTGATTCGGACCGGACGAATCGATTCGGTGCAATCAGACATGTAAACTGCTCCTTGGGCGAATCGATTTGGACATGGCCGAATCGATTTGGCCCTACGAATTTTCCAAGTTTGGCTATGGAGTCTTGGACTCTTAAATTCCTCAAACTCAATTCTACCCAAACCATGCTCATTTATTGCAACCAACTAATCATCAATGCATCTAACAACTATAATTTACACCAATAAACATCCCAATCAACCTCCAAGGATTCAAAAGCCATAAATTCATAAAAACCCCAACTTTGTTAAACCATAACTAATCCACAACTATCAATACCAATTATTCATCTCAAGTCGCATATTAGCAAGTAGAAAACTTGCCTTGGTGTAGGAATCTCATATTTTCTTGTGGTTGCAACAATCTCCAAGCTTGAATCTTCAATCTCTCTCTTTCTCCTCTTTTTCTCCAAAGTTCTCTTCCTCTCTTTCTCTCTTTAGGTCATTAAATTCACTTAAGAGAAATAAATGAAATGAAAGACTTAAAAATCATGGCTTAAGTCTAAATTCCAACTTAAATGATTAATACCGCGATTAAATGACTCGCAAGTACACATTTAAGCTATAACCAGTCAAAAGTGCCTGAAACATAAAAATACAATATGACACTTATTTCGACTATCTCGCACATTTCGGGACTAACTACTCCCTCCAAATTATCATTTGAAAATTTTACAACTCATTTCAAATTTCGGTTTCATTTTAAACCATACATGTCATTTAAATCTTATGACACAATAAAACACAACATGGTGATATTTACTTACACATACGGTAAATATGGAATATTTTTGTAAATATTAACTTTTGTCTTATTAAATTAATACTTACTCCACATTCCAACATTTTATATATAATTACTTCACATAGTAAATAAATATATAATAGGTTCTCAAAAACAATGGTTGTTACATACTCCCCCCTTATGAGGGAATTTTGCCCCCAAAATTCTGGCGTACCTTGTATAAAGAGATGCAGATACTTTTCCCTCATATCATCCTCACATTCCCATGTTGATTCCTTGGCGTTATGATGACTCCATTGGACTCGCACCAAGGGCACCACTCGAGACCTCGACCTACACTCCCCATGCTCTAAAATATCAATCGGTTGTTCTTCATATGAGATGTCGGGTTGCAAGTCGATATCCTCGAAAGGAATATGCCAAAGGGCACCTTCACATCTCTTATACTTCTTCAAAGAGGAAACATGAAACACATCATGGATTTGTTGTAAAGGTTTCGGTAAGGCGAGTTGATACGCCACTGGACCCACCTTAGTAATAATGGGAAAACGTCCAACAAAACGCGGCGCAACCTTTCCTTTCTTCCCGAAACGCTTGATACCTTTCATTGGTGACACTCGCACCAAGACTTGATCCCCAATCTCCAACTCTACATGCCTTCTATTCGCATCGGCATAACTCTTTTGGCTGTTTTGAGCTATCCGAATTCGATTTTGAATGAGTTAAATCTTGGCAAAAGTATCCTAGATCATTTCAGGTCCAAGGAATTTATTATCTCCCACCTCCAACCAACACGTGGGCAATCTACAAGGTCGGCCATAAAGTGCATCATAGGGCGCCATTCCAATAGTAAATTGGTACGAGTTATTAAAAGAAAACATGACCAAAGGGAGATATTGTTCCCAACCACCCTTGAAATCAAGCATACACATACGTAGCATATCCTCCAACATTTGGTTAACTCTTTCAGTCTACCCATCTGTTTGAGGATGATAAGAAGTGCTTAACTTCAATTCGGTTCCCACAGCCTCTTGAAAACATCGCCAAAAGTAGGAAACAATGATATTATCTCGGTTGAAAACTATATTTAAGGGCTCCCCATGGAGTCTGACAACCTCCGTGATGAATAATCGGGCAAAATGAGCAGTGTCATAATTAGTACACTCGGGTAGGAAGTGTGCCGACTTACAATCACCCAAATAGAATCACAACCACTCTCTAACCTTGGCAAGCCTGTAATAAAGTCCATCAATATACTCTCCCACTTCCATACCGGAATCTCTAACGGTTGCAACAAACCTGTCGGTCGCTGATGATCTATCTTGACAAATTGATAAGTAGTGCATTGGGATACGAAGTCAAAAATATCCCACTTCATGCCTGGCCACCAATACTGATGGCGCATGTCTTGATACATCTTGTCCCCAACTGTATGTACCATAAATTTAGACCCGTGAGATTCTACCATCACGACCCTTCTCAAATCCCCTTCGTCCGGGACAATGAGTCTTCCATGGAAGCGTAATCCACCCTCTGAACTTATCGAGTAGGATTACGCTCCCTCGGATAATAATCGGCGTATATGGTCCTGACAACCTCTATCTCTTCCTTAGGCTTCTCCGACCCTTGCCACAATTGTAGGCATAACGGTCATCACTGACAGGAACGCCCTAGCAACTGCATCCTCCTGATTGAGCTCTTTCCATTAAGCTTTCCATACCTCCGCTAGAAAGCATCCGCTACTATATTTGCCTCGCCCGGATGATAGTGGATGTCAAATTGATAGTCTTTCACAAACTCCAACCATCGGCGTTGTCGCATATTTAAATATTTCTATGAAAATAAATATTGCACCGATTTATAGTCCGTGAAAAGACTAAATTTCTCCCCTAGGAGATAATGCCTCCAAATCTTCAAGGCAAAGACAACCGCGGCAAGTTCCAAGTCATGCACTGGATAATTTCTTTCATGGGGCTTTAGCTTGCGAGAAGCATAAGCAATAGCCCCTCGCTCTTGTTGAAGTACACTTCCTAACCCTTATAGAGATGCATCGGTGAAGACTAGATATTCCAACCCCGGCTTTGGCAATACAAGGACTGGAGACGAAGTCACCCTATCCTTGAGCTCATCAAAAGCTGATTGACATGAATCATCCCAAATAAACCTCACCCCTTTCCAGGTTAAATTTATCAAGGGGCTAGCAATTTTTGAGAAACCCTTGATAAATCGATGGTAATAACCTGCCAAACCCAGAAAACTACGAATCTCGGTAGTTGTCATGGGTTGACCCCACTCCCTCATCGCAACCACCTTGCTTGGGTTTATTGAAATACCCTGAGAAGTCACAATGTGACCCAGAAACTGCACTTCCTACAACCAAAAACCACACTTCTCGAATTAGCATACAATTGGTGATCCCTCAACCTTTGTGGGACCAACCTCAAATGATTATCATGATCAGACTCCGTTCTAGAATAGACTAGGATGTCATCGATGAATACAATAACAAATTTGTCCAGGAAGTCCCGAAATACCCTATTCATGAGATCCATAAATACGGCGGAGGAAATGGTTAGTCCAAAGGGCATAACAAAAAATTCATAGGATCCATATCTCGTCAGAAAAGCGGTCTTGGATACATCCTGGACCTGTATTCTCAACTGGTGATACCCCGTCCTCAAATCGATTTTAGAGAAGTACGACGATCCCCTAAGTTGATCAAACAAGTCATCGATACGAGGCAAAGGGTATTTGTTCCAGATGGTGACTTTATTCAACTCTCTATAGTCAACACATAATCAGAGAGAACCATCCCTTTTCTTCACAAACAACACCGGAGAACCCCATGACGACGTACTTCGCCTAATAAATCCCTTCTCCAACAACTGTTGAATTTGATCTCTTAACTCCCTCATTTCCACAGGAGCCATGCGATATGGAGCTATCACAATCGATCTCGTTACCGATTCTAAATCGATCACAAACTTAATCTCCCAACTCGGAGGCAAAACCCGGTATTTCTTGAAAAAACTCTTCAAAATCTCTAACAACCGGAATAAAATCCAAGGGAACAACTACATCCCGAGAAGTCTCCTCTGCAATACAATAGAAATAAGTACTAGTACCTCCCTCTAAATGAGGCATAACCACTAAGAACATTTCTTGCCCCGGAACGACAAAAACTATACTTTTCCCATAACAGTTTATTATCGTATGGTACTTCACCAGCCAATCCATACCCAAAATCACATCATACCCGACCATGTCCAGGACGAGTAAATCGGCCTCAAAGCACAAATTACCAAGAGTAATTCCTATTTGTTTACAAACAAAGAAAATGAGCGAACCATCACCCATAGAAGACTCAACACTAGTGAAAGTACTCTCTGTAGATTTTATCAACTCTGTAGTCTGAGCAAAACTTCTAGAAATGAATGAATGTGTTGCACACGTATCAAACAAAATGCGACCCATGTGCCCCTGAATAAGGAACATACCCTCAATAGCTGGAAACGCCGGCGGAGCCGGAGCAAGCATAGGATCCTGGATATGATAAATTCTCTCGTACTGTAGCTGACCCTGCTGCATAGGGGAAACTATATTAGGTACCTGTGGTGGTAGCTGAACCTGTGGCTGCCGAGAAACCCTAGGAAGCTGACCCCCAACCAACTGAGGACACTCCTTCTTGTAATGACCCACCTCTCCGCATTGGAAACACTGCCTCGCCATATTCTCTGTATTTCTCCACGATTATTTGTAAACTGGTTAACACCTTGGCCCGGATGGCCCCTACCCCTTAACTCCCCCGACCTGTTTGTTGTTGCGGGGCACCCTGACCTTAACTATTGTTATTGCCACCCAAATTCAACCCACCAAAATGTTGCCTTTTTGACAACTCCCCTTGCAGGGGATCCCTTTCTTTAGGCTTATTACTCGATGATCGGGACGAGGAAAAGGCTCCTTCTCCAGTCCCACTACCTCCAGGATTTTCTGCTTATCCTACTACGGTAGCTTTCTTGCCAGTCTGTAAATACAACCGATGTTCTTGGCAATGGAGAAATGACGCATTCATTACTTCACCAAAAGTTTGAAAGGATGAATTACCCAGCAAATGTTGCCGGATTCTACATTTCAAACCTCCCATAAACTTTGAAACCTTCCTCTCTTCCGGAGTCACCTCGTCCGGTACAAAACTTGCTAACCGGGTGAACTCCTCTTCATATTCCTCCATGGATATCTCACCTTGTACCACATCCTGAAGCCTCCTTCTCATCTCCTTTTGAACTGCGGGAGGGAAGTACTTTTGGTCAAACAAAACCCAAAAATCAGTGATCGTCATGGTATCTCTCTGTTCTGGTGTAGTCATCAACTCCCAACAATGAAATGCGGCCCCAACAAGTTTAAAAGTAGCAAGGACTTGTTTCTTCTCCTCATTACATTCCACCATTCGTAGATGGCGTTGTGTATCCTTCTTCCATTGATTAGCTCTAATAACATCATAACCTCCATCAAATTCTGGGGAATGGCCCTTTAAAAAGGACTCTCTAACTCTCTCCCACGAAGAAGGTCCCGTAGGAGCTTGTGCATCCTGTGCTCGTTGTGATTGAGCTTTTACCATTTACTGAGCCACTATGGTCATAACCGCATTAACCGCTTGGGCCACGATATTTGCTACATTCGCAGCATTAATTGTCCCTTGTGGCGATGGTGGAGGACCAACATCCTCTTCTACAACCCTATTACGTCTCGCTGGGCGACCTCTATTAGGTGACATCTGAGATGAAGAAATAAATAGAGTTAGAATACTATTTAAAATAATCTATCTTGTAGAAGATCGCAAATATAAGTAACAAAGCAGTCCTAACATTAGGCTCTATATCAAAGAACTCTATAGTAGAACGTGACAAGTACGCGTAGATCCTAAAGGCTCTAGAACCTGATCCCGTGATCCGAAATAAGGGGTGGCCAGCCCGATACTCAAATATAACGGAATCATGGATGGAATCATTTTCAGCATCACGACAATATAATAAGCATACGGGAAAACCACCCAATAATTCAGACAATGGGTTGCTAATTTTTTTTATCACAAATTAAGAAATTAAATTAAACAACCCAATCTGAAAAGAAAGTGGAATCCCAAAGAGCTTATATTACACCAACAACAATTATACAGTAAAGGACCAAATATGCTGTCTGTCAACAGGTGCATACAATATATTTCAACAGTTTAATAGTTTACATAGTACATCCATTAAACAGTTACAAAAGAAAGACCCGATCATAACTAGAATACAAAGATGAAGGCGTCTAACAATATATCTCGTAATATTCGCAAAAATCTTGCGGCTCCCCAAAAGCACTGGAATAGGAACAATCAAAACGGGCGCCCTTGCGGCGGAGCACCTGGGCGGATACAAATTCATGCACAACAAAAAAAATGAACGGGTTAGGGCCCGATTTTATATGATCCCCAGATGAATATAAAGCATGATAGTTATGAACAGTTAATCATGAATGATGAAGATGAGAATCTATGAACATAATTTTAAGCATAGGAATACAATTTAGATGATTATAACTTTTATTCAATTAAGCAAGAGAATATAATTAAACCTCATTAATTAAAAGTCTCTATCATTATTCATCATTTCATTTCATTTTTCATTCCTTATCAGGAATATAGCACCATCATATGCTCTTATGGCATTTTTCATATTTCAAGACCCACTTGATTCAGAATGGTTATATTCTTGCGCATATAACGATTCTAAGACCGCCCCTTCGAGTTTCCCCACTAGGCGCGCCACTAAATGATTATCATCTTCCAGGGCCTATCAAACAAGGCAGCCTGGGCACCTAATGCAGCATCGGGAAGGGGCCATATGCCTACGAGTGAGTCATAACCACACCCAGAATTACCTCACTAGCGCAACATAAAACATATAATAATCCCTCATATGGACGAGGACTATAGTCTCCCTGCGTTCATTAGTCAGGGGACATCACCTCATGCGCGAGCTTCCCTTATGATAGCATTTAGAGAGGTGTGTTTAAGTAAATTAGCATTTACCATTTAAATCTCATTTTTTTTATTTATATGTATGTTTCATTTTATCCAAAATCATAATCATTGAATATTCTCATTAATATTCATCATATTTTAAGTCCCGAATTATTCTCCAAGTGATCACAATAATTCTACAAGTCCCAAGGTTTTATATCCCTCCAGTGAGCCCCTAAAGTCTCCAAGTATGGGCTTACAACTCCTAAACTCCTAATAATGTACTAAAGGAAAGAAATGCCCTAATCTCAATTTGTACACCTCAGGAATAAGCCCCGTTTAAGCCAATCCTTACGTAGGGTAGTGACTCAACTCAACTAAAACTCTAGGACTCTAAGTTTTCTTCATGCAAGAAGATTCCTAGGTCCTAGACCTAAAGGTAAGGGTTGGAATTATACTAAGAAAATTTTCCCAAAAGTGAAGGATTTCCGAATCGATTCGGTCAGAAAAGAGAATCGATTCGGACCATCTGAATCGATTCGGTCAGGAAAACTGGGTTTCTGCATAATTGTCGAATCGATTTAGTCGAATCAAACTTGTAAACTTCCCCTTGGGCGAATCGATTCGGACATGGCCGAATCGATTCGTCCCTAAGAATTTGCCAAGTTGGCTATGGAGTCTTAGACTCCTAAATTCCTCCAACTCAATTCTACCCAAACCAAGCTCATTTATTGCAACCAACTAATCATCAATGCATCTAACAACTATAATTTACACCAATAAACATCCCAATCAACCTCCAAGGATTCAAAAGCCATAAATTCATAAAAACCCTAACTTTGTTAAACCATAACTAATCCATAACTATCAATACCAATTATTCATCTCAAATCACATATTAGCAAGTAAAAAACTTGCCTTGGTGTCCAAATCTCATATTTTCTTGTAGTAGCAACAATCTCCAAGCTTGAATCTTCAATCTCTCTCTTTCTCCTCTTTTTCTCCAAAGTTCTCTTCCTCTCTTTCTCTCTTTAGGTCACTAAATTCACTTAAGAGAAATAAATGAAATGCAAGACTTAAAAATCGTGGCTTAAGTCTAAATTCCAACTTAAATGATTAATACCGCGATTAAATGACTCGCAAGTACACATTTAAGCTATAACCAGTCAAAAGTGCCCGAAACATAAAAATACAATATGGCACTTATTTCGACTATCTCGCACATTTCGGGACTAACTACACCCTCCAAATTATCATTTGGAAATGTTATAACTCATTTCAAGTTCCGATTTAATTTTAAACCATACATGTCATTTAAATCTTATGACACAATAAAACACAACATAATGATATTTACTTACACATACGGTAAATATGCAATATTTTTGTAAATATTAACTTTTGTCTTATTAAATCAATACTTACTCCACATTCCAACATTTTATATATAATTACTTCACATAGTAAATAAATATAAAGTAGGTTCTCAAAAGCGAGGGTTGTTACAGTTATTAGCATCTACAACCAAGTTCTTAAGGATTTTGTGTCGTACAGAGAATCATCCAGGCTAGGGTCAACCTCATCATCCACAACCTCGGCCATCTAGTAAGCCACGACCTCAGGGGATCCTTTTATTGACAAGAACCCATCTCATCCTCTACTTCAGTTAACGTCTAGTTATAACGTGTATAGTACGTCTCGACTAGATGTCTTCGACTGAGACCGAAATTATCACTTGCCAGCAGAAATCGCTGCTTTACATCAATAACCTCATAATCGGCCAAGTCGAGACCTCTATAGATGACACTTATAGTACGAGAAGCATAAGGTTCCAAGATAGCATGTCCCACATGGAAAAGTTTATTATAACCTGATTATCCCCTCACATGAGGGAATATTACATCATAATTAGTTACATGTGTTAAGGACATGTGTCAAATAGATATTGGAAGCCTCTTCATACACATGTTGATTACATACTTGGGGGTACATTACACCCCCATGGCACTATAAGTACACTTCATCTTCTACAATGTAAAGGATCACGTATTAGAAACCGTGCTGAAACTCTGTCAAACTGATTGTATGAGAGAGAAAGCTTGAGTGCATGTATCTTTAGGCCATTAGATCCTGCATTAGTGGATTTCACACACTTGCACAGTGGGCGTAGGCCTTCAATAGGATGAACCACTAAATTCTGCTATTTTTCCTCTTTGACTCATCTCTTTCTACTGTTATATTGCTTATTTTTTTAACCATTGTTGTATCTGTATGAGACCATTATTACTTTGACCTGGTGGTACCATTTATGGCATCATTAGTCTAGCATCGTCTATGGAAATGGGGATTATTATCTCTTTCCTTCTCTAGCTTATAATTACCGAAGTCTCTGGTGGTGAACCAGTCCTCCCCCTTGTGGAGCTATTTCACCATTGTAAGAGCTCTTGTTGAGCCTCTAAGCTTCTACTCATAAGTTTATATCTCATCCATTATATTTGAAACATGGCATCAAAATTTTCACCTCCATCTGGTGGAACTAGCTCCAGTCATGCCCCTCCTCAATAAAAAATGGTGGAGGTGGAGGAGTCATTGAAATCATTGGTGGTTGTCCAACAAGCAATGCAAGAGCAACTATCTGCCTTCAATTAAAATGTATTGGTGATACCCGCAGGGGTAATGCCAGAGATGATTACATCGATAACCATAGAGAAGCATCCAAACACTAGGGGACCACCCTAGGTGCCACACAAGGAGTTTCCACCTCGTCAACGACAGAGAAATATTGCTGACCCTAGGTGTCAACTCCTGGGGAAGCAATGTTAACACTGCCCAGAGGATCGGTATGATGACTATGAGGCTGGAGACACTCAGGCTGAATGATAGGAGACATGTGAAATATCAGGAAACATTATACGCCCCATTCAAGTTAGCTGAGGACACAGTGAGATGCCTTGCCAGGACGCTCAACTAAGGGGCTCAGCCTTTGATCGACTGAGCAGAGGGTCAGCCATTGAAAGGATCAGCCCAGTGGGGGATCTTAGAGATCGGTTTTCTAGGTCAAGGAGTATTTATGGCTCTAGGAGAGAAGGAGCAGGGTACCGGCCCCCATGTGGCCGAGATGAGGGGATAGGAGAAGTGAACAACTGATAAAGGTCTATGGAAGGGGAACCTTTGGTTTGGTCGACCGAGGTGGCAGGAGATAATATCATCTAGATCGATGTTATACTTACGGCCGAGAAGCCCTAGAATGACTCAATCTAGTGGTAAAAGAGAAGATGGGAGACATTCTAAAAAGCCGAGACCCCTTAGAGAGGGGTTATTCAGAAGGCTCTCCTTTTGTGTCTAGGATCATCAATTTTCCAACCCCGGCCAAGTTCAAGCCACCAATTGTCACTACCAAGTATGATGGGAAGCACTAATCCAGTTTACCATGTAGAGATGTACCAGTCAGATGTAGACATTTACTCAGTCTTAGATGAGATGAGATGCCGTGCTTTTTTAAGCACTTCGATATGAGAAGTCCATATATGGTTCACCTTATTCCCAAAGAATTCAATTGAGAATTTTAAGCAACTCGCAAAGAGATTAATACACAACTTCTGCTTTGGGGTGAGACCTCAAAAGAAGACAGCTCACCTGTTGTACGTTAAGCAGGGGAAAATGAGAGTCTCATGGAGTATATTGCGAGGTTCAATAAAGAAAAGCTAGAGGTCTAAGATTATGAGGAAAGCATTAAAATGACAGCTTTGATAGGAGGTCTACTGAAGGGAAAGCTACTATAGAAGATTGCTGAAGACCCATCGAAGTTCATAGTCGAGCTATTGGTGATGGTCGGTTAAGTCATGAACGTCGAAGAAGATATAAAATCAAAGTATGAGGAGGATAAGGGTACTAACAGTGAGGGAAAGTTCAAGAAGAAGAAAAAAAAAGGAAAAAAAAAGATCAGCAGATGACAAGTTCGCCGACTACACTCCCCTCACAGTTAGTTGTAAACATATCTTGAACGAGATCAAGAATGATCGGTCCATGAGGTGGCCCGAAATATTTGAAAGATCCTCCTTACAAGAGGGACAAAAACCAGTGGTGTGAATTTCACTATAACCATAGGCACCTGACCGATAAATGTTTTGCTTTGTAGGATGAAATTGAGAAGATGTTGAAGGTCAAAAAGTTGAGAAAGTATGTAGACAATAGTAACTCAATGGGTGGCCTAGATGACACCCAAAAGAAGAAGAAAAATGATAAGTGTAAGACACATTCTCCATGTGACCGAGATGACGATGAGTCTGATGACTGTGATGATGATGAACCTGACCTTCCTCCCAAGTTTGTTGATCCAAAGGGTCGGCTCGATATGATCTCACATGGGGTTAAGATGATCTGCGAGGGGATGTTGGAGGAAGAAAAGAGATTGTAGATAGTAAGGCATATGTGAATGAAGAAAAATCTATCCCACTAAAGCCTAAGACTATCAACTCAGCTGCAATTCAGCCTGTCAAAGTTAAGAGAGCTAAGATTGATATGATAACTTAAGTAGTTGGCTTTTCAAGCATTCATCACTACTCTGGTGCGTGGCTATGAGGTTCCAAAGATTCTGGTAGACGGAGGCAGCTCGGCCGACGTTATATTTTGGGATTGTTACAAAGGTATAGATTTAACCAAGAAGAGGTTGATTCCATATCACCAACCACTCATTGGATTTAGTGGTGAGAAAGTACAGCCCTTGGGCATATATGAAATGGAAGTGAGAATGGGAAATAACTCGCCGAAATGTCTTACAAGGAAGAACAACTTCTTCATTACAGATGAAAACGCCTACACGACCTATAATATAATTATCGAAAGGGTGTCCCTCAAGGAATTTGAGGTCGTTTGTCATGACCGCGTCCCAAAAAAGTAGTGGGGAACGAGTTTCTTAACATGCCCCCAAGGCACTAAATATTCTGACTTAAATTGTTTCGTTAATTGAATGCAATAGAAATACAATTACATGGTTATGAATCGTAAAATACTAAAATTAAAGGAATTAATTAATGAGATCTTTCTAAAAGGAAACTTCATTCATATTACAAGTAATAACGAGTTACAACTTAAGACGAAATTTAAAACTTATTACAAGAGAGCCAAACATGCTCTATATGATATAACAAAAATTTTACTTAAAATAACAAAAGGATCTCTAAAAGATGAATCTTCCATATAGTCCTTTTACGTTCGCTACAAGCCTACTTATTTCCTGAAAAATGGTTAGTTATACAACATCAGCTAAAAGTCGAGTGAGGTTCAATCTCCAGACATTACAAGGTTTTGTTCAGATAATTGATACCTATTCAAATCCAAAGAGTAGACATATACATTTATGGACAAGAATTTGCTGTATAAAATTTGAGAGGATAGTATATAGAAATGAATATCACAGAATAGAACATATACGAAAAATCAATTGCAATATCTTTTTATTTAAATCATATCATTTTAATGGCCAAGTACACTCTAATATCGTATTCTTCTACTGTATTATTCTCCGATAGTTGAGGGTCAACCGAAATTGTTTGTCACAATGCCTTATTTAGGGCACACCAACGATAACCCGGCTGGGAATTTCATTCAGTAAGAGAGGTCACTTAGGCTGAATCTTATTTCCAATATTCAATATCATTTTCAAAACTCTTTTTAATCGGTATGTCTATATGGACAAATATAAACATAGCCCAAGGAATCAATCATCAGTATCAGATGAATTCTGAGAATAAAATTAGTTCACAAAATAATTATAGTTTGAATAATATCATATAATTAAAATGCACAAGGAATGTCAGAGTACTCACCTAAAAAGAGGTTCGAAGTTACAGGTATCGGGTCTTGGATCACTAAGACAAAATTTCTTCTTAAACGTCCCCATACTTTCTCTCACTATTTCTCTCTGATATTTTGAATGAATTTCATGGAATAATGATCCTAAAGTCCTTATTTATAGTTTACCAAAGATATTAGGCTGTTGACACGTGTCTAGCTAACCAAGCTTTTACAATGGCGAGTCAGCGTTTACGTGTCGCATATTGGAGTGGTCTTGGAGTCTTAATTCACCGAACTGTGAAACGTGTTTTAGCTTTTCCATATGCATGACATGTGTTTTTAACTTTATTTATATGGACGACACGTGTACGATGGAGGTGTCTAATCAAGCACGAGATGTCAAGCACGAGGTGGAAAGGTATTAGGGGTATAAGGGTCATTTTACACATAAAGAGTATTTTGATAATTTCACACTGTATATTTTTAATATTTCTTAGAGGTCCTTGAAAATATTTTATTTACAAAATGGTCCTTTTTATATTTTCATTTTAGTCCGTGAAACTTTCTTTATTTAAAATCAAGTCCCTAAAGTTTTATAAAATTACTTTTTCTACCCCGAAACTTATCATTTAGGTTAGGATATGCTATAAGACTTTGATTTAATCCATTTTGATGAAGAAGGAGGTTATTTCAAAGTGTTTAAGTCGTTCAAACCATTATCACCTTCCAACTAATCAAAATATAACACGTGGTGTGGTAGTAGGACAAAATACGACTTAAAGGATGGACAAATTTGCCCTTATTTCATAATTTCGGTATAACTTCTTGCTCGGACCTCCGTTTAACAAACCGTTTGTTGTGTTACAAACGTAATTCATATATATACAACTTTTTAGCTGTTACCTCAAGTCAATTTATGTATTGTAATTGTCAAAAGTAGTCTATAATATGAACATTCCTACCAAAAACTTTAAAATTTTATGTTTGTAACTAATTTGATGTTTCATAATTTATGAAGGGATGATTAGACTAAAAATAATAAATTAAAATTATCCATATCATGTATGAAATAATACAACATTTAAAACTATACATGAACATATAAAAGTGGGGTCATTACATCCTACCCTCCTTATAAAAAGTTTGGTCCCCAAACTTTACTTACAATAACTTTCAAACAGGTATGGATATTGCTCATTTATTTCATCTTTTCACTACCATGTTGATTATTCAAAAGTATGATTACACCATAGTACTTTGACCATTTGAATTACCATGGTTCGTAATATTTGCTCTTTATGGTCCAAAATTTCTATCGGATGCTCAATGTAGGTTAAATCTTCTCTAATTTGAAGAGGTTTATGACTTAAGATATGTGTTGGATCTGGGATGTATTTCTTCAACATTAACATGTGAAACACATTATGTACACTAGAGAGTTCAAGGGTAAAGTTATTCTATATGCAACAGCTCCTATCATTTCAAGGATTTTAAAAGGTCTTATGTATCTCGGACCCAATTTTCCTTTTTTTCCCAAATTGAATTACTCCCTTTACTTGTGATACTCGCAAGAACACATAATCTCCTCTTTGGAATTCCAACTGTCGGTGGCGATTATCGACATAAATCTTTTGACCGCTTTGATCGATTCGAAGTCAGTCTTTTATCAATTTCACCTTTTCTGTTATGATCTGGATCAATTCTGGTCTCAATAATTTTCTTTCTCCAACTTCTACCCAACATGCAGGGGAATGACACCTTCTACCATAAAGTACCTCACTGTCTTGATAACTATTATTATATGTAAATTCCACTAATTGTAAATGATTATCCCAATTCCCTTAAAATCAAATACACTTGCCCTAAGCATATCCTCTAAGGTTTGAGTGGTTCTTTTAGATTGTCCATCTGTTTGAGGGTGAAAAGTGGTGATAAAATTCAATTTTATTCCCATGGCTTCTTGTAGACTTTACCATAAGCGAGACACAAATCTAGGGTCATGATAAAAATAATTAAAACTGGGGTTCCATGAAGCCTAATAATTTCCCACACGTACAACTTAGCCAACTTTTCTAAAGAATGGGTAATCTTAATGGAAAGAAAATGAGAAGATTTATATAACCTATCAATAATTACACAAATAAAATAATTACCATTTGAACTCCTTAGTAAACCTGTTATAAAATCTATAGTAATATGTTCCCATTTCCACTCAGGGATAGGTAGGGGTTATAGCAATCCTGATGATTTTTTATGTTCAGCCTTTACCTGTTGACAAACTAAACACCGAGATATAAATTTTCCTATGTCACTCTTCATGTTATTCCACCAAAATACTTCTCGAATATCCCTATACATTTTTGTATATCCGGGATGAAATGTGAATCTTGAGTAATAACTTTCCTCCAAAATTTGCCTCTTTAGTTAGGCATCACATGGCACACACACTCTATTTTCAAACCTCAATATATCATCTCGTATCACAAATTTAATTATCTTACCCTTGATGACTTCTTCTCTAATCTTCTTCAGTTGTGGGTCAGTTACTTGTGCAATTTTGATCCTTTCTATCAACATGGGTTGGACTTGTAAGTTTACGATTATTCCTCCTTTGCTATAAATACATAAATCTATTTCCATACTTCTCAAATCCCTTAACAAAGGTTCCTGATTTGTAATGAGACATGCTAAATTTATTGTAGACTTCCTACTTAAAGCGTCGGCTATTACATTAGCTTTCCCTGGGTGATAATGAATATTTAAATCCTAATTCTTCATTAATTCTAACCACCTCCTTTGTCTCATATTCAATTCTTTTTGGGTAAAGATATATTTCAAACTCTTATAATCGGTATAAATCTCATAAGTCTCACCATACAAATAATGTCTCCAAATCTTAAGAGTAAAAATTAGAGCTGCTAATTTAAGGTCATGGGCTAGATAATTCTGCTCATGTGTTTTTAACTATCTTGAGTCATAAGATACTACTTTTCCATTTTTGCATAAGTACACATCCTAAAATTTTTTTTAGAAGCATCACTATAAATAAAAAAATCCCCCTGTCTCGGAAGGAATAGTAAAAATTGGGCCAGTTACTAATCGATTCCTATGTTCTTGAAAACTATTTTCGACTTCCTCACGTCAATCATATTTCACATTATTTTGGGTTATCCTAGATAGAGGTTTGGGAATACTAGAAAATCCTTCAACAAATCTTCGATAATAACCTGTTAATCCAAGAAAACTACGAATCTCCGTTACATTAGCTGATCTAGTCCAACCTAATATAGCCTCGATCTTTTGAGGGTCAATTGACACTCCCTCCTTAGAAATGAAATGTCCTAGAAAAGAGATGCTAGGCAACCAAAATTTACACTTCTTTAATTTTCATATAATTTCCCCTTCCTAAGAATTTGTAATACTGTCTCTAAATGTTTTTCGTGTTCTTCAATACTTTTGGAATAAATAAGGATTTCATCAATGCAAACAACCACACACTTATCCAAATACTTCCTAAACACTCTATTCATCATATCCATAAAAGCGACTGGTGCATTAGTTAGTCCAAATGGCATCACAAGAAATTCATAATGACCATATCTAGTAAGAAATGCCGATTTCAAAATATCATTTTCCTTAATCTTCAATTGGTGATATCCTGACCTAAGGTCAATCTTTGAAAATACTTGCGCACCTTGAAGTTGGTCAAAAAAATCATTTATACGAGGTAAGGGGTATTTATTCTTAATGGTTACCTTGTTTAGTTCACGATAATCTATAAATAACCTCATCGTCCCATCCTTCTTTTTAGCAAATAACACCGAAGCATCCCAAGGGGATACACTTCGTCTAATAAAACCCTTGTCTAAAAAATCTTATAATTGAACTTTTAACTCCTTTAGTTCTAATGGTGCCATGCGATAAGGTGGTTTTGAGATTGGTATAGTTCCAGGAATAAGGTCAATCGTAGACTCTTTTTCTCAATTAAGAGGAAGACTGGGTAAATCTTATGGAAAAACATCTGGAAAATGTTTAGCAATGGGAATATCTTCTAAACTAAGCTCTTTTCTTTGCAAATCAATAACACTTGCAAGGAATCCTTGACATCCATTCTTAAGAAAACTACAAGTTGGCATTGCAGAGATAATATGTATGTGAGATAGGATGTCAGTTCCTTCAAAACTAAATTCTAGATGGTTAGGAATTCGAAAAGTAACTCTCTTCTCAAAACAATCTACCTTAGCATGGTACGATACTAACCAACCCATCCCCAAAATGACTTTAAAACCTCTTATGTCTAAAATTATCAAATCAACGAATAGTTTATGACTACTAGAATCTATAGGGCAAGACTTATATACTAATGTTCTTGTCAATAACTGACCCGAAGGAGTAGAAACGCGTATGCTATGATTCAAGGATTCAGGAATATAAGGAAAGCAATTAACAAAACGCATAGACACAAATGAATGGGTAGAACCAGGATCAATTAAAACTTGAAAATGTTGTGCACATATAGGAAGTGTATCTCACACTACTGCATTATAAGCTTTTGCATCATAAAGAATAAAAAATCTATCTTGTCTTCCATGATCCTCATTGTCATTAAAAGTCTTTGTCGGCGCCTTTCCTTTGATTGTCCAATCTCTCATATTGTGTCCCTTTTTACCACACCCAAAGCAACTTCTTGTCTCCAGGTAACATGGTTTCACTTTATGAATATTACCACACCGTTGGCATCTATCAACATTAAATGGTTTATTTATAAAAGGTCTTTCTGTATTGGTATATTCCTAAAGGGTTTATTATTGGGGTTCCTTCCTCTTTGTTCTCCAAACTTCCTCTTCCCCTCTCTAACCTGATTATATTCTTCACTATCCTTCTTAGCTATTGTTGACCTAATCACCACGTCATTATATGATGTCAACTTCAAGATGTAAATTCGACTACGAATATTTAACCTCAACCCACATTCAAACTTCTTAGCTTTTAAAACATCGGTTCTCTAAACATGAGGTGAAAAATCGGATAACTCAGTAAACTTTGCCTCATATTAACTAATCGTCATATTTCCTTAAACCAGGCTCATGAAATGAGTTGCTTTTTAGTCTTGCACCATTTTGGGAAATTATTTCTCGTAGAAGATCACCAAGAAGTCATTCCAACCTATGGGATTATTACTTTCCCCGTGTATTCTCTTACTCATTCTCCACCAATGTTTGGGTTCACCTTCTAATATGAATGTTCCAAATGAAACCATTTATTCATCTGTACACTGAAGAACATCGAACATCTTTTCCATTTGCATCACCCATCTTTCTTCTTCAATGGGGTTAGTAGTACCTTTAAAAGATTGCGGATTCAACTTCTTGAACTGTTCAATAGTACAACTACTTAGTTCAAGATTCCTTGGTGCTCCATTATTCACCCGATGCTCCACAATCCTTGCTAAACTTTCAATTGCCTTGTATGCACCTTCTAGTCCTTCCATATTTGAACCACTAGTTCCCGCAGTTCATCTCGTCTTGGTAATTTTCTACAGTCATGGCTCAACATAAGACGTATTATACTATCTCCAGATTGCAAATTAGAAGAATAATTATATATAAATAATTATATGTAGACTGCAAGACATATGGTGGATTATCACATAAGTCAGATATTTAATCCTATATCCTATGTATGGAAACTTAAAATGGATAATGTTCAAAACTTATGTTCAGTAGTCTATGGGTTCATAACCTATGCTCTGATACCACCTCGGTCACGACCCCGTCCTAAAATAGTAGTGGGGAATGAGTGTCTTGACATACCACCAAGGCAACAAATATTCTGACTTAATTTGTTTCCTTAATTAAATGCAACGGAAATACAATTACATGGTTATGAATCGCAAAATACTGAAATTAAAGGAATTAAGTCATCAGAGCTTTCTAAAAGGACATTTATATTACAAGTAACAACGATTTACAACTTAAGACGAAATTTAAAACTTATTACAAGAGAGAAAAATATGCTCTATATAATATAACAAACTTTTTACTTAAAATAACAAAAGGAGCTCTAAAAGATGAATCTTCCATATAGTCCTTTGACATTCCCTCCAAGCCTACTTATTTCCTAAAAAGTGGTTAGTTATACAACATCAGCTAAAAGCCGAGTGAGGTTTAATCTCCAGACATTCCAAGGTTTTGTTCAGAAAATTGATACCTATTAAAATCCAAAGAATATACATATACATATATGGATAGGAATTTGCTGTATAAAAATTGATATGACAGTATATAGAAATGAATAGAAAATAATATAGTAGTTACGACAAATCAATTGCAATATCTTTTTCTTTCAATCATATCATTTTAATGGTTAAGTACACTATAATATCATATTCCTCTACAGTATTATTCCCCGATAGTTGAGGGTCAATCGAACTTGTTCATCACGACACCTTATTTAGGGCACACCAGCGATAACCCAACTGGGAAGGTCAGTCAGTAAGAGAGGTCCCTTAGGCCAAATATTATTTCCAATATTCAATATCATTTTCAAAACTCTTTTTAATCGGTATGTCTATATGGAAAAATATAAACATATCATAAGGAATCAATCGTCGGTATCAGATGAATTTTTAGAATAAAATCAGTTCACAAAATAAATATAGTTTTCATAATATCATATAATTAAAACGCATAAGGAATCTCAGAGTACTCACCTAAAAATAGGTTCGAAGTTACAGGTATCTGGTCTTGGATCACTAAGACGAAATTTCTTCTTAAACTTCCCCGCACTTTATCTCACTATTTATCTCTGATATTTTGAATGAATTTCGTGTAATAATTATCCTAAGGGACTTATTTATAGTTTCCCAAAGATATTATGCTGTTGACACGTGTCTAGCTGACCAAGCTTTTACAATGGCGAGTCAACGTTTACGTGTCGCATATCGGAGAGGTCTTGTAGCCTTAATTCACCGAACAGCGACACGTGTTTTAGCTTTTCCATATGCATGACATGTGTTTACAACTTTATTTCTATGGACAACATGTGTACGGTGGAGGTGTCAAACCAAGCACGGGGTGGAAAGGTATTAGGGGTATAAGGGTCATTTTACACATAAAGGGTATTTTGGTAATTTCACACTATATTTTTTCATTATTTCTTAGAGGTCCTTGAAAATATTTTATTTACAAATTGGTACTTTTTATATTTTCATTTTATCCCCTGGACTTTGTTTATTTAAAATCAAGTCCCTAAAGTTTCATAAAATTATGTTTTTTATCCCAAAACTTATCGTTTAGCTTAGGATATGCTGTAAGACTTTGATTTAATCCATTTTGATGAAGAAGAAGGTTATTTGAAAGTGCTTAAGTCGTCCAAACTAGGTTCCCCTTCCAACCAATCAAAATATAACACATGGTGTGGTAATAAGTCAAAATACGACTCAAAGGATGGACATATTTGCCCTTATTTTGTAATTTCGATATAACTTCTTTCTCGAACCTACGTTTAACACACCGTTTGTTTTGTTACAAACCTAATTCAAACATCTAGAACTTTTTAGTTTTTACCTTGTTATATTATAATGGTCAAAACTAGTCTATAATATGAACATTCCAACCGAAAACTTTAAAATTTTATGTTTGTAACCGATTTGATATTTCGTGATTTATGAAGGGAGGATTAGACTGAAAATAATAAATTAACATTATCCATATCACATATGAAATAATAAAACATTTAAAACTATATATGAGCATATAAAAGTGGGGTCATTACATCGTGCCCTCAACAGTCCACCGGATGATTAAATTCCCTACCCCATATGGAGTCGCGGAAGTTCAGGGGGGCCAAGTTGAGGACACGAATGCTACTTCTACTCATCAGAGGAGTGGGAGGCATACAAAAGGGACATTGTCACCTACAACATTGATACCCTGGGCCCAAGAGATGAAAAGAAGTTGAAGAAGGGTGAGGCCGCCAAGGAGGTATAATCCATTATCCTCAATGAGGACGAGCCGAAAAAAACCATCCAAATAGGAAAATCCCTAAATAATGAGGTCAAAGAGGAGTTAATTATGTTATTAAAGAAGAGTAAAAGAATATTTTCTTAGAGCCATGAGGATATGCCCGAGATTGATCCGAAGATTCTCTGCCATAAACTGAATGTGGTCAAGGATGTAAAGTCGATACGACAAAGGAAAAAAGTCTATTCACGGGAGAAGTATGATGTCATTCGAGAGGTTGTGAAGAATTTGGAAAAGGCTGACTTCATCAGGGAAGTCATTTACCCTGAATGGTTATCGTCCCCAAAGTTAACGACAAATGAAGGATGTATGTTGATTTTATGGATCTGAACAAAGACTGCCCCAAAGATAGCTTCCCACTACCAAAGATAAATCAAATGGTTGATACTACTGTCATCCATCAATTAATGAGCTTCATGGATGCCTACTCAAGTGATAATAAGATATTCATGGACCTAGCCAATGCAGAGAAGACAACCTTTATAATTGATAAGAGGACATATTACTACAAGGTCATGCCATTTGGATTGAAGAATACAGGGGCAACGTACCAAAGTCTTGCCAATAAAATGTTTGAGAATCAGATTCGGAAGGCAATGGAAGTGTATATCGATAACATATTAATGAAGAGTTTCAAAGGATGCCACTCATGTGGCTGACCCTGAGCATACTTTTGACACGATGGATGAGTATAAGATGAAGCTCAACCCCACCACATGTGTCTTCAGCGTCGGAGCAGGCAGGTTCTTAGGTTAATTGTGAATCAAAGGGGGATCGAAGCCAACACTGAAAAGATCAAAGATTTTCTAGAGATGAAGACTCCCATAATAACAAAGGATGTACAGAGATTAACCAAACGAGTGGCTGCTTTAAATAGGTTTGTGTCTAGAGCTACTTATAAATGCCTTCCTTTCTTAAAATGTTGAGAAAATAGTTTGAATGGAATGATGAGTGTGATAAGTACTTCTAAGATTTGAAGTCTTATATAGGCTCTCTACTCTTGTTAATCTAAGGAGAGAAGTTGTATCTTTATTTAGCAGTGTCAAAGTAGGCCATTAGTGTCGCTATTATTAGAGAAGAGGATGGAGTCCAAAAACCAGTGTACTTTAATCGTAAGGCCCACCAGGGGCCGAGAAAAGATACCCCAAAATGGATAAGTTGGCCTATGCTCTGATCCATGTCTCGAGGAAGATGAATCCCTATTTCAAGGCACATACTATGGTGGTACTCACCGACTCTCCTTTTAGATAGGTCATTTACAAGCCTGAGAAGTCAGGAAGGTTAATGGCTTGGGCAATTGAGTTAAGGGAATTTGACATCATCTACCAGCCAAGAACGACCATTAAGGGGCAGGCCCTGGCAGACTTTGTAGCCAAGTTCACCTTGGATGATCCCGGTACTGAAGATATTGAAGCTACATCTTGTGAACAAAAGAGTGGGATTTTTCCTCCCCCAGCCGAGATCGAGACGATTTCAGCAAGAAATAAGGTGTCTGAGAATGAGAAGGATCGATACCTCTCTAAGAATTGAACCATGGAAGAAGGTAGTTTTTCTCAAAATGTAACTGTGTGGAACCTCTTCGTGAATGGATCTTCATGTAAGAATAAAAGTGGAAAGGATTAATAGTGTCGGTGCCTGACGAGAACGATATTGAGTATGCACTGAGGTTTAACTTCAAAGCCTCCAATAATTAATCAGAGTATGAGGCCCTCCTAGCAGGCCTCTCCCTTACCCGAGCACTAAATATTGTCCAACTCTTTGTCCATAGTGATTCTAGGTTAGTTGTCAACTGAATTTTGGGGTATATGACGCCAAGGACGATAAAATGGTCAAGTACCTGTTAAGAGTAAAGACAACATTGACGCATTTTAAGGAAGTGAAGCTGAAGAGTATACCTCGGGTAGACAATGGTCGAGCCGACGCTCTGGCAAGATTAGTCTTGGCCACTAAAATTTAAATTAGAAGAACAATCCCAATACAAATTCTCCATCAATCGACGATTGAAGAAGAAGAAACTATTGTGGAATTTTTCTTCAACTTGAGTATAGGAGCTTCCTGGATGGATCTTATCATCCGATATATCAAGCAGGGGGAATTAACAGAGTCCAGATCTGAAAGAAATAAGCTGACGTATAAAGCTTATATGTTCTCCCTCATGGGAGACATCCTATATAAAAAAGGGTTCTTGATTCCTCTACTCATATGTGTCCATACATCTGAGGTAGAGTATATTGTAAAGGACGTGCATGAAGGGTCCTAGTCCATCAATATTAGAGGGAGGTAATTAGCTAAGAGGATCATCACTCAGGGTTATTAGTGGCCTATATTGGCCAAATATATAGCTTCATATGTTAAGAAGTGTGATAAGTGCAAGATTTTTTTGACCATAAACCATCAGCCTTATCAGCCTCTTACTTCAATTACTTCTCCTTGGCCATTTGTGGTGTGGGGGATTGATTTGGTTGGGCCATTTCCAAGAGCTGTGAATAATTATTATTATTTGATTGTGGCGAATAACTATTTTTCAAATTGGGTAGAGGCTGAGGTGATGATTACAATCATAGAGAATAAATATTTTCAGTTTATCTATAAAACATCATTTGTAGATATGGCCTACCTAATACCTTGATTTATGATAATGGAACACAGTTCAAGAACATCTCCTTGGAGAAATATTATGAACGAGTCAGCATTAAGTAGTTCTTCTCCACTCCCGATCGACCCCAGGCCAATGGGCACACAAAAGTGATAAACGAAAGGATTCTTGATGGAATAAAGAAGAGATTGGAGGATGCCAAAGGAAGATGGATTAAAGAGGTGTATGTTGTCTTATGGGCTTATAGGATGACGGAGAGAACTCCAACTGGGGAAACTCCGTTCATGTTATCTTATGGCTCAAAGGCAGTGGTGCCGACAGAGGTAGGTCTCCCAACCCATATATTTAAGACGTATGATCTAGAACAAAATGTAGAAGAAAGGAGACTGGACTTAGATCATGTGTAGGAAAGAACAAAAAATGTTGAGGTTAGGCAAGCTACCAGTCAACAAAGGACAATGAAAATCTGCAATAAGAGGGCAAAATACTGACCACTAGTAGTAGGAAACCTGGTGCTGAAGAAGACATGGCAAAAGCCCAACAAGATTCATCCAAACTGACATGGTCCATGTAGAGTGGTTGAGGAGGTGGTTCTAGGGACTTATCGATTGGAAAATCTAGAAGGGGAGTCATTCTCCAACACATGGAACGCCGTCCACCTCAAAAAATGCTACCAGTAGGATTCCAGTTTTTATTGTCTCTTTTTAGTTCTGATATAACACATGTGTATGAGAAACAGATGATGAATGAAATATGGATGAAGTTCAACAAAAATTTCCATGTGTTCCATCATATGCTGTATATTTATTTGAATATTTATTGCTTGTATGTATTAACTCATCTTAAGCTATAAAACATTATTCGTGGTGAAGTAGCCTTAAGTTGCTCTCGGTGACTCGGCACTCTAGATGGGTTGACCTCATCCATGGACTGTCAATAACATCTATAGGGGTTCATTTATTAAACATCATTAACTTGGTGGAAATCCTCTCTCGACCGAGACGACAGTGCATGGCCGACATGACACTCATCCATACACTTTCAAAATGATGAGAGGGGACTTGTGATACAACACCATAATTTGGTGGATTAAAATTCAAAATCACTTAGTTGTAGTTCATTTATTAAACATCATTAAATTGGTGGAAATTCTCTCTCGGTCGAGATGACAGTGCATGGATGAGACGGCATTCATCCATACACTGTCAAAACGGCGAGAGGGAACTTTTGATACAACACCATAATTTAGTGTACTGAAATTCAAAATCACTCAATTGTGGTTAATTTATTAAAAATTATTAACTTGGTGGAAATTCTCTCTCAGCCGAGACGACAGTGCATGGACGAGACCACATTAATCCATACACTCCCAAAACGATGAGAGGCAACACCATAATTTGGTGGATTCAAATTCAAAGTCACTTAGTGGTGGTTCATTTATTAAACATCATTAATTTGGTGGAAATCCTCTCTCGGTCGAGATGACGGCGCATGGACGAGAGAGGACTTGTGAATTATGGTTAGTGAAAAAAATTAGAGCAGACATATTTTCATACGAGAAGAAGAAGATAACAAAGAGCTTCATTGATAAACAGAGTTGTACAAAAACAGAATACAAGGGAACTAAGGGTCATCCCAACAAAAATAAAAAAATGACAAAAGATTAAACATCAGCATTTAGCTGAGTCATCCCATTGACAATAGTGATATCACCCCGACTAATTAAATACCGGGTAGTTTCTTCTTTATTCAAATTAATACAAAATGTCAAGTTGGTTAACTTCATAGCATCACTGTCGAAAACACTTTTAAACAATTACTAGCCACCTAATATTTAAAAAGTGGGTTGCCAAATTTTATTAAATTAAATTAACGTCCAACCAATTAAATTATAAGCTAACTATACCACATCCACATCACAATCACAATAGAATAATAATGGAATGATAAAATGAGTATGGAGTAACACTCCCCTAAATAATCCAAATACCGAATAAAACCCAATACAAAGTCCGAATAACTAAATAAATCCAAAACTGAAATGAAACTACAAGTCTAAGAAAGTTGTCTCTAAATGGAAAGGGGGCGACATGCCCTAACTAATAAATGATCCTGAATAGAATCAAATGCAAAATGTCGAGGCGTTTAATACCGAGATCTTGTAACTTCCACAGCAGATACAATACGTCAATGGATTGGAACTCCTATGCTTGGCATCCCTATGGCTGGGCACCTAAAAGGTTTTTACAAGAAAATAGATTTGAAACAAAACGGCTCAGAGCCCAAGGAGAAAACACTTTAAAATACAACAAGTGTTTAATTGCATTAAACAGTGAATATTATATACATGTTAGTTACGTGCTCTCACATGAGTTCCTCACCCCTCAACTACTATGAACGCCTAACGTATATCCTTAACCCGTCCTAGTATGACGTTAACTAACTAGTCTGTACCACTTCTTGTCCTCACATTATAATATAGGGGTTTATTCATAAAATTCTAATATATCCTGCGTGTATCTCACCTTTTCATTGATCAGATTAATTTACAATAGTTACGATAGGAAATTCTCATTTTTAATCCAATTCAAATGTCTCAATTATTCATATTCACACTTTAACAAAGAGTCCGTTATAATCACAAGTATATTATTCTCAGCATAAATATACAAATAGGGCACCCCTAGTCTAAGTTGAGGTGCACACATACTCTGCTATCGAATCTCGGTACCTCACGTACATAAGGACTACGTGTTCCGAATCTTCGAGGAACCATTTCAATAAGAAAAATCACACATATTAGAGGTGAACATAGTTCACATACCCATGGATCACGCACATACCTACGCTCCCATGGTCAGTTGACTTATTAACTCACAAATATGCCATTCACAGCCCTATGTCCTTAAGGTACAAATCTAAATCCCCCCGTAGGCACACAAAGATTAGATGGCCCTATTTCGAAAGCCGACCTCCCGTGACAGCAAGTATGGTAGGTATGGCATACACATAAATATCCATTTACTAATCATGCACACAACTTAGATAACTTGTTATATTATTAAAGTTATGTTCTCAGCCCTATACCATTAGTCCAATTCGTACACCATTCTTATTCCGAATGATATATAATATATTTCGCTGATACGTCTCACATCGTATAGTTTCGGGAACTTAAAACCTAAACGGAGAGGGTACTAAGTCTCCTACTTTTCCCACATATTAATTCAGTACTCTGAAGTCCTTATTTCAAGGGAGATCAATCGATCGATCTTGGGCATCGATCGATCGATCGACCTATTAATGTCGATCGATCGATCAAGCAGTTGCAGGCTACAAGTTTCTTCATTTTTAAGTCCCAAATTTGTCCCAAATCATCATTACATGATGTGAAATCCTAATGTAAGTATATGGGGTCATTATAAAACCTAATTATATGATTCTTAATATTCCAAAACTTTTAAATGATCAACAATTTGACTTTCTTGGATCAAATCTTCATATGAACATAAAAACCCGTTTTTTATTTTCTTCAAGAACCATCATATTTCTCTTCCTTAATCCATTATGAATTAATCTAGGGTTATGATTTTGTTACTTAATTACTTCCATAATTAAACTACATGCAAATCCTATCCAAAATTTAGGTTTCTTCTCCAAATTTCATGAGTTTCCATCATTGTTCATGGTTATCATCAAATCGTACACTATCATGGATAAATTATTCCCTGAAACTTAATGAAATCAAATCAGTTGATTTGGAATTGATGTTCTGATCCTCTGGTGATGTTAAAGATGGTTGTCTCCCTCTTTATGGTTACAATTTCGGCGAATAGTAGTGGTGTGTGGTGGTTATGGCTTTGTTTCTCCTCTTTCTCACGTTGCCCATTACTTGATTTTTGACAAATAATGGCCCTAATGACTCTCATATTGGCAGATAAATAAGGCCTACAATTCGTGGGTTAAAATCCTTAAAAATTAAAATGACTAAAATACCCTCCCGAATTGCCGGTTTGGCCTAAAAATGCTCCAGGACCCAAACTAAACCCACGGCTAGTTTTTTCTGACTATTTCGACTCTTCTGGACACATTGGCGCACTCAAAATGACCATACGGTTGATAAAATTTTAATTTAATTTTAAATCTAATTAAATTGATTCCTGACGTGACTGACACGCGCGTCCCAACTTAATTTCTCGAATTGTCGTATTTATGACTCGCAACAGTTTTAATAAATTCAATAATCATATATTACCATATTTACCCAGTAATATTCAACATTATCATCATAATCAAATACCAAATAACGTCTCGCTAGTATTTAAATCTGGATTAATTCCCATTTAATTTAATTAATCCCATTAAATAAAATCAATAAAATTACGGGGTATTACATACTTCTCCCCTAATAACAGAATTTCGTCCCGAAATTTGAAAATAAAAATATACCTGGCAAAAATATTTCTGGATAACGCTCGTACATCTCATCCTAGCGCTCCCAGGTAGACTCCTTAGCATTATGATGTCGCCACTGCACACGTACTAACGGTACTATCTTCGACCTCAATTTCCTCTCTCTATGGTCTAGAATTGCAACCGACCCCTCTTCATACAAGCTATCTGGCTTTAGATCAATATCCTCTAAAGCAATGTGAGTATAGGCCAAATCATCCATAAGATATCTCCTCAGAGAAGAAATATGGAACACGTTATGGACTCTATGCAAGTGTTCCGGTAACCCAAGTCTATAAGAGACTTGCCAATTCGCTCGATGATAGGGAATGGCCCCACATATCTAGGCGCCAACTTCCCCTTCTTCCCAAAATGCATAATCCTCTTCATAGGAGACACTCTGTGCAGCACTTGGTCCCCCACATTGAACTCTCGAAAGGACCTCTTGGCATTGTCATAACTCTTCTGTCGGTCCTGAGCTACCCGAATACGGCTCCGTATCATCTCTATCCTCGTCAAAGTAACCTGAATTACCTCCGGCCCAATGAGTTTGTTATCTCCCACCTCTAGTCGAACGAAAGGGTCTACTGTACAATGCCTCGAATAGATCCATACCAATGGTGAACTGGTAGGAGATACTATAGGCAAACTCCACCAGTGGAAGATATTGCTCCCAACCACCTCCAAAGTCTAGGATGCACATAAGCGACATGTCTTCCAACATCTGATTTGTCCGCTCGTTCACCCCTTCTGTCTGCGGGTGATAGGTTGGACTCAATCTTAACTCCATTCCCATGAATTTTTGGAAACTCCCCCAAAATCGTGACACAAATATCCTGTCTCTATCAGACACGATATTGAGAGTCACCCCGTGGAATCTCACTATCTCAGCTATGAAGATCTGGGCATATTATCCCGTAGTGTAGTCTGTTCGGGCTGGAAAAAAGTGAGCAAGATTTATCAATCAATCCATGATTACCCATATGGAATCGTGACCTCTCGACGATGTAGGTAATCCCACGATGAAGTCCATGGAAATGCTCTCCCATTTCCAAATAGGAATCTCTAATGGCTATAAAAGTCCTGCCGGCCTCCGATGGTTCACCTTTACTAGCTGACACGTAGCATATTTCGAAATGAACTCAATAATATCTCTCTTCATCCCACTCCACCAGTACTGTCGCCTCATATCTTGGTACATCTTATCCCTATCAGGATGCACCACGAATCACGACTCATGCGACTTTGTCATTACCTCGTGTCTCAAGTCTCTCACTTCGAAACAACCAATCTGCCATTGAAGCGCAAGCCCCCGTCTGAACTAACGGTATAAGACTCGACCCCCTCTGCTAACAATCGTACTATATGCTCTTGACAGAACAGGACTGCCACCTGGGCATGTATCACCTGCGTAATAATCTGGGGCATAACTGTCATTACAAATATGAATGATCGGGCCACTGCATCCTGGTTTCCCAAATCCTTACATTTTTCTTTCCACACCTCGGCCACCTCACCTACTACCCTACGTCTCAACGATTTGCTACCATGTTAGACTTCCCTGGTTGGTATTGGATATCAAACTGATAATCCTTCACAAACTTGAGCCACTAGCATTGACGTATTTTCAGCTCCTTCTGTGTGAAAAGGTACTGAAGGGACTTGTGGTCTGTGAATAAACAAAATTTCTCCCCCAAGAGATAATGTCTCCAAATCTGTAGTGCAAACACGACTGTTGCTAACTCCAAGTCATGGGTGGGGTAATTCTTCTCGTGAGGCTTAATCTTACGGAAAGCATAAGCTATGGCTTGACTTTCGTACTGCAGCACACCCCAAGTCCTAGTAACGATGCATTAGTGTACACTAGCTACTCCACTCCTAGCCTCAACAAGTCAACTTGTCCTTCAACTCGTTGAATGCAAACTGGCAGGCATCGCTCCAAATAAATGGCACACCCTTGCGATTTAGATGTGTCAAAGGACCCGCTCTCTTCGAGAATCCCCGAATAAACCTCATGTAGTATCCTGCTAAGCCCAAGAAACTACGTATCTCTGTCGGTGTCATGGGTTGTCTCCACTCCCTCACTGTTGATACCTTCCCCGAATCAATAGATATCCCCCGTCTGAAATGATATGCCAGAAGAACTTAACCTCCTTCAGCCAAAACCCACACTTCTCATATTTTTCATAAAACCCGTTCTGACACATTGTCTGCAAAACCTATCTCTAGTAGTCGGCATACTCCTCCTCTGTCCGGGAGTAAACCAAAATGTCATCAATGAAGATAATGACCAATTGGTCTAGTAACTCTCTGAACACCCTATTCATCAAGTCCATAAACACGGTTGGGCATTGGTTAGGCCAAAATTCATAACCCTAAACTAGTAGGAACCATATCTCGTCAAGAAGGCAGTCTTCGAGAAGTCCTGCTCTCTGATATGCAACTGATGGTATCCAAATATCAAATCAATCTTTGAAAAGAACGTAGTTCCTCTCAACTGGTCGAATAAGTCATCGATTCGGGGTAACGGATACTTATTCTGTATCGTGACTTTATTCAACTCCTGGTAATCTGCACACAACCTCAAAGATCCATCCCTCTTCTTAACAAATGACACAGGAGCACCCCACGACGAAGTACTTCAATGGATAGACCCCTGACCCAACAGTTACTCAATCTGATCCCGTAGCTCCCTCATTTTCGCTGGAGCCATACGGTAATGTGCACGGGATATCGGACGACTGCCCGACATCAAATATATAACAAAGCCTATCTCTATAAAGGAGCTAATCCCAAAATATACTAGAATACGTCAGTAAACTCCGTAACAACTTGAATCGAATCAAGTGGTATCACCAACTCCCTAGAGGCCTCCTCCTCTATATAATACAAGTGATTGGACGATCCTCCCTCAGTACGAGACATCGCCACTAGGAACATCTCATGCCCGGGTATGGAAAAAATAATACTCTTACTCAAACAATCAATCATGGATCGATATGAAACCACCAATCCATACCAATGATCGCATCATAGTCGATCATATCTAATACTAACATATCAGCAAGTAAAGTAAACCTCCCAATATCTATGCCCACACCTCTACATATAAGAGAATTCACAAAAACCCTACTCAATGGTGAATCTACACAAGTAACAGTGCTCTTCGCGGTATCTAATAATCCTATAGCGCGTGCAAATCTCGGGGTAATAAAAACAGTGTGTGGCTCCCATGTCATATAAAATACGCCTTATAGTCCCATGAATAGAAAACATACCCTCAATCGCAGGTGGGTCCTGCAAGACTGCGGCCTACTGGAGTTGGTAAACTCGATCGTACTGAAGTTGTCCCTGTTGGACTAGGACTGCTGGGATAGGTGGCAATGCCGACATCTGTGGTGGCGGTGGGAAGGTGGCGGGAAACATCGATCATTAGGGCTCATGTCGAGCACCCTGTTACTGCTGCTACGGGGCCCTGCCCCTTTTAGGACACTCCTAGCGTTTGTGTCCAATCTTACCCCATATGAAACATTTCCCCCCTCTTTGACCCTATTTCCCACGATCGTGATGGTCGTTACCACCCCTACCCTGGACATGGTGGCCCTGTTGAAACTACTGCTGGCCCTGCTGACCCTGATGGTCGTGATGACCCTGATGGCCATGAAGAAAACCTCCCTAGACATGCCTGAGACCTCATGATATAAATCTCTCAGAATCCCCCTGGTGGGAACTCTGATCACCCTGCATGTGCTGACCCTGAGCTGATTGTGCCCCACTGGCACTATTACCCCCTGTACTGCCCCACTGGTTGGACTCTCCTTCTCTCTTACCCTCTGACAAATGAAAGCGGTGATCTTGGCAGTGAAGTAATGCTGCGTTAACCACATCTGAATGGGTGGCCAACGAAAGATTACCCTACAGGTGTTGACGAATCCTCCACGTCAACCCATCCATGAACTTCTAGACCTTCTTCTCTTTAGTAGGGATCTCACCGGGAACGATTTTTAGAACATTGGTGAACTCGGCCTCATACTCTGCCACCGGCCTCCCTTCTTGATTAAAGTTCATTAATTTTTTCCTCATCTCGGTGTGAACTGCTGACAAAAAATATTTGCGGTCAAACCGCACCCAGAACTCCTGAATAGAAAGAACATCTCTCTCCTCTGCGGTGGTAATGGACTCCCATCACTGCAACGCTGCTCCTACCAGCTTAAATGTAGCCAATATCTTCCTCTGCACATCTGTACACTCATACATCCTCAAGTGTCGTTGGATGTCCTTCTTCCACTATCTCGACACAACAACGTCAGAGCTCCCTGTGAACTCCGAAGGGTGCACCTTCTGAAAGGCATCACGGATATGTTCCCAAGAAGATGGGAATACATGAGCCTAGATTGGGGCTACCACTGGTGCCTAAGGTGGTGCATGTTGCATGAATGCGAACGCAACATTTACCGACTTGGCTACAATGGAGGCAACTTCTGCTGCGTTCATAGAACCCTAAACTGGTGTAGTCTGAGGCTCGGGTTGGGCACCCTAGGGAACTTGTTGTGAATGTCGAGGAGGCATTTGAAATGAGAGAGAATTTTTATAAGTCCACAGTTAATATCTCAAATTAGCTGAAGAATGTAAGATACACAAAAGAGTACAACAATTCTAAAATATAGGGCTCTATATCAAAGGACGCTACGCGGAAACATAACAAGCCGTACATATCCTAAGTACATTAGAACAAGATGCTCTGATACCACCTATGACACCCCGACTAATTAAATACCGGGTAGCTACTCCTTTATTCAAATTAATACAAAATGTCAAGTTGGTTCAGTTCATAGCATCACTGTCGAAAACATTTTTAAACAATTACTAGACACCTAATATTTAAAAAGTGAGTTGCCAAATTTTATTAAATTAAATTAACATGCAAGCAATTAAATTATAAGCTAACTATACACCATCCACATCACAATCACAATAGATTAATAATGGAATGATAAAATGAGTCTGGAGTAACACTCCCCTGAATAATCCAAATACCGAATAAAACCCAATACAAAGTCTGAATAACTAAATTAATCAAAAACTGAAATGAAACTTCAAGTTTGAGAAAGATGTCTCTAAATGGAAAAGGGGGTGACATACCCTAACTGATAAATGACCCTGAATAGAATCAAATGCAAAATGTTGAGGCGTCTACTACCGAGATCGTGTAACTTTCACAGCAGCTACAGCACGTCAATGGAATGGAACTCATATGCTTGGCGTCCCTGTGGCTGGGCACCTAAAAGTTTTTTTTACAAGAAAATAGATTTGAAATCAAACGGGTCAGAGCCCGAGGTGAAAATAGTTTAAAATAAAGAAAGTGTTTAATTGCATTAAACAGTGAATATTATATAAATATTAGTTACGTGCTCTCACATGAGTTCCTCACCCCTCAACTACTGTGCACGCCTAACGTATATCCTTAACCCGTCCTAGTATGTCGTTAACTAACTAGTCTGTACCACGTCATGTCCTCACGTTATAATATAGGGGTTTATTCATAACATTCTAATATATCCTATGTGTTTCTCACTTTTTCATTGATCAGATTAATTTACAATAGTTACAATAGGAAATTCTCATTTTTAATCCCATTCAAATGTCTCAATTATTCATATTCACACTTTAACAAAGAGTCCGTTTTAATCACAAGTATATTATTCTCAGCATAAATATACAAATAGGCAACCCCTAGGCTAAGCTGCGGTGCACACATACTCGGCTACCGAATCTCGGTACATCACGTACATAAGGAATACGTGTTCTGAATATCTCAGGAACCATTTAAATAAGCAAAATCACACATATTGGAGGCGAACATAGTTCACATACCCATGGGTCATGAACATACCTACGCTCCCATGGTCAACCGACATATTAACTCATAAATAAGCCATTCACAGCCCTGTATCCTTAAGGTACCAATCTAAATCCCCCCGTAGGCACACAAAGATTAGATGTCCCTATTCCGAAAGTTGACCTCCCATGACAGCAAGTATGGTAGGTATGTCATACACATAAATATCCATATACTAAGCATTCACACAACTTATATAACTTGTTATATTATTAAAGGTATGTTCTCAACCCTATACCATTAGTCCAATTCGTACACCATTATAATTCCGGATGATATATAATATATTTCGCTGATATGTCTCACGTCGTATAGTTTCAGGTACTTAAAACCTAACCGAAGAGGGTATTATGTCTCCTACTTTTACCACATATTAATTCAGTAGTCTTAAGTCCTTATTTATGTCCCAAATACTAATTTATCACTCCTAAGAATTTAAATCATGTTCTCGCATCATAAAATAGGAAATTACTCGTCGGACACTCCTAAATTCAACGCTTCATTCCAACAAAATTCTAATATGTTCTGAGCTTCAAATGTATCCCTACTGATCTCCCTCAAGTCCTAATGTATTCACATAATCCCCAACTACAACGTTCGATGGCCGAAAACACTTAAAATCAAAATAGCCAAAAAGGTTACCGTTTCTTGGGAGATCGATCGATCGATCTTGGGCATCGATCGATCGACCTATGAATGTCGATCAATCGATCAAGCAGTTGCAAGCTATGGGTTTCTTCGATTTTAAGTCCCAATTTTGTCCCAAATTTTCATTACATTATGTCAAATCCTAATGTAAGTATATGGGGTCATTATACAACCTAATTACATGATTCTTAACGTTCCAAAACTTTTAAATCATCAACAATTAGACTTTCTTGGATCAAATCTTCATATGAACAAAGAAACCCAATTTTTGTATTTTCTTCAAGAACCATCATAGTTCTATTCCTAAATCCGTTTTTAATTCATCGAGAGTTATGATTTTGTTACTGAATTACTTCCAGAATTAAAGTACATGCAAATCCTATCCAAAATTTAGGCTTCTTCTCCAAATTTCATGAGTTTCCATCATTGTTTATGGCTATCATCAAATCCTACACTATCATGGCTAAATTATTCGCTGAAACTTAATGAAATCAAATTGCTTACCTTGGAATTGATGTTCTGATTCGCTGGTGATGTTAAAGTCTGGTAGTCTCCTTCTTTCTGGTCACAATTCCGACGAATATTGGTGGTGTGTGGTGGTTATCGCTTTGTAACCCTCTTGGAACTTCTCTTCTTTCTCACGTTTTCCACTCCTTGATTTTTAACAAATAATGGCCCTCATATTGGCTGATAAATAAGTCCTAAAATTCCTGGGTTAAAATCCCTTAAAAATTAAAATGACTAAAATACCCTCCCGGGTTACCGATTTGGCCTAAAAATTCCCTAGGACCCAAAATAAACCCACGGCTCGTGTTTTCTAACTATTTCGACCCTTTCGAACACGTTGGCGCACTCAAAATGACCATACGGATGATAAAACTTTAATTTACTTTTAAATCCAATTAAATTGATTCCTGACGAGACTGACGCACGTCCCAACTTAATTTCCCGAATTGTCATATTTATAACTCGTGATAATTTAGATAAATTCAATAATCATATATTATAATATTTACCCAATAATATTCAACATTATCATCATAATCAAATACCAACTTACGTCTCGCTAGTATTTAAATTCGGATTAATTTCCAATTAATTTCCATTTAATTTAATTGATCCCATTAAATAAAATCAATAAAATTACGGGGTATCACATTAGCCTCATCCAGAGAGACCTTAACTGCAACATCAATCTCGGCCTGCTTGTTCTTGACCATTTTCTTCACGTCATTGACATGCTCGGTCTTCATATTGGTATTCTCATCCTTAAACTTCTTCATATCCAACTTTGATTTTCAAAGCTTGTCCCTAAGATTCTTCTCTGTGTTCTTTGCACATCTGCCTTTCTGAATCAAGGGAAACCTTTTGTTAATCGAATCTCCCATATGATGGAGGGAGATCGCACTCTGCAAAAGTGTATCGTGATAGGTCATTATGAGACAAAATTAATGAATAGGCTACACTTGGTGAGTATTGAAAATACATGAACGGCCTTGTGGATGGAAAATTCAGTCAGTAAGGAGATGTTAAGATATTGGAGAAAACGTCTATCGCCCTCATAGACCAGATAGTCGACACCATCTATAGCTCTCTTGGCATGGCCAAGAACTCTCTCGTCGTTAAGTTTCAATTATGAAAGATGAGCTGCCAAAGCCTCGCCTGTGGAGATTAGAATCCCCCGCTCAGAATGACTCTGCTTTGAAGGACGATTAGTAGTAGTATCCTTGGCTCATCCTTTTTGTTTCTTCTTAGCAACATCAGCTCTATTCGGGCCAACCAAAGTAGATTGTTTAGTTGGGGCAGTAGGGGGATAAGCATTTTTGCCATGTTTGTTGATGAGTTTGATCGAGTTAGGGGCCACCATATTCCAAAGGTCGTCCAGTATGACTTCTAGACATTTTGCAAGAGATAGACAACGTCAGTTATGAATAACTATGAGATACGGGACAATAGTTAGTGAGAATAATTGCTTATGTAGCTCGGTTAAGGGGTCAACGCTTAGACCTGTCTGCCAAGTAATATGGGGTCATTAAATTATCAAAATTAACGAGACGACCGTTGTCACCTTATTTATGGAGATTATTAATTTTCTCAATGGCCTCATGGTCAGGGTCAATTTTGGCCGATGCAGAGGCTTTATCCCATCTCATAGGATTCCCAGGCTTAAAGGTTCCACAAGCTTGGTTGGCACTAAATTCCCAAGTCCCAAAAATAAGAAAATATCAGGGCTTCCAGTTATGATTTGAGGTTTGAGTGAACAATAGAACTTTATTCTCAGACTTCCTAACTATAAGATAATAGTATCCAAGCTGAGTCTTAGAAGGCGAGGGAGTATAACAAGCCAGGAAAATGTTAATTGGATGGTCGGTTTGGTGAATAATCTTCGAGAGGGAAACAAAGTTGAGAATAAACCTCCAGGCATTCAGAGAAAGTTAAGAGGGGGAAAGTCCTAAATGAGCTAAAATGGTGCGAATAGTTGGGCGAATGGTAGTCGAAAGACGACTTTGAAAATCTTCTCGTAGAAGCAGACCTCACCATGTCGGCTATGAAAGGCTGTTTCATCTTTAGAAGGTTTCCTCATATGAATGGAGGATCCTATACAATAAAGGTGTCTTTAAACTAAAAGGTTGACCTCAGAGATAGTACCCTCATAAGATTCAAATATAGAGGTGTCAAGTTCACTCTCCTCGCCACTATCTTTTGGTGACTAGGCCTAAGAATTGTTTGGATCCCCACTTGGGAATCTATGGAGAAAATCGACTCCAGTTGCAGTCGAGAGAGGAATAGAATCTATCGGAGGCAAAATGACAACATTAGGCTCTAGTATTTGGACAGAGTCAGATTGATCTGATGACTCAGCACTTTGAGAGGTCGATACATGATAAGAAGCCTCTTCCACCTCCGACCCTTCATCTTGGGATGTAGAATAGGCCATGTCCTCTTCAAATGAGTCCACACTCTCGGTCGGCTGAGAGGTGGACATAGGGTCATCAGACGCAAAGGATGACTCAGATATTGGATCACTAGGTTTAATAACTTTGGGGGTTTTGATAACTAGTGGAGGTGGATAAATGGGACGAGTTGGTAAGGCCTCAGCTTTATGAATATCGTCTTCCTCAACCTCTACCCTCCTAATCTGATCAATACACTTCTCTGTAAGGCTAGGAAACTCCTCGGCCAGCTTATATAAGCATTGTAACATTAAAGGACGAGACTCAACTTGGGTGCAACTGGAAAAGGAGCAAACAAACTAAAACTTTGACTCGGGTTGACTAAAGATCAAACCCAGAAAGTTGAAATGATTTCTCTAAGAACACTAAGAACACCGAGAACACAACCTAGAGGTCCAGTCGAAAAAGATGACCGGAGACAAGCCTGAAAAGGCAAATGGTGACTGTTTAACCACTAAAACTCCCAAACCAAACCTCTATTGCTACTTGTAACCTAGAAAGGTTCACATAATTGGAGGATTCAAGCCCTAAATCTCCAAACACACTCATCGAAAAATGATAAGCTCGATAAAAAAATAAGAAGTAAGAAAAGACAACAAACTAAACGCAGAGAGTTAGTAAGATTCGATCAAGGGGGTTACCTGGATAAGGAGAAACCTCCTGGGAAAGAATATTGACTGGGAAAACACTTGAAATAAAGAAGACCAAGAGGTTTTTTTAGAAAGATTCAATGGAGGTACAAAAGGCTTAGAGCAGGAAGTTTTGGTAATAAGGACAGCGAGAGAGTATTTCGGTTTAAATATCAGGAAATGATTAAGCACAGTTCCCAAAACACATCATTATTTGAGGAGCAAAACCCAAAGTTGTAATCCGTCGAATCATACTTGGGAAATACACTACCCAACTAGAACAATGACATGTATCACTCCCTTGTCCACCAAGAGGTGAACAACCAACACGTCAGAGACATCTCATCAAGGAACTCATCAACTCGTACCCCTCAGCCTCCTAGTCACACAGAAAGCTGAGGGCTAGGGGTGATTGATATGACCAAAGTGTGACCCCGTCCTAGGACGAGGTTTATTAGCATCTACAGTCGAGTTCTCCGGGACCCTACCGAGGTCGCACCAAGACTCGTTGAGGCTAGGGTCGACCTCATCATCCACAACCTCAACCATATAATAAGCTGAGACCTCAGGGGAGCCTTTCATTGGTAAGGACACCTCTCGTACTCTACTTCATCTGACATTACAAAATAACCTGTATATCACATCTTGGCCAGATGTCTTTGGCAGAGATTGCACTTGTCACTTGCCAGCATAAAGTGTTACTCTACATCACCAATCTCATACTCAGCCAGGCCGAGACCTCTACAGACGACACTTATAGTACGAGCAGCATAAGGTTCCAAGATAGTATGTCCCACATGGACAAGTCTGTTACAACCTGATTATCCCCTCACGTAAGGGAATATTGCATCATAATTAGTTATATATGTGAAGTATAGGTGTCAACTAGCTATTGGGAGCCTCTTCATACACATGTTGATTACATGCTTAGGGGTACATACACCCCCAAGTCACTATAAATACACTTTATCTTCTACATTGTAAAGGATCACATATTAGAAACCATGTTGTAGCTCTATCAAACTGACAATAAGAGAGAGAAATCTTGAGTGCATGTATCTTTAAGCCATTAAAACCTGCATTAGTGGATTTCACTCACTTGCACAGTGAATGTGGGCCTTCAATAGTGATGTGCCCAAATTATACCAGACAGCTTGGAGGCACCAACCTCGAACAACATGATAGACGAGGTAACAAGGGCCTAAGGCTTATGATCAGTGATCTCATCCAACATAAGGTCACCTACGACCGACATTTCTAGTTACCCTATAATCAGGAAATATCCAAGGAATGGTGCGATCTACCTTAGAGGTTTTTCTCTTCCTCCGATCCTCAGGGGCAGCAGCGGTGGATTTCCTCTTCTTTGAGGCATCGACCTTAAAAGAAGTTAGGGGGAGAAGGTGCATTTAGGCCTGCTTTCTTCACCAACCTGACAAGACTTGGGCTGACATTTCCCAGATGTTGTCTGAGATTCCTTCAGTGCATTCTGCAAAAAGAAAGGTCTGAGTTAAAAGATCAGAGATATAGTAAAATCAAAAGTACAACTCTTTGAAGTAACTTACGAAGCTCAGTCAGAGGACTCCCCCTAAGACCAGTCTCAGAGTGGTAGTAAGGGGTCATCAAATGCTCGTACTTGACCAGCCGACCAAGCTCCCCCTGATATTGAAGGTCCTTAACCTTTTGAAGGTTATCCTGTCTTAACCGAGGGTCGGCCCTGGCAGCCATTGACACCTTTTTCCACCTCAGAGGTGTTCTCGGCTCTAAAGACGAAGAGGTGGCACAGGTACCAAATTCCCATGCCCATGAGGCGAAGAAGTATCATGGTTTCCAGTTGTGGTTTGAAGTCTGGATAACTAATAACATCTTCTTATTAGATTTCCTAGTTAGGAAGTGTTAGTAACTCAGTGGTTCCTAGCAGAGGAGGGCACGTAGCACCCTGTGAAGACCTGGACAGGAAGGTCTGAATGATGGACTGCCCTCCATAAGACGATAGCTCCAATCATCACCCTCCAGGAATTGGGGGATAATTGGGAAGGAGCCAAGTTAATGTGGGACAATATGGACCTAATTATTGGATGAATGGGGAGACAAAATCCTAACTTAAACATCTGCTCATATAAGCAGATTTCACCATCTCGATCGTCAAAGGCCCTCTCATCCCTAAGAGTTATCATAAGTTTGATAGAGGGTCCTGTGGAATAAAGATGCCTAAAGTATAGGAGGTCGAATTCGTTGATAGAGCTCTCTATCTCGGCTGACTCCGAGGTGTCAACATCACTTTCATGACCATCATCATCATTCCTAGAAACTTTATCTTGGGCAGGCGTAGGAGCACCACGAGGGAACCTTATAGTAAACTCATCCCCAATAGCATCCGACAGAGGGACAACGTTAATGGGTGGAGGAAAGGCAGTGCTTGGCCAAATAACTTCAACGTCTTAAGAGATTCGTGAAGAGCTAGACTCATTATGGGATGATACACGGCTCGAAAACTCGGTTTGATCAGGGACCTAATCCTGCCTAATAGAGAAGTCCATGGCCTCTTGAAAAGAATCCACAGACATAGGGTCTGAGGTGGATGACTCAGACCCAGACATTAGAGTAGGTTCCAATGGAGTCTCTGCTTTCTCAGTTGGCACGGTTGACTTAGGGTATATCACCCTCAGATGAGGTGGAAAGATTGGTCTAAGGGGGAAGGCTTTAACCCTACGAACTTCCTCTTGGGCTCGCTCTATTTGCCTAATCTTCTCTAAAGTCTTCTCTCTAAGAGAAGGGAATTCTTCTAAGAGATGATAAAGAGGTTTGAGCATAGGAGGACGACCTTACACTTGGGACCCAAAATCAAAAATAAATAAATTGTCTCAACTTAACTAAGGATCAAAACCTAGTTTTGATGTTTTTCAAATGAAGAACAGTCAAGAACAATGTCACCAAAAAACTCATAAGCTCGCCGTAAAATAGGAACTGTCACAAGAGTATGCAAGAAAATGAAAAATAAGGCTAAAAATGGAAAGATGAGATGAAAATAGTACCTGAAGAAATGCGAGATGAAGAAGGGAAGGATTAAAAATAAAGAAAAACCACAAAACCCAATAGCAGTGGAGCTCTTGAAGAGAGAGAGAGCACGGAAAAATCAGGCAAGAAAGTGAGAAGAAGTAAGGGGGAAAGAGAAGGAAAAGGGTTTAAACCCTCGAAATTTTCTTGCATGCGTCCCAATGCCCATTATTTCCTTGGGAGACCAAAAGGCAATCATCATTGCACTTGCCAAGAACGCAACCTACTTCAACAGTCGACAGTTGTCAAAGAAAGATTGGCACAAAGAAAACACAACCTCAGACAGGTATACCCCTTAGTCACCTACTCACATCGGTAACTAAGGGCTAGAGGGTGATTGATATGCCAAAATTGTACCTGACAGCTCAAGGGCACCAACCTCGACGAGCATTACAATCGAGGTAATAGGGCCCAAGGCTCACGATCAGTGATCTCGTCCAACATAAGGTCGGCTACGATCGACGTTGCTAGTTACCCTACAATCAGGCAATAACCGAGGTCTTCATAACTCATGGGGGGTCAACCATCCACCAGGTCATCCACAGTCGATATCACATCTACCTCTACATCAACCTTGGTTGGGAATTAGTCGATACCATAAAGGACTCATGGGTTCAACCACCCTTCATCATCATCATCGGCCTAGGTCGATGTTCCAACTATACTTGTCTAGCCCCGGCGCAAGCTGACGTCCCATCTTCTTATGTCTTACCTCAGTCATCCTACCTGTCGAGATCCTAATGAATAACCTTAGATAAAGTAATAGTCAGACTTAACCAACCTCGTACTCTTCCAGGTCGAGGTTGCACCCATTAGGGACAAAGCCAAGAATTTACAAGCATATATAAGGATAGGAACACGTGGAAAAAGTCAGTTGTAACTGAATCAATCTCCTCATGTGGGGGAATATTTCATCATCATTATCTACATGTGACAGTAACATATGTCTTCATTAGATTGGCTACATCAAGACATACATGCTCATTGCATGCATGGGGGGTATATTACACCCCCCAAACACTATATATACTTGCCTTCTCCTACCTTGATAAGGATTCAAAATTACAACCCTAGAAGAAACTCTGACAAATTACACAGTAGAGAGAGAAAGCTTGAGAGATTATATCCATGGCTATTAGTGCCTTATTTCAGTGAAATTACTCACTCACTTGCACAGTGGACATAGGACTAATTGGCTGAACCACTTACATAATTATGTTCATCCTCTTCTCCTTATCTCAATCTCTTATATTTATTATAGTCTTGTGCTACTATTGTTATCTCTAGTTTGAGCTTACAAATATCTTGACGGTGGTGTTATTTCCAGCATCATCATCTTGGCGTCATCTATGGGAACGAAAATCTATCTCTTCCTCTTTTTCTATTTAACCTCATCGGAGACTCTAGTGGTGAACCAGGCCTTACCCCTTGCATGGAGTTGTTTCACTATTGAAAGAAATCCTTTAAGTTATTAAGCTCATCTTCTTCACTAGCTTTTTAGTTTTAACATATGGCATCGAAGTTTCCACCACCCCATCCACCATCTGGTGTTGGAGGACCTAGTTTCATCCAGGCACCACCCCAGTCCGAAATGGCTGAGGTGGATGTCTCCTTGAAGTCCTTGGTGGCAACGCAGCAAGCGATAGAGGAGCAATTTGCACAGCTCAGTCAAAACATGATGAGGCCACCTGGGGTCTCACCGGAGATGATTACTCTGACGGACGCTCAGCCCCATCCTAAAGCCAAGGGACCACCCCAGGCATCGTGAGAAGACTAACCTATGCCTAAACGGAGGAGGGACATTGCTAACCCTAGGCATTTACGTCTAGGGAGGTAAGGACAACCTTGCCCTGAGGATAGGTACGACGATATGGAGGCAGAAGATGATCCAGAGGGATGCTGGTAGTCGTATGAGGTTTCGAATAACACTGTACATCCTATCCAATAAAGCCAAAGTTGTGGAGGCAGAAGAGATGGTGGTGCACAATAAAAAGGATTAACTTTTGATTGCTTGATTAGAGTGTCGTCCTTTGAAAGGCTCGGCACAGTTAATGACCTGAGGCAGAGGTTATCTAGGTCAAGAAATGTAACAGGCCCAGAAAAGGAAGATGGGGAACATCGGCCTCATCATGGCCGACCCTAGTAAGGCCGAGACATGGATCAAGAGGAGGTCAGTAGCCGACGTTGTACAGTGGATGGGGAACCCTCAGTTCAACCTTAGAGGTGGCTAGGGATAACCTCGACCAGGCTGATGTTGCAAAGCCATGGAATGACTCCATTCAATGTCTTACAGAGAACATAGGGAACCTCATCAAAAGTCGAGACCCACTACAAAGAGGCTTCTCATTAGGATCCCCATTTGTGGCACGAATTCTGAACTTCCTAACCCCTGCTGAATTTAAACCGCCAATGGTGTCTCCTAAGTATGATGGTAGTAACAACCCTGTGCATCATATTGAGATGTACCAGTCTGCAACAGACATTTATTCAATCCCAGATGAGATGAAGTGTCGTGCCTTCTTTTGGACTTTGACGGGAGTTGCACACATCTGTTTTACCTCTCTTCCCAAGAACTCAATTGAGAACTTTAAGGGCTTAGCTGAATGGTTCATTCACAATTTCTATTTTGGGGTAAAACCTCAAAAGAAGACCACCCATCTGTTATATGTAAAGCAAGGAAAGAATGAGAGTTTAAGAGACTACATTGTTAGATTCAACAAAGAGAAATTGGAGGTTGAAGATTATAAAGAGAATATAGCCATGACAACCCTCATTAGAGGACTGAAGAAGGGGATTTTTTTATGGACGCTTGTGGAATACCCTCCTAAGTCTATGGCAGAGCTATTGGAAACTGTAGGAAAGGTCATGAACGCCGAAGAGGCTATGGACGCAAAGTATAAGGATGAGAATGGAAGTGGCAGCGGGAAGTTCCAAAGAAAGAAAGATGGAAAAAAGAGGTCAGCTGATGACAAATTTGCACGCTATACTCCTCTAACTGTGAGCTGTGAACACATCCTCAATAAGATCAAGAATCACCGGTCTCTGAGATGGCCAGAGCAGCTGAAGGCTCCTCCGCATAAGAGGAACTAAAACTTGTGGTTTTAGTTCCACCAAGACCATGGCCATGTCATAGACAAGTGTTTCGCCTTAAAGGATGAGATCAAGAAGATGTTAAAATCTAAAAATTTGAGGAAGTATGTCGATGGTAAGGCCCCTAAGAGGGGAAGAGATAACCCTAAAAAGAAGAGAAATGACAGATGTCGAGATGATACCCTGCAAGAAGAGACGATGACTCAGATGGAGATGATGAAGATGATCCAAACCTCCCACCAACAGACGACAATGCCCCGGTGAAGAGGGTTGAAATGATCTCCTTTGGTGTTAACACCATCTGCGGAGAACTTGCTGGGGGTGGATCTGAAGTTGCTAACCAAAAAGCTCATGTGGCAGAGGCTAAGTCAGTGACCAAAGTAGAGGTTATGAATTTGGCATCTTCAGAGGCAAGGTAGAAGAGAAAGAAAGTAAATATGGATACTTTTATAGTTGGTTTCTACCGACTCCACTTTAAGGGTATCTTAGCTCCGCTAGATGACCCTTTGGTAATTACAACAAGATTTTATGGATGTGAGGTGCAAAGAATCCTCGTAGATGGAGGAAGTTCAACAGATGTGATGTCCTGGCCCTATTTTAAGAGCCTAGGCCTTAGTAGAGAAAGGTTGGTACCCTATCATCATCTATTGATGGGCTTCAATGATGAAAAGGTCCATCCGTTGGGCATGTATGAGATGGACATACGAATGGGAGATGAGTGGCCTAAGAGGTTGACCCAGAAGATCAATTTTTTCATCATGGATGAAAACGTCTTCTCAACGTACAACCTCATCATAGGACGAGTATCCCTAAAGGAGTTTGAGGTCGTGCCATCGACGGTCCACCAAATGCTAAAATTCCCGACCCGTTGTGGGGTAGGGGAAGTGCATGGGGATCAGACATCGGCACGAGAATGTTACTTCAACTCAGCAGAAGAGATAGATGCCCATAAAAGGGCAACCACCACGCATAACATTGATACACTTGATCCGAGAGATGAAATAAATTTGAAGAAGGAGAGGCCGCGAAAGAGGTAGAATCCATCATCCTCAATGAGGACCAATCGAAAAAAAACATCCAAATTGACAAAGCCTTAAAATCGGAGATCAAGGAAGAGCTGATAAGATTCTTGAAGAAGAGGAAGAGTGTCTTCACTTGGAGCCACCCAGACATGCCTGGCATCGACCCGGAGGTGATGTGCCACAAACTCAATGTGGCAGAAGATGTTAAAACAATCAAACAAAGACGAAGAGTATACTCTAGGGAAAAGTATGATGTCATCAAGTAAAAGGTCAAAAAGTTAGAAGAGGCAGATTTCATCAGGGAGGTCATATACCCAGAGTGGTTATTAAACGTCATCATCATGCCTAAAGCTAATAGAAGATGGATGATGTGAGTAGACTTCACCGACCTGAACGAGTCTTGCCCAAAAGACAGCTATCCCTTACCTCGGATTGATCAGATGGTAGATGCAACGGCAGGACATGAGCTTATGAGCTTCATGGATGTGTATTCAGGCTATAATCCAATCTTCATAAATGTTGAAGACTCAGAGAAGACAACCTTTATCACAGACAAGGGGACCTATTGCTATAAAGTTATGCCCTTCGACTTGAAGAATGCAAGGGCCACGTATCAACATCTAGTAAATAAGATGTTTGAAGATCAAATTAGCAAGACTATGGAGGTATATGTATATGATATGTTGATGAAGACCTTAAAGTTCTTCACTCACATGGCAAACCTAGAGAGAACCTTCGACACCATGGACTTGTACAGGATGATACTCAATCCTGAAAAGTGTGTCTTCGGAGTGGGAGCTGGAAAATTTCTTAGATTCATTGTCAATCAGAGGGGAATAGAGGTTAACCCTAAGAAGATTAGGGTTTGATTAATATAAAGACACCAAGAAGTATCAAAGATGTTCAGAGGCTCACTGGAAGAGTAGCTGCACTAAGCATATTTGTTTCCAGAGCCACAGACAAGTGTCTTCCATTTTTTAAGATGCTTAGAAAGGCCTTTGAGTGGGACGAAGAGTGTGATAAGGCTTTTAAGTAGCTCAATTCCTACCTAGGATCCCCGCTACTCTTATCTAGGCCCATTCTCGGGGAGAAGTTGTATGTTTACCTAGTCGTCTTAGAGTCAGTTATAAGTGTAACCATGATACAGGAAGACATTGGGGTGCGAAGGCCAGTGTACTTCAATAGTAAGGCCCTTCAAGGGTCTGAACAAAACTATCCTCGGATGGATAAATTGGCCTACGCTTTGATACATGCTTCTAGGAAGATGAAAACCTATTTATAAGCCCACTCTATGGTCATCCTCACTGACTCCCCACTAAGGCAAGTCCTCCACAAGCCTGAGAAGTCAGGAAGATTAATGACCTGGGCCATCGAGTTGGGAGAGTATGACCTTATTTGTCAACCTAGGGTGGCCATTAAAGGGCAGGAACTCGAAAACTTTGCTGCTGAGTTCACATGGGAAGAGTCTGAGGTTGAGAATAACCCAGAGACTATAGAGGGATCAAATGGTAACGTCTTTCGAGACACAGAAGAGGTTGTTTCTAGGAGAGCCAGAAATGGAATACCTGAGAATGAGGACGATAGGTACCTTTTCAAGTAAGGAACCCGGTAAGAGGGGAGCTTCTCTTCGAATGAAGATGTTTGGAACCTCTTTATTGACGGGTCTTCTTGCAAAAGTGGAAGCGGTGCAGGGCTAATGTTGTCAGCTCTGGATGGTACTAACATTGAATATGCACTAAGGTTAAACTTCAAAGCATCAAATACCGAGTCAAAATATGAGACCATGATAATAGGCCTCTCCTTGGCAAAGACCCTTAGGGTTGGTCGACTCCTACTTCATAGTGACTCGAGGTTAGGTGTTAACCAAGTGTTTGGAGTTTATGAGGACAAGGATGAAAGGACGACCAGATACCTGAAAAGGGTAATAATGATGCTATAAGGAATTAAAGAAGTGAAGATGAAGAGGGTACCACAGTAAAATAACAGTCATGCAGATGCACTGGCAAAGTTGGCTTCATCAACAAGGACAAGCATCAGAAGGAGAGTACTAGTCGAGATCCTACTCAAATCGACCATTGAGGAAGAAGAGGTTATCATATCTTGCCTCATTTAAAACCTAGGGGCCTCATGGATGGACCCCCTCATCAGATATATCATAGAGGCAACTTTGCCGAAATCAAATCTAGAGAGGAGGAAACTGAGGTACAGAGCTGCAAAGTTCTCAATAATGGGAGATGTCCTATATAAGAAGGGATTTCTGTTACCCCTCCTCAGATGTGTCCATCCCACAGAGGTCCCCCGCGTCCTACATGAGGTACACGAGGGTTCTTGCTCCAGTCACATAGGAGGAAGACCTTTGGCCAAAAGGATAATTACACAGGGATACTAGTGGCCGACCTTGGCCAAAGATGCTGCAGCCTATGTGAAAAGGTGTGACAAGTGCCAAATATTTTCCACTATCCCCCATCAACCTATGACGACAATCAGTTCCCCTTGGACATTCGCAATATGGGGGATTGACTTGGTGGGTCCCTTGCCAAGGGCTGCAAATAATTATCGATTTCTGATAGTAGCGATTAACTAGTTCTCCAAGTGGGTGGAGGATGAGCCGATGATCACAATTACAGAGTAGAAGACCTTACAATTCATCTAGAAGAGAATTATATGCAGACATGGCCTCCCAAACACCCTCATATCAGAAAACGGAACCCAGTTCAAGAATTCTTCCTTGGAGAAGTATTGTGAGAGGGTTAGGATCAAGCAATTTTTCCCTTCTCCAGGCCGACCTCAGGAAGGGAGATGGATTGAAGAGGTTTATGTTGTGTTATGAGCCTACAGAACAACGGCTAGGACACGAACGGCGAAAACCCCATTTATATTAGCACATAGCTCAGAAGTTGTCATACCAACTGTGGTAGGACTCCCCACTCATAGAGTTCAGACCTATGACCCCGAGAATAATGGGGAGGAGAGAATAATTGACTTAGATTTGATTGGGGAAAGAAGAAAATATACCAAGATCAGACAGGCAGCCTACCAGCAGAGAACATAAAAGTTCTACAATCAAAGGGTGAGATTAAGATTTATAGCCATATGAGACCTAGTGCTGAAGAAGACGTTGCAGAAGACAAAAAAGATTCACCCAAATTGACATGGTCCTTATAGGGTAATTGATGAGGTTTTACCCAGGACCTATAGGCTAGAAAACTTTGAAAGGGAACCTTTCTCCAATCCATGGAATGCTGATCATTTGAAGAATTACTACATATGATGTTGCAATTATTTCCATATAAATGTATCACATTATAAAGAGAATATCAATGATAAGAGCAGTTCCTATGTCAATTATTTATATCATTGTGCTTTAGTGGTGAAATTTATGGGGGTAACATCTTAGTTTGATGACCTTAGACTTTTAAACATCATAATTTGGTGACAAGGTCTGAGGTGAAACATCATATTTGGATGACCTCAGACCTTAAACATCATTAATTTGGTGAAATTTATGGGGGTAACATCTTTGTTTGATGACCTCGTACTTTTAAACATCATAATTTGGTGATAAGGTCTGAGGTGAAACATCATATCTGGATGACCTCAGACCTTAAAAATCATAATTTGGTGACAAGGTCTGGGTGAAACATCATATTTGGATGACTTCAGACCTTAAACATCATTAATTTGGTGAAATTTATGGGGGTAACATCATAATTGGGTGACCTTAGACCTTAAACATCATTAATTTGGTGAAATTTTTGGGGGTAACATCTTAGTTGGATGACCTCGGACTTTTAAACATCATAATTTGGTGACAAGGTCTGAGGTGAAACATCATATTTGGATGACCTCAGACCGTAAACATCATTAATTTGGTGAAAATTTATGAGGGTAACATCTTAGTTTGATGACCTCGGACTTTGAAACATCATAATTTGGTGACAAGGTCTGAGGTGAAACATCATATTTGGATGACCTCAGACCTTAAACACCATTAATTTGGTGAAATTTATGGGGGTAACATTAGTTTGATGACCTCAGACTTTTAAACATCATAATTTGGTGACAAGGTCTGAGGTGAAACATCATATTTGGATGACCTCGTACCTTTAAACATCATAATTTGATGACAATGTCTGAGGTGAAATATCATATTTGGATGACCTCGGACATTAAACATCATTAATTTGGTGGTAAGTTACAAGGGTAACATTATAGTTTAGTGATGAAAACACCATTATATTGAGGCTTCAGACCTTAATACAAACACAATTGCATGATATATAAAATCATTCAAGGAACATTCGTCAAAAGAAGCAAAGCCCTCTTCTGAGGATGGTATAGCATGAAGAAGTTAAAATTACAAGTCAAATTGTGCAAGAGAATGTTATCAAAAGTTGTGAAGTTACAGATTAACAAAAGGTACAAAGCTTCACAAATTATGGCCTAAGGGTCTGCAGCCATAGGGTTGGTAACCTCAGCCTGATCATTTTGGCCGACCTTGGTAACCTGAGCCCCATCATCTTGGGGGTTGACATACTCAGTCTCTATGACTTCTGGCTTAGCAGTCTCTACAGGGGCAACACCTCCTTCGTCCTCCACCTCTTATAAAACTTGAGCAAACTGAGGGTCAGCAAAGCCTGGACCAATGAAATCTGAAGCTGCCAAGCTCCCTGACTCCTTCTCTTTCACGGCCGCCCATTTACCATTGGCCTTAACACCTCTTTCGAGGTATTCAAAGTTAAAGCTGATAAATTCGTCAGAGATCTTATAGTCAGCCAAGATCTTCTCTGAAGCGTCTTCAACTGCAGCTTTCACTGCAGCATCAACCTTTTATTGAAGAGCATCATCCTTGGCCTTCATAGCAGAGCTATGGTCCTTCTTGAGTTGGGAAATCTCTTTCTTCATCTGCTTAGCCTTACTCTCAGACGCTTCAAAAGTAACCTTCATACAATCCACCTCAGCATTCAAAGAAGCGTGCGCCTTCTAAGCCTCTTTCCCCTTCTCAATGAGGGGAAGATTTCTCAGAGTCCAGTTAACAAACTGGTGCATGGCGATAATACCCTACAAAACAGAATCAGATACATAAGTTCAGGAGTTAATAAAATTCAAGGCTAAAGTTACACTTAGAGTATAAAAGCAAAAAGTCTAACCTGAATTGACCTATCAAGATAGAACTCGACCAGTAAAGGAGTATCCAAAGAACGGCAGAAGCATTTGTCAGCATTGGCCATCACAGAGCTGATGGAATCCATGGCCTTCATACTTTGGCCTATGAGGCTATCGCCGATTTTCAACTACTCCAGACTAGCCACTAGTGCGTCATCAGATGAAATAGGAATGGTGCGATCTACCTTAGAGGATTTTCTTTTCCTCCGATCCTCAGGGGCAGCAGCGGTGGATTTCCTCTTCTTTGAGGCATCGGCCTTAGAAGAAGTTAGGGGGAGAAGGTGCATTTAGGCCTGCTTTCTTCACCAACCTGACAAGACTTGGGCCGACATTTCCCAGATGTTGTCTGAGATTCCTTCAGTGCATTCTGCAAAAAGAAAGGTCTGAGTTAAAAGATCAGAGATATAGTAAAATCATAAGTACAACTCTTTGAAGTAACTTACGAAGCTCAGTCAAAGGACTCCCCCTAAGACCAGTCTCAGAGTGGTAGTAAGGGGTCATCAAATGCTCGTACTTGACCAGCCGACCAAGCTCCCCCTGATCTTGAAGGTCCTTAACCTTTTGAAGGTTATCCTGTCTTAACCGAGGGTCGGCCCTGGCAACCATTGACACCTTTTACCACCTCAGAGGTGTTCTCGGCTCTAAAGACGAAGAGGTGGCACAGGTACCAAATTCCCATGCCCATGAGGCGAAGAAGTATCATGGTTTCCAGTTGTGGTTTGAAGTCTGGATAACTAATAACATCTTCTTATTAGATTTCCTAGTTAGGAAGTGTTAGTAACTCAGTGGTTCTTAGCAGAGGAGGGCACGTAGCACCCTGTGAAGACCTGGACAGGAAGGTCTGAATGATGGACTGCCCTCCATAAGACGATAGCTCCAATCATCACCCTCCAGGAATTGGGGGATAATTGGGAAGGAGCCAAGTTAATGTGGGACAATATGGACCTAATTATTGGATGAATGGGGAGACAAAATCCTAACTTAAACATCTGCTCATATAAGCAGATTTCACCATCTCGATCGTCAAAGGCCCTCTCATCCCTAAGAGTTATCATAAGTTTGATAGAGGGTCCTGTGGAATAAAGATGCCAAAAGTATAGGAGGTCGAATTCATTGATAGAGCTCTCTATCTCGGCTGACTCCGAGGTGTCAACATCACTTTCATGACCATCATCATCATTCCTAGAAACTTTATCTTGGGCAGGCGTGGGAGCACCACGAGGGAACCTCATAGCAAACTCATCCCCAATAGCATCCGACAGAGGGACAACATTAATGGGTGGAGGAAAGGCAGCGCTTGGCCAAATAACTTCAACGTCTTAAGAGATTCGTGAAGAGCTAGACTCATTATGGGATGATACACGGCTCGAAAACTCGGCTTGATCAGGGACCTAATCCTGCCTAATAGAGAAGTCCATGGCCTCTTGAAAAGAATCCACAGACATAGGGTCTGAGGTGGATGACTCAGACCCAGACATTAGAGTAGGTTCCAATGGAGTCTCTGCTTTCTCAGTTGGCACGGTTGACTTAGGGTATATCACCCTCAGATGAGGTGGAAAGATTGGTCTAAGGGGGAAGGCTTTAACCCTACGAACTTCCTCTTGGGCTCGCTCTATTTGCCTAATCTTCTCTAAAGTCTTCTCTCTAAGAGAAGGGAATTCTTCTAAGAGATGATAAAGAGGTTTGAGCATAGGAGGACGACCTTACACTTGGGACCCAAAATCAAAAATAAATAAATTGTCTCAACTTAACTAAGGATCAAAACCTAGTTTTGATGTTTTTCAAATGAAGAACAGTCAAGAACAATGTCACCAAAAAACTCATAAGCTCGCCGTAAAATAGGAACTGTCACAAGAGTATGCAAGAAAATGAAAAATAAGGCTAAAAATGGAAAGATGAGATGAAAATAGTACCTGAAGAAATGCGAGATGAAGAAAGGGAGGATTAAAAATAAAGAAAAACCTCAAAACCCAATAGCAGTGGATCTCTTGAAGAGAGAGAGAGCACGGAAAAATCAGGCAAGAAAGTGAGAAGAAGTAAGGGGGAAAGAGAAGGAAAAGGGTTTAAACCCTCGAAATTTTCTTGCATGCGTCCCAATGCCCATTATTTCCTTGGGAGACCAAAAGGCAATCATCATTGCACTTGCCAAGAACGCAACCTACTTCAACAGTCGACAGTTGTCAAAGAAATATTGGAACAAAGAAAACACAACCTCAGACAGGTATACCCCTTAGTCACCTACTCACATAGGTAACTAAGGGCTAGAGGGTGATTGATATGCCCAAATTGTACCTGACAGCTCAAGGGCACTAACCTCGACGAGCATTACAATCGAGGTAATAGGGCCCAAGGCTCACGATCAGTGATCTCGTCCAACATAAGGTCGGCTACGGTCGACGTTGCTAGTTACCCTACAATCAGGCAATAACCGAGGTCTTCATAACTCATGGGGGGTCAACCATCCACCAGGTCATCCACAGTCGATATCACATCTACCTCTACATAAACCTCGATTGGTAATTAGCCGAGACCATCAAGGACTCATGGGTTCAACCACCCTTCATCGTCATCATCGGCCTAGGCCGACGTTCTAACTATACTTGCCTAGCCCCGGCGTAAGCCGACGTCCCAACTTCTTATGTCTTACCTCGACCATCCTACTTGTCGAGATCCTAATGAATAACCTCGAATAAAGCAATAGTCAGGCTTAACCAACCTCGTACTCTTCCAGGTCGAGGTTGCACCCACCAGGGACAAAGCCAATCATTTATAAGCATATGCAAGGATAGGAACATGTGGACAAAGTCAGTTGTAACCGAATTAGTAACCTCACGTGGGGGAATATTTCATCATCATTCTCTACATGTGATAGTGATAGATGTCTTCATTAGATTGGCTAGATCAACACACACATGCTCATTTCATGCATGGGGGTTACATTACACCCCCAAACACTATATATACTTGTCTTCTCCTACCTTTAGAATGATTCAAAATTACAACCCTAGCTGAAACTCTATCAAATTACACAATAGAGAGAGAAAGCTTGAGAGATTTTATCGATGGCCATTAGTTCCTTATTTCAGTAACATTACACACTCACTTGCATAGTGGACGTAGGCCAAATTGGCTTAACCACTTAAATAATTGTGTTCATCCTCTTCTCCTCATATCAATCTCTTATATTTAGTATACTCTTGTGCTGCCATTATTATCTCTGGTTTGAGATTACAAACACCTTGACGGGTGGTGCTGTTTCCAGTATCATCAAATAGGCTGGACCACTTAATTCTAGTGTTTTTCCTCTTTTCCTCATCTCTTCCTACTGTTATATTGCTTATTTTCTTCCATTGTTGTATCTGTGTGATCCGACTTTGACTGGTGGTATTATTTCTGGCATCACCAGCTACTACAAATCAAGACAGGGTATAGGATGCCGCCTGTAACCTATAAACCTCAAGGTTGGCCTCACCTAATTCTCAATAAATGTTAACCTATAAAACTAAATGTCCTCACTATGTAAAAAATTACATCATGTGCTACTTTACGAGTTAACACGACTTTATGTATCTTGGTAGGATACGGGACATCGGGTATTGACTATAAACACTAAGGCCTACACCACACATGCCAGAAGAGATCATATTCCTCAATACCACCTCATAATCAATATACGCTAACCCAAGTCCTCAACAAAGGTACCCAATAAGTTCTCACCACAGAATCAATACTTGCAAACGTCACTCCGTCATCTAACCTCCATATATGAACTATTCAACCCTTACAGCTAGGTCGCAATGAAAACTACTGGTGGTTGCCACTACCAAGGCTACTTTCATCACCAAAGTCATTAGACGACCCATCTCACACAAAGGATTACGGCGTTGCCACTATTAGCCTACACCACTTCATGTGTTCATTGCCTACCATCAATTGCGATATCACCCTAAGGATCAAATTTTTCTAACTACGTTATCGACGTTAGCTACCCGTAAGTGCCTCACCTAAGGGCTATATACCTTTCAATCACCAGTCATTAGTTCCTAGTCGAGACACCTGAACCATCAACCTCTACCGTTGGCTATATGCAACTCGTGCCACTTGCCCAATGGGCATCATTTCACTCAATCAACACATCAAATGATTCAATATCACCAAGACTTTAACACAAGCACATCATAGTAACAACCATGGTGTCATCACTATTGACTTTCATGGACACCCATAAATTACTAACAAATCTAACCAGAAGTATGAAAGTGATTCAAAAATATCAAATTGATCGCATGCCACTTGGCACTAACTTACTTGTTGTGGTAGCTTCTTTCAGCTTACTATTAAGCACATGAACTAAACTGTCACCAAACTAGCATAGCCGGCCCAAACCATACCGACGTTGAAAGATCCAATACTAACCTCACCACATCACTCCAAAAAGGAACCTTGAACCTAGAGCTCTGATACTATTTGTAACGTCCTGGCCCGAATTTATGGGTTGCCGTAGTCAACTCGATTCGACCGAACATTAAATGTGAAGTGCAATGAAACAACCTATATAATGTTGCTAGTCTAGTTTTATTTTAATTAACGTTTTACTTATTTAGCATGCTATTCCAGTTTCAAAATAAACTAAGTGAGGGACCCATGGGAATCACCCCAAAGTCCAAGCATACAGTGATACTAACGTAAAATAAAGAAAGTACTTACCTGTAAAACGCTCTCAGAATATGAAACCGCACCCAATGTGTCGTAACAAAGTGAGGGTATGAGCGGATGCTCAATAAAAAATACACAAATATAATATAGAATCTAACGACATAAAGGAGACTCAACATGTTATGCATGTGTGCACATGTAACTATATTGTATACATACATATGCATACTAATACCCATACTTAATGCATGAAACGGTTTTACTTTCGAAAATCTTATTTATCCAGATTAATTTACCCTAATCTTACAAAAGACTCCCCTTTTACTCATTTTAGCATTTCTCGGACACACATGACTCAATAATTAAAAACACTACATTTTATTTACCTGAAAACATTCCTTTGTCGGAATCACCCTTCTTATTCTATAAAACACACTTTAGTAATTTTGTTGAAACTCACCCTTTCAACACACGTGAAGACCGTGTTAGAAAATATGTATTTGATCTTGATAACATTTTACAACACATTCTTGAGTTAATTATGGATTTAACCACTTAGGTTGATTAATCACCCATTTACTCATTTACTTTACGATTTTCCTTACTTTATGGATATTAATTAATTATACATTTACTTGTCCATTTTAACCTTTATCGGAACATTTATCAATTCATTCAACTTAGGTTGTATTAACACATTTCACCACACAACCTATTTCTTGACAAGTTTCTTATTCCTTTTATCTTTTCTCGGAATCTTTCAATATCGCATACTTTAACAAACTCCACACCGCCGATTATGCGCACCATATGCCCTGGCCAGTGGTTTTAGGCTTTTCACCCTAGGGTTTAGGGTTCATCTTGCTTATCCCGGTGTCATCCGAGTTCCTTTTAACGTGCTTTAATATTTTATAAATATCCACATTACTCCACTTTTCCATTTTACCCGGCCGAAGCCAAAACCCGGGGTTACACCCAACTTGTGTTACACTTTGAAATTTTACCATTTCATGTCCTTTACACTTAAACTTTGATTTTATTCGAAAAATCATATTCATTTAGGACCACTTTATGTGACACCTTCCCAAAAAAAAATTTATTTCATAAAAATGTTCCACTTTAAGTAAAATTATCATTTTACCCATTTGTTTCCAAATCACCTTTTACTCCATTTCTACAAGTGTTAATTTTCCCAAAACACTATTAAGTCATCTACACTAACTTCTTAGGTTCTTTAATACATTAATAACCTTTTAACCTTGGAGTAATATGCTTATTAATTTAAAGAGTATTTACCTCTTTATTTATTTTAAACATCATAAGTATTAATCTTTTACTACACTACTAAGTTAAAAACACTAACTTTTCCATTTTTACCCATTAACACTTATTGAATAGTTTTATCAATAATTTTCCAAACCACGCATTTCTTTGCTTTCTTTATTCAAGAAATCCATTAACACTTGAGACTACTGTTATAAGAAATTAACCTTTCTTTCATTTTATATGTATTCTTACACTTTATCCTTATCTTATTTTTAACCCGTTTTTAACACACTTTAAAGGCAAGAATTTCTACTTTTTTCATGTTTAAACCCAACAAAAGTAAACTATTATACACTTAGTGCCAAAATACTACAGGTTTATATGCATGAGAAGATGGTCTATAAACCTTAAAATCCTATTAAATGATTTAAAGACATATTTCATTCTATAAATTCATCATACTTGTAAAAATATATTTTTAATGTATAAAAGATATTTGATTTATTAAAACTCAGTAAATGACCTTTTTTTATGAAATCTTCATTTTTTTGCAAGAAATTTAAAACTTTATTTCAACAACATTTAATAAGGAAAATCATCATTTTCAAACATTTTATTACATAAAATGTTTAACACAAATCTTTCTAGAAAATGCACTATTTTCCTAAAAAGGGCTTATTGATAATACAAATGTAGCACCCTGCCGTAGACCCTATTAACATAAGGCGCGGACCTACTGAACCTGGTGTGCGGCCCTACAAGTACTGGGCGCGTCACTCACTCCTTGCCTTAATATACAGGCTGCGGCCCTACTATGTACAGGGCACGACACGGCACCTGCGGCTTTAGCCTCATGTAGGGTGCGGCACTTTGTGCTTGCCTTATGGGTTGCATCCCTTTCTACTACAGCAACTCCGAACTTACGTCACGTGTTCAGGACACGTGACAACTCACATACCTCTTATAAATAGAGGACTACACCTAAAAATAAAGGACCGACTCCATACGCTTGGGGCAGATTCTACATCACAGATTCTCTCTACACGACCTCAACACACTACTTGAAGGCCACACATCTACATTGCAGCCATCTCTCCGGCACTCTGAAATCCTCAATACTTCCATGTACTCTCCTTTATTCTCATATTTATACGCCTCTTTAGGCACGATAATATTGCACAATGCAACGTATATAATGAGAGAGGAGCAACACAGTGGATGCAGGCCTATTTTTAAGGCTGAACCACTCTACATCTTATCTTCTCTCTATTTACTTGCATTACTTGTTTATTATGCACTTTACTCATGATTTGTTGATGAGAGAACACCAAGTGGACGATTTCTCATATCAAAAATTTGGCGCCGTCTGTGAGAATCGAGATATTTTAATCTTGTTTCTCTATATGTCGAGTTCTTCAACACCTTATTTCATTCGTGGGGATCTTTTAGATCATTGTCTCATGAGTAGATTCAGGTTATTGAGCTCTATTTTGTATTCACACCCTTAAATGGGTAATTTGTATATTCAGAATTGTTCTGGTCTCTCTTTTATAACCTTGGATCTATCTTACATACCCCTGTGATATCATTTCATCTAGACAGTGCTGAAAAGCATGATGGGCTTTACCCTCGAAAAGATGAATGGTTAAGGAAGAATTATGTTTATGACCTTTTTCGTTGTTCTTTGCCTATGATACAGGGTTTGTCATTAGAATTGTACCATTGTGTGTATCGAGAGGTTATTCTCTCATGAATAAACCCTAGTAGGCATGCTCTCCCCATGTTTCGGGAGAAAAACTCAGTGTCTGGGTTTCTATTTTGGGATTGCTTTCCCCCTCCTGCCTAGCAAGTGATGCGGCGGGTAGTTTGAATACCTTCATGTCGCAGCCTGTCCTAACCTTCAAAACATCAAGGAACCGACTCGGGAGGTCTCCAGCTCAACCTTGGTGAATGTCATGCAAAGGTCGCGACAGTGCACCTATGTGCTATACTAGTCGTGGCACCTTTCAACAAGTGCAGCAGCACAACGCTGCATCCCTGTTTCCTACGTAGTTACTCCAATTTTTCCGTGATTACTCACTTCTACTAGTTTTGTCCCAGATCATACATATACTTTGTAAAGACTAACAAAAGTAGAAAATGGAAGGAGAGTCCAGCCAGAGCACAGAAATCAAAGATGAGATTGTGTAGCTGTACAATCACCTCAACCACCTCTACGATGGCCATGCTTCACTCCAGACCCAGCTCAACTACCTGAGTCAGAGGGTGATAATGCTTGAGGGCTGATGGGGGTGCGACACCCAAGATCATAACTTCAGCATCTTTTGTTGCCGCGGTAGTTCAAGAGGATCCAACTACGGAAGAAGTCAGTAGGTGCCAAAATAGGAGAGTGGAGAGGGCAGAGAAGAAATCTAGGCCCTACACTCCATTGGCCTTCCCAATTGAAGAGATCTTTGGGTTCATCAAAGAAGACAAGCTGTTGAGGTGGCTAGAAAAGTTGAGAGCTCCAACCCACAGGAGGAACAGAGCTACTTGGTGTAGATTCCATCACGACCATGGCCATGATACTGAGCAATGCTATGCTCTCAAGGATAAAATTAAAAGGTTGATCGGGTAAGGGATGCTGCAGAGGTTCCTTAAAGATGTTAAAGGGATGCAACCTTATCTCACATGCTGCATGCTTATTTTTCATGCTTATGTCTTATATTCCATCTGTCTCTACTTTACAGTAGCAACTCCTCTTATGCTATTTTAAATTAAACCTTGTGTTATCCTTACAAAGTCATATATAGGAATAGATACAAAATCAAATTCACTTTTATAATGTCATATTTTGATTCTCATTTCCATGAAATGTTATCTTATAAAGATCATTTTTGCCTTAAACAGATCCCGATCTGAGACAACCTGTTATATCGGGAATGAGAATATTTGAATGGGCCATAATGCCCGAGAGGACGCCTGATCGTCCGAAAGTTGATGATAATTGAAAATGACGAAAGCAAATATTGGAAGTAGTTATCCAAGTTGAACTGCAACATCACTCGCAAGGGCTTCCAATACATGCTCTTAGCTTCGGTAATGCATCACTCGCTACAAGGGCTTACAATGTCTGCTCTTGGCTTTCGGGACGCGCCATTAAATTTAGAGAGTTACAATATCTAGACATAGATGACTTTATATATATCCATAGCTGTGGGTGGCTTAATAACATAACCCAGCTTGAGGAGGCTTGATAATATTCTATACGTTACTTGTGGGTGGCTTAATAACAAAACACAGCCTGAGGAGGCTTAAAAATATCCTATATGTTAGCTGTGGGTGGCTTAATAACATAACCCAGCGTGAGTAGGCTTGATAATATCCTATATGTTAGTTGTGGGTGGCTTAATAACATAACCCATCCTGAGGAGGATTCATAATATCTCGCTTACATACAGAAGGGCGATGCTAAGGAAGATGAAGTCTATATTCTGTGAAAAGCAATTGAAGCGTCTAGAGGTAATCCTCGACCTTCTTTATATGTCCCATACCGGTTATGGGATGACAAAAAAATAGCATAATGGCTTAAGCAGCCAAGGGTAAAGAGTGCAGTAACCCTGTCGATACAGTCGCAGCCGTAAAAGAGACTAAGATAGGGATAATAGTAATGACTTGGATTTATATCCATTTGAAAATCTACAGAAGATGGGTCTCAAATACATAAATATGCCGTAGCAGGATTAGAGAACTCAACTTGCGCGGCTACGACCATTATCAGGTGATACAGGCAATATGGATGTAGCCATTATCAAAAGGTCGCATCCTTGTTCTAGTGGCAAAAGGGGTCGCGGCCCGGGTACATAAGCCATGCGAATTACAGCCACAGCCTATAACTCATACTTGTGAAGATTCCTTGGAATTACTCGAGGGTGCCGCAGAAGTACAACAAGAGTGGTTATCGAAGAAATAAGTATGTTATAGTGCCGCGGACTTAATCTATTATTTCTACAAGTTCACTCCATTTATAAGGCATTTTAATTACACAAGGCATTTGTATTCAAGCCATCAGAGACGTACAGAAAGCATTGAATAAAGCATTGAAGAAGTAAGCAAAGAAGAAGATACAAAAGCTATAAGAAAATAAGGCCATAATAATTCCAGCAGAAAAGGTGGCCGCAACCTTGAATATTATCAGTTAAGTTTACAAGGAAATGGGCCGCAGCCACTACAGTTAAAATTTGGAGAATGGGGCGCATCCCTATATCAATGATAAAAAATGAACACTCAAGAAGCAGCAGCATCAATCTCATTGCCCTCTTCACCTTCCATGTCTATTTCAGTCTCTTCCTCTGCGGTCGCTGCTTCTACTCTAAGCCTTTCTTTCGCCTCCTCTGCGGCCTTTAGCTCAGCAATGCATTCTTGGTGTTCAACATCACTTAGTCTCCAGGAAAGAACCTTCTCCTTTGTCTCAGGGAATTTCTTTACAATCCTATGCCTTAGCTCCTGGTAATTGCGGAGGTAGGCCCTGTTATTGATAAGAAAAAAGTCCTTTGAGCCCTTGAATGGCTCCACGGTATGGTCTATGGCCAGTTGAAGAGCATCGCCATGATCAACCTCCATCTTTTTTATTACCGCGTCATGATCTAGGGCTTTTTCAGCGGACTTGGCCTCCAGTTCTTCATACTTCTTTTAAAGAATAGCGAGCTTGTTAGTCGAAATCTTCGCGACATGTGTAGCTTCAGCAGTCTGGGCATGGGAGGCTTTAAGGGAGTTCGCGACCTGTTTAAAGTTCTCTTTCACTTCCTCACTTGACTTATTTGTTGCTTCCAAGTTCATATGGGCTACCTGAAAGGACGCGGAAGCAGACTTCTTGCCAGCTTCAAAAGATGAATTTTGCGCATGCTTCCAGATCCGCGGCATGCACCCTTTTCTCATCCTCTTTCAATTTATAGAGAGCCTCATACTTCCTCTTCTGGGCCACAATGACATCCTTAGCCTGAAATTAAAAAAAAGTTAGTTGCAATATGTAGAATGACAAAGAAAAACAAAGCATCACTAAGCACTTAACCTCAGAAGACTTTGGAGGCCGCAGTCCTCCATATCATAATGGTCTTGTCCCACCAGCCTGTCCAGATCCCCGGCGTTTAGGTCCCTTTTCATTATTCGTGAAGCTTTCACGGTGGTGTCCCATGATGACTCAAGGTCGGGTTGCCTCAATTGAGGCCGCGGATGACCATCGGGACAAACTTCTCCGCGGCGCTGGGGGGTGCCAAGTTTGCATTTATCGCAATAATAGGCGGCGGCTACGGTGAAGCTATATTGAGCGGAGCTTCATTTCACATCAAACCTACCACGGCCAGGTTGAATCCTATATTTTCATCAAATTTAGATTGTGGTTTTGTTGCAACGTCGGTCTTCTCCGTGGAAGGAGTTAACTTCACGACAGGAGTGTTCAAAACATTTGATGGAGCCGCGATCGGCGCCTTTGCTTTGGACCTCTTTATCTTCCTGCTTCGTGTAGTATTATTGAGAACGACTGCGTCCTCGTCCATTTGAGCCAACTGCGCGACCAACAATTCCCTGTCAACCTCCTCACCTGAAAAGGGAAAAGAAATAATCAATATTCAAAGTCAAAACAAAATGCAACGGACTAATATGGAATCAGATTATTACCTCTCGCGGCCATGTATTTTGGAATACTCATGCTAGGAAAGAAACCTGCCTCGAATATGGTGGCAGAGGTCATAAGGACACTAAATCTCTTTTCTTCGGCAAGAACTGTCGCGGACTCAATAACTCTCTTCTCTTATCGCTTGCTCAAATTTAAATTGTCAAGGACTGCAGAATAACAATCCAAAGGTTTGAAGAGATTACCTAGTTTAGATGGAGACCCCCATTATCACGGCATTCTATACGACCTCTCCCTCTCATTCTCCTCAGGGTGAATCTCCCAGCCTTCTCCGGAGATGTAAAAATACTTCCCTTTCCAGTTCTTCACAATGGTCGGCCTCCCAGTGAAAGGGTCTCATCCCTGCCGCGGACGGAGAAGTAGTAGTACCCTGCGAACTTCACTGAATTCTCCTTTAGGAGATAGAAATTAAAGAACTCCTCAGGAGTGATGTCCTTTTTGAATAGATTCTCTCACAGGACGACCGCGACAAGTATGGCCCTCCAGCCATTGGGATCTATCTGGGTCGGTGCCAGTTGCATTGTCTGAAAGATGCGAAGGATAGGAACAGGGATAGGCAGCCGTAACCCGTAAATAAATGCATAAAGTGGGAATCAAACTCCATCATCTGCCTGAGCTGTGCAAGGTCTTTGGTTCACGGCCAGTGCAGAGCACATCAAATTGTTAGGAAATTCGAAAGCCTCGGTCACCTGGTCAATCCAGTCTTGAGTCATGATGCCACGGATATCAAGCGTGGCTAGGGGTCTTGCAAGTCTTCCAGATGTACCTCTCGAGTTATCCCTAACTTCTGCATCATCATCTCCTGAACCCAAAAGATGATTGCTTGAATTGGCTTCTTCTTCCAATGGTGTGGATTGGAAATCCTTCCTAGACGCAGAATTCGCGGAGTCTGAGTCTAATATTACGCAGTTAGGGCAATCCCTCAGTTGGCAAGGCCCTATTGATCTCAGAGGGGTAACGGAAGAGAGTTCAGGAGGAGAAGTTCCAAAATGCTTTGCCCCAAAGCCTCAGAAACTCGTCTGGGTCAAAGCTCATATGGATGCAACAGTACCTGAAAAGCAGAGTCCGTAGTTAGGCGCCGCAGCCAGTATGGTTTGGAAAAGACTTTAAAAAGCTGCGGGAAGATTATATATATGAATAGTAAACATTTGCTTCATTGGAATTATTTCCCTAACGTAGTTATTAATGGGCCAAAAACATCGCCAACCCTATTCATAGAACCTAAGGGATTACCTTCTGGCCTTACTAGCCACATCCACCTCCTATATCAGCAAGGGAACATACATTGTTGCAGCCACTTCTAAAATTATTAAAGGTCTGTTCAAGGAATTCTAGTAGCAATCAAAATTATTTATCATGGATGTATATTTGGTCGGTGAAAGTTCGAAGAACTGTTCAAATTACAAGGGTGGGGCTTCATAGCCCTAAAAGACCAAACTGCCACGGAAGGTTAAATGGATATGCATCAAAGTGTCGTGGAGGGAAAATCCCAGAACTTAAGGGGGCCATGGATAGGGTCTTCAATAATTCAAATGACCACTAAATTACTAATAGTCTATCGTGTCGCGGTCTCTATCTTAAACAGTTTCATACCTAACGTCTAATCATTTTTAAGATCAAATTCACAGAATTCGAAGAGTTTTCTTATATACAACAAGAACAACAATATGATTTTTGTGGCGTTTGGAAGATTAGGGGTCAAGTACAGCATATGAAGATCGATTGTAACAAATTATTGATGTGCTCAGCGTTCATGTGTGTTCGATCATGAGGCGATAACAGAATATTCAATTGAAGCCCTAGTTTTCTATCAAGCAATGCAGAAGATCATGTGTTTGTATAGTCAAAGTAGAACTACGGGCTACGAAGGTTATTTAAAAGAAGGATGGTTGAAAGATCTACCTGGAAACAGAAAAACCATCGGTTCTCAGCTTCACACCACCACCACCATGAATAGCCTCTGAGGGTCACCGGAAAATGGAAGAAGATGGACGCGTAAGAAATTTGCTCTCGATTTTCTCTCAAGGTTTTGGAAACATAATGAAGTCCATAGCCAGAAACAATTTATATAAGAGAGCGCGGAAGACGAATCGTCGATTTGAAAAATACCGCGGGACGTAAACTAACTAAGCCGCAGCCCCAATGAAATTCTCTTGGCACTATGACTTGGGGGCTTATTGATAATACAAATATAGCACCCTGTCGCGGACCCTATCAACATAGGGCGTGGACCTACTGAACCTAGTGTGCGTCCCTACAAGTACTGGGTGCGGCACTCAACCCTTGCCTTAATATACAGGCCGCGGCCCTACCATATAGAGGGCACGTCACCTGCAGCTCTAGCCTCATGTAGGGTGCGGCACTTTTTGCTTGCATTATAGGCTGCATCCCTTTCTACTACAGCAACTCTGGACTTACGTCACGTGTTCAGGACACGTGACAACTCACATACCTCTTATAATTAGAGGACTACACCTCGAAATAAGGGATTGAATCCATACGCTCGGGGCAGATTCTACAACACAAATTCTCTCTACACGACCTCAACACACGACTTGGAGGCCACACATCTACATCACAGCCACCTCTACGGCACTCCAGAATCCTCAATACTTCCATGTACTCTCCTTTATTCTCATATATAATGAGATCGGAGCAACACAGTGGATGTAAGCCTATTTTTAAGGCCGAACCACTCTACATCTTGTCTTCTCTCTATTTACTTTCCTTACTTGTTTATTATACACTTTACCCATGATTTGTTGATGCGAGAACGACAAGTCGAAGATTTCTCGTATCAACACTTGTAATATTTACTCATTCCTTGTTTTCAACAAAATAAAATTTTTCCAACATTTTTATTTCATAAAAATATTTATTAATTCTACACATCAATTTTATCATTCATTCACACGCGCCCTACTCATGTAATATAATTACAAGACAAAAAATATGCAAAGATAGAGTCTTATACTAAGAGTAAGGTTCTCCCACCTCTAATAGCTCCGATACTGGTAGAAATATTGGTGTATGGGGGAGCAATCCCCACCTTCAAAAGTGGTGATATGATCAAGTGTGAACTCGTCCTAAAATGAGGGTCAGCAGTGTCCACAATCGAGTTCCAAAAGGACCCCACCCAGGCTATACCCAGAGTTTGTCCAGAACAGGGTTGACCTCGTGAATTCATGCTTTTGACTCTCGCATGAGCCGAGACACCAGGGCAGCATCTCATCAGCAAAGACATGTCTCGTCCGCTATTTCGGTTGATACCTAGTAATATCACATAAGGAAAGTCTCGGCCTGACGTGATTAGTCGAGACTACACTTCCATGAGAATATTGAACAAGGCTATGTTGGGGTTCCATACTCGGCCATGCCGGACGACATCTACCGTACGAGCAGTACAAAGTACCAGAATGACAAATCCAGTGTGGAAAAGTTTGTTACAACATTATTACCTCACGTAAGGGAATATTATATCATGATTAGCTACATGTGTGAGGGATAGGTGTCAAATCGTCATTAAAATCCTCCTCATGCACATGTTGATTACATGCTTGGCGGTACATTACACCCCCAAGACATTATGAATACACTTCACCTTCTACATTATAAAGGGTCCCTTATTGAAAACCCTATTGAAACTCTGTCAAACTCATTGTGTGTGTGTGGGAGGGGGGGGGGGGGGGGGAGGGGGCTTTAAGATTAGAGCTAATCCCTCCATTAACAACAATGTTTGGGATGAAGATAGTGAGCGAGCTCAGGCGAGGCAGCCCAACATGGCAGCTCAAGTGAGGAAGCTTAGCATGATGGCTCAGCATGGAAGCTCATACTTTAGCTTTGTTGCGTTATATAGTCATGTTGTACCTTTTTTTTATTGACCATGATCTATAATGATTGTAATGATGTAACGATTATAATGGAAATCAATGAGAGGTCGAAATGGTACTCATGAGAGACTAGGCTTGGCAGGGCCTGGGAGAGGTTTCATGCTCTATCAAATGACCTCTCCGTGGGAAATTCAGAGGGACTTGGCTTGGAGGATTGAGAAGTGAGGCACCATTGGGGCTTGTCTCGACCGTCTTAGATACACCTAGTAAAACACTGAAAGACCTTTTATCGTAGAAGCTTAGGCTGAGAAGCTTTGAGTTCCATCGGGAGTTGAGTTGTGAACCAATCAACCCTCTACTTAAATGCCACGTCTACTTTATGTGATGTCACTATCCAGTTAGGCAATGTCAAATCCACACTTGAGTAAACCACCATGGTGTTTGGGGCTGTCAGACAGTTGATGAGCCACCTCTGTGACGACAGGCCCCTGACACACAATGGTTAGGCAAAAGGCATGTCTTGGAATTTAATGTTTATGACGTGGAACTAACTAGTGCATCAGGAATTTAAAGTTTGTGACATAAAGTATGGGGGATGTCTTTCATAATTATTAATAACGACATTATCTCGAGAGTGGTGTGGGGGTTATTTTAGGGCCTCAACCACCTCTGAGGAAAGGGATTATTTTTGAGGATTCAGAAGTTATTGCTAGAGAGAAAATACATCAAAGAGAGAGAGAGATTTATTATAAACCAGAGTTCACTCACCCACCATTGCCATTTATTACGAATATTTTAATACTTGATAGATATCTTTGAGGGTGGTTGGGGTGTTTGGCTATTTGCCAAGGTGTATCTAGGATGATTACTTCTCTCTCCCTCTAAATGAGTTACTTCTGAGTTCATTATTATCTTTTGAGTTATACACGAGCGATTCGTGAGTTCAAACTGGGTTTATATTTACCAAATTGCGATTGCGTGTCTTGTAATTAATCAATAGTATTGCTAGTTAACTTATCATTACTGTACTCAAAAGTGGTTACGCCCCCGTCTTATCTAAACTACCCTCTTACATTTGGCGACTCCGCTGGGGAGGTATTCTTCCAAGTAAAGAGTATGGTGCAGGATAATGTTAATCAAAGACTTAATTTTGATGATATTCAATACAATGAAGAACAAGTGGGGAGGGATCTAGAGGCTTCCAGAGATGGATCTTCTCAAGTGGAGGTGCCTCTAGTTCAAATGGTGACATAATCTTCCACGAGCGCCAAGTTGGGACCATCTCATGTTCAACTCCTTATGAATAAATTCTATGAGTCTTTGCAAAGTCCTGTAGCTTCAACGGTGTTGGGGGGATTTGAGTCTAACTCCTTCGCAATACCAGGGGTAGCCCTAACGGCCCCACCAAGCGTATTTCTAATAGTAACTTCCCCAACAAGAATACCCCCTGTTACGATTCCAACAGTGGGAACTCCAGGAGTAACAAGTGTTCCAACTGTGGTGATTACTCTAGGTGCAACGGGCGTCCCATCTATGGTCCCTCCGGCCGCTCCTTCAACGATAACAGCTATGGAGGAAATGAGAAAAAAGATGCAGAAGGAGATACTAAAGTTCATGCAACCTTCCTTGCAATCCTCTGCCGAGGTAGCTTCAGTTTATGATGATTTTTGGATGCCTTACCCTTAGGAATATAACGATGAGCCTTACTAAAAATATTATATTCCTCTTATCTTCGAAAGTACACAGGAAAGGGGGGGAACCCTAAGGAGCACATCAAACATTTCATTGAACATCTAGGGGATTAGTACAACAATAAGAGGCTCGAGCTGATGGAGTTCTCAAAATCATTAACCGATAAAGCTTATACGTGGTACTCTCATTTGGCGCCCAAGAGTGTTTTAACTTGGGAGGAGATGCATGTTTTATCTGTCCAGAAGTTCTTTCTGGCAGAAGATGAGTTTACATTAACACAGTTGGGAAGGGATAAGCAATGGCTGGGAGAGGATGTGGTGGATTATGTTCGAAGGTTCAAGAAGAGGTACCTCGACGTGAGGAAAGAATCCAAAGAGTCCAAGTTGTTACAACTATGTGTTGAGGGTTTTCTCCCAGAGTACATCTATCACCTGATTAATGAAACTCACGAAGGGACTTTTACGGCATTACTAAAATCAGCAAGGAACATATCATTGGTATTTTGATCAAACCCCGTTGTGGTACTAAGGATGTTCAAGCAGCCCGGGGCACCCATTGCAGGTCTTGGACAGCCCCCATGGGTGGGATATGTTGATGGAAATATAGGAAGCAAACAACCGAGGAAAGATAACAAGAGAAAGTTCGAGAGAGATAGGGAGGACCCACCACCGTTACCCTGTAGATTAGAGGAGACTATTAGATGTTACAATGCCATGGTTCAAGGAGGAACGGTGTATGAACCTAAGGGTATCCCTGCCGTGGAACTAGATACGTCAACTAGAGTGGATCCCAAGTAATGACAGATCCATCGAATGATTCAACATCCCACGGGAAATTGTTCTACGTTAAGGAGAATCATCGATAAACATGTAAAGGTAAGGATACTGCAAATTCCTCCATAAAATATTAATGACAACCCACTTCCAGCACATAGGGCCGATTTTGTGGTGGCCTATGACGGTGAGGCAGAAAGAGAAGCGAGGGAGCAGACGATAGAGCATGGGGAGTTCGAAGAGGCTCTGAAGGAGTGTACTAGGGGAATGGCTAATATAGTGTTAGCTTATGATGAAGGAAGTTCCAGGGATATGGAGGACATACACAACATTAAAAGTGAGGAGATGGACCAAAGCTTGGAGTACTTCTCGGTTTCACGGTCCCCAAAGTTTGCCTGGTTCTTCGATCAGGTGGGAATGCTAAAAGAAAGTAGGCTAGAGATAATTCAAGCAATCCTGGATATTACGAATAAGTACGCAGTCCCTTCACTGAGATAGAAGGGACCCATGGCCAGGTTGGTGAAGAAATTTCTATCAGAAATAATATTCAGCGATGAAGATAAGGCCATGAGATTTCCCCATAATCCACCATTATATGTAACCTCCGGCATCAATGGGGTTATCTTCGCAAGGGCTCTTATGGATGGGGGCCTCCATCAACATCATGCCAATTAGCTCTTTCCACGCAGCTAACATCCCAAAATAATTTGGTCCCCATGCCTTTGGTGATTTTAGGTTATGACAACCAGTCTTCCAAATCCATTAGTTATGTGAATGTTGGGATTGTAATGGGAAATATAAGTTCCGACATCAAGTTCCATGTGATAGAGAGTATAACTTCCTACCATTTATTGATAGGAAGAGTGTGGATGCACAACTAAGGACTAGTTCCCTCGACATATCACCAATGTGCCAAGGTAAATATTAAAGGAATTGAGATCATTATACGAGCTACGAAGAACCCCTTCGCTATTGAAGAAGCTCACCTAGTGGGTGAAGCATTTTATATAGAATTGGAGGAGGAAGTCAGAGTCCTAACGACAAGAATGGAGGGAGCATGGGTTCCTTCGATCAGAGAAAGGATGGGAATTGTGAATAGCTAGAATGACAGAACTATAAGCGGCAGAGGAGTAACAGAAGAAGCCCACCAAGTGGTCCCTCGACCTGAGAAAATCTCGAAGTGGATAAAAGACAGGATGCATCCCAGAATGGACCCGATGGAATACGAGGTCGCATGAAAAAGTGTGCTGAGTTGATTCTCTGAAGGAAGAAGTGAAAAGGCTTCGAGGCAAAGGAAAAGAAAGGTAGTTGCAATGGATAGCAGACAATGCAAGAAGATTATTATTGAGGAATGAATGGTGGTTTATCGCTTATGATGGTGTGAACGGGTAGCTGAAGGAACTATGGCAAAGGTTGACGAGGAGGCTGACCCGATATATGAATGTTTTCTGGTGGATCAACGAGGACAATGTATGATGATAAACAATTCTAACATACAGGAGTTTATGAAGGATGTCATCGAAGAACCAGACTACTTGACGAACCAACCAAAGCTACAAGAATAGAATTTGGAGTAGTTAAATCTGGCAAAAGAATGAGAGGAGCCAGGGCCCATTTTCCTCTCAAAGGATCTCAACATGGAGAAATGGGAGGCTTTGATTGAGGTAATTCGGGAGTTTATAGAAGTTTTTGCATGGAAATATACGGAGATGGAGGGGTTAGATGAAGAAGTAAGATCCTACAAATTAAACGTGATGCCTTCATCCATTCCGATCAAGCAAACAACGAGGACCTACAAGCTTGAATTGGACTTAAAGATCAAAGAAGAGGTCCAACGCCTATTGGCAGCAAGATTCATCAAACTTATAAAACACCCACTCTATATTTCTAGCATTATCCCAGTGGTTAAGAAAGATAAGAATCAAATAAGGATCTGCGTGGATTTCAGAGACTAGAATAGAGCTTGTCCCAAAGATGAGTTCCCTCTGCCCTCCATCGATAGTTTGATAGATGCAATGGCTCGACAAGAGATGTATAGCTTCATGGATGGGTATGTAGGGTACAACCAGATTGATATGGACCCCACAGATATGGAGAAAACAATATTTAGAACCCCGTTGGGTAACTTCATGTACAAGGTAATGACGTTTGAACTCAAAACGCTGGGGCTACTTATCAAAGAATAATGATGGACATTTTCAATGACTTATTTCACAAATTTGTGGAGTTTTATGTAGATGACTTGGTCATCAAATAGAAGAAGGAGGGGTCCCAGCTGAGTGATTTGAGGAAATTATTTTCCAGATGTAGGAAGTATAAAATGAAGATGAACCCACTGAATTGTGTTTTTGGAGTAACCAGTGGAAAGTTTCTAGTCTTTGTGGCACATCGGGAGGGAGTACAGATGGACCAAGACAAACAACGAGCAATCTTGGAGAGGCCAAGTCCAAGAACGGCGAAGGAGATCAAGAGTTTCCTTGGCAAAGTCTCTTACCTTAGGAGATTTGTGACTGGATTGGCCGAAATAACACACCCGTTGATGCATCTTTTACAAAAGAACACAAAGTTCAAGTGGGAGGAATTTCACCACGAGTCTCTCACTAGGCTTAAGAAGCTACTCATTTCCCCACAGATTATGATTCCTCCAAGGGTAGGAATACCGCTACAATTATACCTCACATCCACCATGAGGTTCGTTGGAGCTCTATTAGCACAGGAGATTGATAGTAAGGAATGGACAGTCTACTACCTTAGTAGAATCATACATGGTCCAGAGGTTAGGTACAGTATCTTGGAAAGGCATTGTTTAGCCTTAGTCTTTGTAGAACAAAAGATTAGACGTTATATGCTATCTTTTATAATTCATATTGTAATGAGATGTGATCCTATTAAGTTTTTTTTTTTAAAGAACTATATTTATTGGTAGGGAAGCTACGTGGCTCCTCATCCTCTCAGAGTATGACTTAAAATGCGTGGTCCCTTGCATAATCAAAATCCAAGCATATGAAGACCTCTTGGCAATCTTTCCGTTAGGGATATTTGAGCCACCACGAGAGAGCATTCTAGGAGATAATTTACAGGCTAATCACTTAAACGCAAGCGAAGAGGAATGGATGATGCAATTCAATGGATCTTCAGTAGAGAAGAAAGGAGGAGCATGAGTTATTCTTTCAAGAGGTATGAAAATTTATCTTTCCTATAAGTTAGACTTCCCTTGTTCCAATAATGAAGAACAGAATGAGGCGTTGGTAATGGGGTTGTTGGAGGCCCTTTGAAGGGGAATTCATTCACTCTGCATCAATGGTGATTCGAACTTATTGATTCAGCAAGTAAATGGAGGATATGCATTAAAGAACCTAAGTCTGGCACCTTACAAAACAATCATCTAGAGGCTCCTCAACCAGTTCCATCGGACCAAGATCAAGAGGCATCCCCGAATAATGAATCGCCATCCAGAAGCCTATGCCACCATCCCTCACAAGATGATCATGAAAGATGATACAAATATAGTCTTGCTTTAACGAAGAACAGCTCCCTCGATGGTACAGTTAATTATGCCAATAGAGGATGACTCTGACTGGATGGGAGAGATTAGAAAATAATTAGAGTCTGGGTAAGGAGCGATGGAATTGAGAGAGTTAGCCCAAAACTTTACAAATCAAGGAAATATCTACTTCAGAAATGTAGGAGGATGACTGTCAAGATTCATCGGCCCAGAAGAATCATAGAGGAGACTAAAGAAAACACACGAAGAACACTGTGAGACAACTGAGATCCCTCTTTACAGAAAAATTCAAAGGGAGGGATACTTTTGGCCTATAATGAAGCAAGATGCAGCAGAATTACAACGAAAGTGTGATAAGTTCCAACTATTCTTCGAAGCAGATGAGTGACATTTCATTGAAGTTCAACAAGATTGGAGGTATCCTTATATTGACTTCATCAAATATGGAGTTGTACCAATAGAGAATATGGATACGATGGGACTCAAACGAAGGCCCCAAAGGTTCTACGTTCAAGAAGGGCAGATTTATCAAAGAGCATACTTTAATAAGCCATTGTGTTATATCACAAAGGAGGAAGCAGTCGAAGCCCTCAAACAAGCTCATGATCTAGCTCACATAGGAGGTGCAAAGTTGTATGACCAGCTGATGACGTTGGCGCATTATTGGCCAACGATGGATAAAGGATCTGCTGAGTTCATTCCAAATAGTAAAGATTTCCAACTGCACGGAAATATAATCCACGCTCCATTGGTGAATCTACACTCTCTAGCAACACCTTATCCTTTTCACACTTGGGCATTTGACCTAGTAGGGGAAATACATCCTTCTTTGAGGGGGAAAATATAGATACTAATGGCAACAGAGTGCTTTACGAAGTGGGCTAAAGCAATACCACTAAGAAGGGCAATACAAAGGGTGGTTAGCAACTTCATCAGAGAATACATCATTTGTTATTTTGGTATTACAAAGGTTATTATCTCTAGTAATGAAACCCCATTCGTCAATTCAGAGGTAACAATGCTCACAGACAAGTACTATATTGTTCATCACACTTCAACGGTGGCATACCCAAAGGGAAACAGTCAAGCCGAAGCAACTAACAAAACATTGGTTAAAATTTTGGCCAAGAAGATGGAGGATTTACCAGGATCATGGGATGACAAGATACCAGCTGTATTATGGGATACCAGCTGTATTATGGGCCTATCGAACAACTAAAAGGATGCCCACAGGATATACCCTGTTCTTCCTTGCATATGGAGCTGAAGTGATTCTCCCGATGGAGTTGGAAGTTCTCTCTGTCTGATATGCCTTGTGAAGTAGCATGCTCCCTCAGAACAGACATGTGAAATTGGAAGCGTTAGACGAGAATAGAGATAATGCGATGTAGCACTTTCAAATGTACACGAAGCAGCTCTCCAGGGCGTATGACAACTTGGTGAGACCAAGGAAGTTCGTACAAGGAGACCTCGTTTTAAAGGCAGTAGTGAAGCACATCAGGGGACTTCCTCTGCCTAAGTTTTCATCAAATTGGGAGGAACCTTTCATTATAAAGTAGGCTCATGATTAATGTTATTGATTAATTTCTAAGATGGAAGAAGACAAGCTATTTAAGATTAATAATAAATGGTTGAAATTCTATCATGTATAAGCAATTAACTTCATATCATCATTGTATCTAGTTATTTTTATGAGTATATAAATATTTTCTTTCTGAAGAGATGTCCTTTGTTGTAACTTGAGTGAAATGAAAGATTACAGAGTTTGTATTTTATGCAAGTAGTTATAGCACGAAGAAGTGGCACGGAAAAACATATAACCTTTCTTTCATTCATAAATTTTGAGGCATTATAAATTTGGGAACTATTGCCCGATAATTACATAAGAGAAAAAAGGAAAATGTATACAAGTATGAATAAAAATATTATTGTCCTAAGAGGAACCATAAGTCTGGAGCAAAGAGAAAATAACAAGACAGGCCCGAAGAAGATGCTAGGCATGATTGTTGGGCATTAATAGAAACCTTCAGCCTTGTTTGAACTTGTGCACACTTAATAAGGAGTTTCTCCCATTTTATCTTCTCTAGATGCATAACTTCTTCTATATCCTCTACCTCCTTATCGGAAGCTTCAAGAAGAGGTGCTAGCTCGGCCAACCTAGCTTCCTCAGCTCGTTGAGCCTCAGGGTGCTTCTACAGCAGTTCCCTCTCGCTTACCAATTGCTGGCACTTCAATGTCTTTAACTGTTCAATCATCCAGTTAAATCAAAAGTTGTCTCTTCCTAACTTCCTTAGATAACCCATAAATTGATTAAGAAGGGGCCTAGTAACATTTTTAGTTGGAGTACTGACGAGATCACTGATAATAATGGCCAAGCCTTGAAGCTTGTGGCTCATCATCGGAATGTTTTTACGAAAACAAACGATAATAAAAGTCTGAGGGTGATGGTTTGAAATTTTCTCAATTACCAAATGATGGCTGAAAATCATTTGGGGAGATCGTTGGAGGACCATGAGACATAATTTATGAGGAGCCAGATTAGGCAGAGGAAGCCCACAACCACATTCGCTATCGACTGCATCACTTGGCGTGGAACCTTAGTCGTTGTGACTAGATTCTTCTGAAACAGCCTGTTCACAATAGGGCGACACGAGGGGTGAAGGGACTGATGGAGGTCTCTCTCCAACTGGAAGGGACGCACTAGCAACTTAAGAACAGGTAGAAGAAGTAATGAGTGCAAGCAAAAAAACAAATCTTAACAATTATTTTCATTGTTAAGTCACCATTACTGGTGGAGTTTGACCAAAAATTCTTAAGAAGTGTTTATCATTGTTAAGTCACTATTTATGGTGGAGTTTTACAAAAATCTTAACAAGTGTTTATCATTCTTAAGTCACCGTTATTAGTGGAGGTAGAATTAAAATATTAACAAATGTTTTCATTGTTAAGTCACCATTGCTGGTGAAGTTTGACCAAAAATTTTAACAAGTGTGTTCATTGTTAAGTCACCATTGCTGGTGAAGTTTGACCAAAAATCTTAACAAATGTTTTCATTGTTAAGTCACCATTACTGGTGGACTTTTACCAACAAATCTTAACAAGTATTTATCATTGTTAAGTCACCGTTTCTGGTGGAGTTGTACAAAAATCTTAACAAGTGTTTATCATTATTAAGTCACAATTATTGGTGGATTTTGATAAAAAAATCTTAACAAGTGTTTTCATTATTAAGTCACCGTTCCCAGTGGAGTTTGAATGTCTGAAAAATGAGACTCTTCTAGATTGTACATTGTCGTGAATAAACGATAAAAAATAAGAAACGAAGAGAAACTAGCAAAATACCTCAGCAATAACTGGAGTAAGAACGGGAGTCACCAATTAGGCTACAATGGTGGGAACTAATGGGGGCATGTTCATATCCTCAGAAGTCTCAAAGGAACCCTTAACTGGAGGAACCTCAATGTTCGGTAAAGCTCCTGTGCTAACGAAGGGTACTAAGGACAATATTGGGGTGGCGTTGGACAAAGACGTTTACCCTTCCATGGATGCACCCACACTTTTGGTGCCAGAAGAAGCACCATGCTGGGCATAAGGGTCAACGATGGCTCTAGGGATGGGAAGAGTCCCGAAAGATGTTGGTGGGATTAGACGTGGAAAGAACTTCAAAATGAGACTAAGTGCTAGAATTGGGGAATACATACAAAAGAAAAGAGACATACTTCACATTTAACTCACCTCAGTAATGTTTCTAAAGAGGGTAACTGCATTGATGGGTCATGTCAATACAGATGGAAGCAGAATGTTAGCCAATACAGAATTCACTTCGACCTGAGGCATCCCAGGAAGTTAAAGTTCAACAAAAAAAAAAGAGGGGAGAACTGAAAAATGAAACTAAGTGTTAGAAGTGGGGAATATATACAAAAGAAAAGAGACATACTTCACATTTAACTCACCTCAGTAATGTTGCTAAAGAGGGGAACCGCAGTGATGGGTCTTGTCAATACAAATGGAAGAAAAATATTAGCCAATACAGAAGGCCCTTCGACCTGAGGCATCCCAGGAGGTAAAAGTTTAGCAAAAAAAGAGAGAAATTTTTTTAGACCTAACAGTGTTCAGAATGTGCTACCTCTGGAAAACTTTCTACATCTTGAACGATGGGCAAAGGAACCTCAGGTTGGGGTGATAATTCAGAAGAAGGTGGGGGAGCTTTCTCTGGAAGAGAGGAAATTACTACAGATTCAACGGAATCGCCCCCTGACAAACGGTGAGAGTAAGTAAGCCCGATCATGGGGGAATGGGGAGGAGTTACACCGGTCTGAGAAGAACTAAAATGTCCCCCCACGAAAGGACTCACAAGGGGCTGGGCCTTTCTTCTTCAGCTTCTTGCACCAAAGCTAGACAGGACTAAGAGTTAGATAGATGCAGTTTGTTATAGAAAAAAATGAAAAAAAACACATGTATACCTCTGATCTAGAGGGAGAATGGGATGATATCACCATTGGCGAGGAAGAAGGGGAAGCAACAGAAGGAGCTGGGGAGAGATGTACATAAGGAGCCCATTTCTTCTGGGACATAGTAACCATAGTATTCTTCCTTGCACCAGCAATACCCACACTTAGAGGAACCTTTGAGCTCTTCTTTCTCTTTGACCCACCTTCATATGGATCAACTAATATAGTGGTGAAGGCAGCAGCAGGAGAAATGGCGGGAGCGTGTCATCGAAACTCAGAATTTATACACTCCACCTCACCTTGAATTTTTTTCCTCAACTCCTCACTCAATTCCGCAGACATAGGAGGAGGAATGGAGGCAATGAGGAATGCTTTTAAGGGATCTTGAGACTGAGGTTGGGACTTATACTTTGAGTAAACCCCACTCTTAGACCTCCAAGTTTTTTTGGCTGATGGTTGGGAAGGTCCTTCGCCAGAAGCTACTTCGATTGGAACCCCTTCACCAAAAACACCATCAGAAGGAGCATATTGTTTGGGTTCTAGGGCTTTCTTGGGCTTTGTAGTAGCAACAAGAATCATATAACAGTATAGAGGAAGATCCATGGGAGGTTCCTTGGATGTTTTGATCAAATAGAACTCCATTCCCAGAACGGAATTGCCTTTCAAACCCAAATCCTGTGAAGAAAACGAGAGCACTGGGGGATACATATGTCCCCTCAATAAATTCAAAAATTTGGGCCAGTTCATTTGACCAATATGTGGTGGCAAATAAAGGAGTCAAATATCCTTGCCTAGAGATACTTGGGATGGTGACTATGTTAGACATTGTGGAACTCACCCCCATGCAACAGTGTAAGTGAAGAAAGAACAAGCCTCTCTAAATGTGACCTTGTGTTGGTTTAGCTGGAAAAGTGCGCGAGGGGCCACTTAGTCAAAACTAAATTGACGGGCACACCGATGGGGGTTGTAATATTTGCATGTGTATACCCACTCGGTGTAGGATGGTAAGTAACTTGGAGAGAACAGAAGAACCACAGCAAGCGAATGGTCTTCTTCCATATGGTCCACAGCTGTTGGTTCGACCACCCTTGGCTCACTTTTAAAAAAATCCCAAGTATGGAGAAAAACTTCCTCTCCGTAGGGCCGCATCACAAAACGGTCCCGTTTGTCAATAACAGAGACTAAATCCTTTCTAATTTTCCTATTATTATAAAGGTAAGAATGAAGAGGCAGAATCGTTTCTCCCAAAGGAAGACGATTGGTTTTAGCTACTACATCAGAGAAACGGACATAAACGAAGCCCGTCAGAAGTATGCAGTTGGAAAAATTGGCCAGGTTATAACGGCCAAGAGACCATTCCATGTCAACGTTGGTTCTATCAAGCCATGTATAGAGTGATCCCAGATCAATTGCAGCCGGAGGAAGCTTGATACCCTGGGCCAAATGAAGGAACATGTTGATGAGGTCCCTTCGATGTTGGTCGTTAGGTTTTATCGGTAAAAGGAAGCAAGATAGAATGATAAGGATGTAAGAAGGTAGTTATAATGATTTATCTTAACCAAGGGCATCCTCATAAGAGTTATCCTTAGAAGGATCTCGAAAGAAATAGTTGATGAGGGGAGTGAAGGTGGCTTTATTTGAAGCCTTATGCACCTTCGGCATATACGGTCCAACTCTGAATGGTCAGCAGCCTCTTGGGCGTCGAAAGCTTCATCAGAATAGGGCTCATGGCATGTCGCCTCAAGTCCCATAGGTTCACAAACATCTTCCAATGTTACTGTGAACTCACCCCATGCATCAATGAAAGTTTAAGTGGTAACGTTCCAATGAGACACCAGGATGGGGAGGGCAACATTGTTCTTTGATACAGTAAATTCACCGAACCACTTGGCCCGATAGAGCCCAATTTTTACGAGGATAGTAACATGATAACTCTGTATGTGAGCGTTTCAAGTAGCAAAGTGAGCAGGAGAACCCCCATGCCCTTTGAAGTCAATATGGGACCATGGGAAGTCCCTCGATCAATGAGAAATCGAAGAGCCCCCTCTGGGGGGAGAAAGACCTAATCAACAATATTTTCATCCTCATCACCAAATAGCATGTCATTATACTTAGCGTTAAAAATGCAAGTCTTGAAAAACCCAGAAAAATTATCACCCTGGAAAAAAATGGGGGACCAACGGTTAAAATGCAGTTGCTCTTGAGGAGCTATAGTCAAAGAGGTGGCGCCCTCAGTAATAGCGACGGCAGAAGTGGTGGCAACAAGGGTGGAAGGTGGAGTGTTGGTGGAAGACGTACCAGGGTTGCTTGAAGAAGTCATTACAGATGAAACTAAGATATAGAAAGCTTGAAAGAGCTACCGGATGAGTAACAATGGAGTAACCAAAGGTTGAAGATGATTATAGAGGAAAGAGACGAGGAAAATCTAGACAACAATGGAGTTTTTTAAGACTTTCTTTCTCTAAAGTATGCCTGGAGTTTGAAGAAGACGAAGAAAATAGTTAGGTGTTTTGAAAAATAAACGTTTGAATTCTTTTAACCCATCTTTTGAGTTTCCCGCCAAGACACGTACAAGGCCGCCAATAATCATTCCAAGTGAACACGTGACATTTTAGGGAGCGTCCTGGCAGTTAAAAAGACAACAGTACATCACTATTGAAGTGACACATGGGGAAGGGAAAGGGTTTTCTTTATAGATAAGCTTGAGTTTTGGTGCTAGAAATTTTGTCAGACATATGGCTTACAGCGGAGAAGAAGTTCCAACGGTTCCAAAAATCAATGATGTCTCCTCGCTACAAGCCCCAACGATGTTTCAGAGTGACTCAACTACATCGAGGAAGTTTTTTTTTCTGATTTTTGAAAATGAAGAAATGATAGCCCATTAAAGTCCAAACGGAGAAGTACCCTCAGAAATAGGAGAATTTCATCAGGATAAGTTTACAAGGGAGAAATTTACAACCCAAGATTCTAAATTTAAAATTGATAAATCCATCAAGTGTCTCGAGAGAATTTCAAATACTCAAGCCAGAATGGTTGAAGCTCAATGGCAAGAAAAAGTTGTGATATCCCTTCGCCAAAGCATTAATAAAGTCGTAGCCTTCGTCTCGGGTATATCGGGGAGAATTTTAATTTTTTCTTAGAAGCATTAACCGTAGTGGTTGTAATGAAGGAAAAGAATCCAAAAGTTTTTCACGCAGAGAAGGTTCATCGGATTGAGAAGTTTTCGTGCAGATATTTCTTGGTCCCACAACAAATCTCTACACGAAGGGGAAAATATAGGGGGTTTGAATATTAGAGATAATCCCCCCATTAACAATAGTGTTTGGGATTAAGACAGCGAGATAGCTCAGGTGAGGCAGCCCAGCGTAGCGGCTCAAGTGAGGCAGCTTAGCGTGATGGCTCAGCGTGGTAGCTCATACTTTAGCTTTGTTGACTTACTTATTCATATTATATCTTTTGTTTATATTGACCATGATCTATAATGATTGTAATAATGTAACGATTATAATGGCATTCAGTGAGAGGTCAAAATGGTACTCGCGAGAAACCAGGCTTGGTAGGGTCTGGGAGAGATTTAATGCTCTACCGAATGACCTCTCCGTGGGAACTTCAGAGGAGCTTGATTTGGAGGATTAAGAAGTGAGGCACCATTGGAGATTGTCCTGTCCATCTTAGATACACCTGGTAAAACACTGAAATACCGTTTATCGTGGAAGCTTAGGCGGGGTAGCCTTGAGTTCCATCGAGCGTTGAGTTATGAACCAAACAACCCTTTACTTAAATGTCATGTATACTTTATGTGATGTCACTAGACGTCTAGGTAATGTCAAATCCGCACTTGAGTAAATCACCATAGTATTTGGGGTTGTCAGACAGTTAGTGAGCCACCTCTGTGATGACAATCCCCTGACAAACAGTGGTTAGGCCAAAGGCATGTCTTGACATTTAATGTTTATGACGTCGAACTAACTAGTTCATCAGGAATTTAAAGTTTGTGACATAAAGTATGGGGGATGTCTTTCATAGTTATTAATAGCGGAGTTATCTTGGGAGTGGTGTGAGGGCTATTTAAGGTCCTCAACCACCTCTATGGAAAGGGATTCTTTTTTAGGGTTCAGAAGTTATTGCTAGAGAGAAAATACATCAGAGAGAGAGATTTATTACAAATTAGAGTTCACTCACCCACCAATGCTATTTATTACGAAGATTTTAATACTTGTCAGAGATTTTTGAGGGTGGTTGTCTTCCTGCTAAGGTGTATCTAGGATGTTTACTTCACTCTCCCTCTAAATGAGTTACTTTTGAGTTCATTATCGTCTTTTGAGTTATACATGAGAGATTTGTGAGTTCAAACTGGGTTTATCTTTACCAAATTTTGATTGCGTGTCTCGTAATTATCAATAGTGCTATTGGTTAAATTATCATTATTGTACTCAAAAGGAGTTATGCCTTTGTCTTATTTAATCTACCCTCTTACACTCTGTTAGAAAGATAAAGCTTGAGTAATTGTATCCCAAGGCCATTAGATCCCATACTTAGTGGATTTCACACACTCACATAGTGGACGTAGGCTATTCATAGGATGAATCACTTATATTTGGTATCATCTTCTACTTTGCCTCATCTCTTTCTGTCTACTTATTTATATCTGTCATACTCCATCGTTGTCTGGTTTTGATCTTAGATACACCTTGACTTGGTGATACCATTTTTGGTATCATCAATCTGGCATTGTCTATGGGAACGAGATAGCCATAATCTTCCCTTTTTTATAGCTGCTCCACCAGATTCTCTGGTGGTGGTCCAACCTCATCCTTGGTTGATATTGAACCACCATTGAAAGAGCTTTAGTTTGAGTTTTAGCTCATTTTAGGCTCTTTTATCTTACTACCAGCACCTCATTTGATTTTTTTGATCACTAGAAGTCTCCAAATGGAAAAACAATCCACCAATTATAGGCGGTCTTAGTACAAGTCAGGCCACTCATAAATCAAAAATGGCTAAGGTGATGGAAGCTTTGTGCTCCTTAGTAAACAACTAACAACAGATACAGGTAACTCTTACTGCTTTCAACCAGAATATAGTGGCTAGACATGTCGTGGCTGGAGAGAAGTTTATAATGTTGATCGCCAAGGATGGTGCTCCAGATTAAAAAGCCAAGGGACCACCCCAAACCCCACTCAATGATCTTCCTCCTCAGTAAAGACGTGGCCGACCCTTAGCGCTTACGCCTGGGGAGTCCTGGTCGTGAATGCCCTAATGATGAGGATGAAAAGTATGATGAAGATGATGATAGGAGCTATTGGGAGCCTTATCAGATCTCTAGAGGCACTGTGTGACCTATTCAGCCCAGTCGAGGGTGTAGTGGCAGGTCGAACCGAGAGTGAAAATAAAGGGAATCAGATCTAGACAGATTAAGTAAGGAGTCGGCCTTTGATAGGCTTGCCTTAGTAGCAAGCAACATAAGAAATTTCCTCTCTAGATCCATAAGTATAGCTGGATCTAAAAGGAATGGTATATGTGACGATCTCCGACCTCCTTGTGGTAAGACGAGGATCAGGGAGAGGTGAATAACCGATAGAGAAAAGTTGAGAGAGAGCCATTGGTTCACCCAGATGGAAGAGAAGGGACTGGAGATAATGTGGCCCAGGCTGAGGTTATAGTAGTGGCCGAAATACCCTAGAATGATTCTATTCAAAGGCTGGAGGATAATATTGGGGATATTCGAAAGAGTCGAGACCCCTCGCAGAGGGGATACAATGAAGGCTCCCGCTTTGTGGCAAAGATTATGAGTTATCTTACCCTTGCTATGTTCAAGTTTCCAGTGGTAACACCAAAGTATGATGGGAGAACTAATCTAGTCCACTATGTGGAGATGTATCAGTCAGTTGTTGATATTTACGCAGTCTCAGATGAGATGAGGCATCGTGCCTTCTCAAGCACCTTGATCGGGGAAACTCATGTATGGTTTAACTCTCTCCCTAAAAACTCAATTGAGAATTTCAAAAAACTTACGAAAAGATTTATACATAATTTCTTTTTTAGGGTTAGGCCCTAGAAGAAGACGACCCACCCGATGTATGTGAAGCAGGGGAAAAATGAAAGTCTAAGAGAGTACATAGTGAGGTTCAACAAGGAGAAATTGAAAGTTAAGGATTATGAAGAGAGTATTTCCATGACCACCCTTATGGGATGTCTGCAGAAAGGAAATCTAATTTGGAAGCTTGTAGATGATCCTCCAAAGTCTATTTTCGAACTCTTAGCTACGTCCGAGAAGGTTATGGATATAGAGAAAGTAATAGATGCGAAATATGAAGACGAGAAGGGGACGAGCAGTGGGGGTAAGTTCCACAAGAAGAAAAAGGATAGAAAGAAGAGATTGATGGACGATAAGTTCACAAACTACACCCCTTTGACTATGAGTTGTGAGCAAATTTTAAATGAAATCAAGAATGATCAGTCCTTAAAGTGGCCCGAGAGGATGAAGGCTCCTCCTCACAAGAGCAATAAAAACAAGTGGTGTGAATTTCACCAATACCATGGACATATGACAAACAAGTGTTTTTCTCTCAAGGACGAGATTGAGAGAATGTTTAAAGGTGGAAAACTGAGAAAGTATGTTGATAAGGGGAGTTCCAAGGGTGCCCGAGACGACACCTAGAAGAAGAATAGAAATGTCAAGTGCAAGCCTAATGCTTCAGCAGGTCGAGACCATGATGACTCCGACGATGATGACGAAGAGGACCTAGACTTGCCTCCCCCAATTACTGATCCTAAGGTCGACTTCATACGATGTCTCTTGGGGTTAAGATGATCTATATAGGATTATCTAGAGGAGGAAAGGAAGTTATCGATAGAAAAGATCATGTAGCAGAGGGTAAGGCTATCCCTCCCAAACGTAAGGAAGTGCATTCAACAACCATAGAGTCGAAGAAGGTAAAAAGAACTAAAATTGAAATGAACAGTTTGATTGTGGGTTTTTCTAGATTGGATTTCAAGGGGATTCTAGCCCCCACGATGAAGCTTTGGTTATCACCACTCTAGTGCATGGTTATGAGGTTTCGATGATTTTAGTGGGCGGCGGCAACTTAGCCAACGTTATGTTTTAGGATTGTTACAAAGGCTTAGGTCTGAGCAAGAAGAGGCTAGTGGCATATCATCAACCTCTCATCAGATTCAACGAAGAGAAAGTACACCCTTTGGAAATTTCTGAAATGGAAGTCAGAATGGGAAATTACTTGTCGAAATACCTCACGAAGAAGATTAGTTATTCCTTATGGATGAAAATGTCTACTCATCTTACAATGTAATTCTTGTATGGGTATCCCTCAAGGAATTTGAGGTCGTTCCCTCAACAGTCCACTAGATGATTAAATTCTTGACTCTATATGGGGTAAGGGAAATTCAGGGGGACCAGATTGAGGGACGCGAATGCTACTTCAACTCAATTGAGGAGAGGGAGGCATGCAAAAGGGCCACTACGACCTACAACATTGATACCTTGGACCCTAGAGATGAAAAGAAGATGAAAAGGGGTGAGGGCACTAAGGAGGTAGAACCCATCTTCCTTAATAAGGATGAGCCAAAAAAACCATCCAAATCGACAAATACCTAAAGAAAGAGGTCAATGAGGACCTGATCAAGTTGTTAAAGAAGAGGCATAGCATATTTGCTTAGATCCATGAGGATATGCTTGCCATTGATCCCAAGTTTCTCTACCATAAGTTGAATGTGGCCAAGGATGCAAAACGGGACCGATAGAGAAGAATAGTTTATTCGTAAGAAAAGTATGATGTCATTCAAAAGAGGTGAAGAAGTTGGAGAATGCCGACTTCATCAGGGATGCCATTTACCCCGAATGGCTTGCGAATGTTGTCATCGTCCCCAATGCCAATGACAAATGTAGGATGTGTGTTGACTTTACAGATTTAAACAAAGTATGATGCAAAGATATCTTCCCGCTACCAAAGATAGATTAGATTGTTGATGCTACTATTGTCCATGAAGTAATGAGCTTTATGGATGCCTACTCGAGCTATAATCAAATATCCATGGATTCGACCAATGTAGAGAAGACATCTTTCATAACTGATAAGGGGAACTACTCCTACAAACTCATGCCCTTCGGATTGAAAAATGTCGGGGAAACATACCAAAGGCTGGTGAATAAGATGTTCGAAGAACAAATTGGAAAGACAATGGAAGTTTATTTCGATGACATGTTGACGAAGAACCTTAAGGCCGATACTCACATGGTCAACCTTGAGCGCACTTTTAACACGATGGATGAGTATATGATGAAGCTCAACCCCACTAAGAGTATCTTTTGCATGGGAGAAGGCAAGTTCTAAGGTTTCATTATGAATCAGAGGGGGATGGAAGCCAACCCCTAAAAGATCAAAGCTTTGTTGGAGATGAAGACTCCCACAACAATAAAGGATGTGCCGAGACTAACTAGACAGGTGGCTGCATTAAACATGTTTGTGTCTAGAGCTACCAATAAATGCCTTCCTTTATTTAAAGTGTTGAGAAAATCTTTTGAATGAAATGATGAGTGTGATAAGGCCTTCTAAGATTTGAAGTCTTGTCTCGGGTCTCCACTCTTGCTATCAAGACCAGTGTAGGGAGAGAAGTTGTATCTTTATCTAGAGATTTCAGAATCGTCCATTAGTGTCGTTATTATCAGAAAAGAGGATATAGTCGGAAGATAGTGTACTTTAATAGCAAGGCCCTCCAAGGGGATGAGTACAGATATCCTAGAATGGAGAAGTTGGCCTATTCTCTTATCCATGCATCAAGAAAGATAAAGTCGTGTTTCCAGGCACATTCCATGGTAATCCTCAAAGACTCACCTCTCACACAGGTCATTCACAATCCAGAGAAGTCAGGAAGGCTAATGGCTTGGGTAATTGAATTATGTGAATTCTACATCATCTACCAGTCGAGAACGACTATTAAGGTGCAGGCCCTAGCTGACATTGTAGCCGATTTGAAATGGGGTGAGGCCAACACAAAAGATATTGAAGATACAGCTTGTGAGTAAGAGAACAATGTGTGTCTCCCCCTGGTTGAGGCTGAGATAAGTTCAACGAGAAACAAGGTGTCTGAGAATGAGGAAGAGCGATACCTCTTCAAGAATGGAACCCTGGAGGAGGGTAATTTTTCTCAAAATGGTACTGTGTGGAGCTTATTCGTTGATGGATCTTTGTGTGATAATGAAAGTAGGGTAGGATTAATTGTGTCGGCCCTAGATGGAACCAATATTGAATATGAACTGAGTTTCATCTTTAAAGCCTCCAATAATGAGTAAGAGTGTCAAGCACTCTTAAAAGGTCTCTCCCTTTCCAGGGAACTGAACGTCGGTTGACTCCTTGTCCATAGGGCATCTAGGTTAGTCGTGAACCAAATTTTGGGGGTATATGAGGCCAAGGATGACAGAATGGCCAATTACCTTGGAAGGGTGAAGAAAGCACTGAAGAATTTTAGCGAAGTGAAGCTGAAAAGAATACTCCAACTAGACAATAGCCGAGCCGATGCTCTATCAAGGTTAGCTTCAAACACCAAAAATGAAATTAGAAGAATGGTCTCGATAGAGATCCTCCATCGACCGACGATTGAAGGAGAAGAAAATACTGTGGAAATTTGCTTCATCTTGAATATGGGAACTTCTTGGATTGATCCTATCATTCTGTATATCAGAGATAGAGAGCTTCTAGAATCTAGAGCCGAGATAAAGAAGCGAATGTATAAAGCTGCTAAGTTCTCCATCATAAAATACATCTATTACAAAAAAGGGTTCCTACTTCCTATACTCAGTTGTGTCCATCCATATGAGGTAGAGTATATTTTAAAGGAGGTGCACGAAGGGTCCTGTTCTAATCATATCAGAGGAAGTTCATTGGCAAAAAGGATCATCACTCAAGGATACTAGTGGTCGATGTTGGCCAATGATTCAGTTTCATATATTAAGAAGTGCGATAAGTGTCAAAGGTTTGCCACCATACCCCATTAACCTCATCATGCTCTAACTTATACCACTTTTCCATAGCCATTTGCAGTCTGGGGGATTGATTTGGTAGGGACACTGCCGAGAGATGTGAATAATTATCACTGTCTGATTATGGCGAATGATTATTTTTCAAAGTGGGGATAGGCCGATGATCATAATCATAGAGAAGAAAGCCTTTCAGTTTATCTGGAAAAAAATCATTTGTTAGTACGACCTCCCTAACACTATGATTTCTGATAATGGGACATAGTTCAAGAACATCATCCTTGAGAAATACTATGGGCGGGTCGACATCAAACAGTTCTTCTCAACTCCAGGACGATCTCGGGCTAATGGGCAAACATAGGTCACTAATAGAATAATTCTCGATGAAATCAAGAAAAAGTTAGAGGATGCTAAGGGGAGATGGAATGAGGAAGTGCATGTTATCTTATGGGCATATAGGACATCAGAGAGGACTCCGATGGGGAAAAATCCATTCATGTTAGCCTATGGCTCAACGGTTGTAGTACCGACAGAGATAGGTCTCCCAACCCATAGGGTCCAAACATATGACCCGGAGAAGAATGTGGAAGAGAGGATACTAGATTTGGATCTCGTACATGAGCAAAGAGAAGATGTTGAGGTTAGGCAAGCTTCCTATCAGCAAAGGACAATAATGTTTTATAATAAGAGGGTAAAGGCCCAACCACTAGCAGTAAGAAACCTTATTTTGAAGAAGGCATGGCAGAAACCCAACAAGCTTCATCCTAACTGGCATGGTCCTTATAAGGTGGTTAAAGAAGTGGTTCAAGGAACGTATTGGCTGGAAAATCTAGAAAGAGATCCATTCTCCAATCCATGGAACGCTGACCATCTCAAGAAATACTATCACCAATAAGTTTTGTGTTTAAATCTCATTTTAGTTTTTTATTATCTCTTTTGTCCATGTATATGAGAATCAGATTATGAATGAAAATTCCAAGTGTTCTCTCATAGCTTGTCTATTGTTTGAATATTTATTGCTTGTATGTATCAATTCATCTTAAGCTATAAAACATCATCCATGGTGAGGTAGCTTTAAGGTTCTCTCGGTGACATGACAGTCCAGATGGGGTTACCTCATCCAAGGAGTCCCAAACAAAATTGAAAGGGATTAAAATCACTTAGTGTAGTTCATTTTAAATATCATCAACTTGGTGAAAATTCTCTCTCGGCTAAGATGACAGTGCATGGACGAGATAATTCTCATCCATACACTCTCAAAATGATAAGAGGGGACTTAAAATCAAGCACCATAATTTGGTGGATTCAGATTCGAAATCACTTAGTTGTGGTTCATTATTAAACATCATTAACTTGGTGAAAATTCTCTCTCGGTCGAGACGACAGTGCATGAACAAGATGATTCTCATCCATACACTCTGAAAATGACAAGAGGGGACTTGTTGTCTAACACCATAATTTAGTGGATTCAAATTCAAAATCACTTAGTTGTGGCTCATTATTAAACATCATTAACTTGGTGGAAATATTCTCTCGGTCGAGATTACTCTCATCCATACACTCTCAAAATGACGAGAGGGGACTTGTGCTATAACACCATAATTTGGTGGAGTCAAATTATGCTACTAATGAAAAATTAGGGCAGACATATTTTCATAACATAAGAAGAAGATAGTAACAAACAAAGAGTGTCATTTGATAATAATGAGGTTACAAAACAAGTTTAGTATGAGAACTATACAAGATAGAGAGAATAAGGCCACAAGCGTCTGTCCCAACAAAAAGAAAAATAATAAACAAGCTTAAAGTTATAAACTGTCCTCAGCACCTGCCCAAGCCGACCCATTAGTAGGAATAGTCTTGGCCCCAACATGGGTAGTGTTATCCCCATCATCATTAGCACCTGTCTTGGACACAACATCATTTTTCTTGGTACCTCGTTGGGGTTGACATCCGAAGTGTCTTCCGAATTTTTAACATCAGCTAGAGCTATCTCGAGAAGGGGGTTACTGAAGTTAAGACCCACGAAGTCATCAGTGGTCAGGTTCCCAACCTCGACGTGCTTGAGTGAAGCCCATCGATTGGTATACTTTATGACTCTTTTAAGATGCTCAAAGGCGTAGCCCCTGAACTCACCAGACTCATTGAACTCATCTATAGCTGGTACCTTAGCCTCATCCAAGTTAGCCTTGACGGTAGCATCAATCTGGGCTTATTTTTTTTACCATCCTCTTCAAAGTGTTGGTATGATCAGTCTTTATATTGGTAACCTCTGATATGCCCTGAATGTACCCTCTCGGCTCAGAGACATCAACCTCGTCTATGGAGATGGCCGATGTTAGAGGAACCTTGGATCATCAACTAGCGGTCTCGTCCTAAGAAAGGTCGGCCACGGCCGACGTTTCTATCTACCTCTGTAAAAAGTCACCATGATCGAGGGGAGGTTATCCACCTGGTCTTCCAATTATTGCAACCACGGCTCGGAAGATGAAGAGATTACCCGTCATCAGCATCAATCTCGGTTAGGGATCGGCTAACGTTGCTGCTTTGCCACCACTACCTCGGCCCAGGCCGATGTCATAGCTCAACACGTCTTACTTCAGTTCTCCCACTGAACCAAGGTCACCACATCATCCTCTTCCAGGTCGAGGTTGTGACCAATCAAAGATGGTCGAGCTCTTTTGCGCATATGTGGGGATAGGAACACGTGTACACAAATTAGTTATAACCGAATCATTCCCCCCAGATGAGGGAATATTGAGGTCATAATTATCTACATGAGATCAGCCAGGTGTCATTCTCATACTAGTTCGATCATCATGCACATACTCATTGCATGCTTGGGGGGTACACTACACCCCCCCCAGGCACTATATATAGAGGTCATACTCTACTTTGAAAAAGATCACAAAATGAGCAACCCTAGCTGAAACTCTGTCTAAATATACAGTAGAGAGAGAAACCTTGAGAGATTGTATCTATGGCCATTAGATCCCTCATACAGTGATACATATCATACACTTTCACAGTGGACGTAGGCCTATTTGGCTGAACCACTTATATTCCAGTGTGAATCCTCTTCTCCTCACCTACCTCTACTATATGTGTATGTAACCTTATGCGACCATTGTTAACATTAAATTGAGCTCACAAACACCTTGAAGGGTGGTGATGTTTCCAGCATCATCATTTTGGCGTCGTTTGTGGGAAAGATAAGTTACCCTTCCTCATCCATTGCTTAACCTCACCGGAGACTCTGGTTATGAACCAGGCTTCACTCCCTTGAGTGGAGTTGTTTCACCATTGAAAGAGGTCCTGTAAGGTATTAAGCTCATTTACTGCACCAACTCTTTTGCGCTAACACATGGCACCGGAATTACTGCCACCTCTTCCGTTGCCTGGTGCGAGGGGACCTAGCTCCAGCCAGGCACCACCCCAATCCAAAATCACGGAGGTGGCAGCATCCTTGAGGTCTTTGGCTGCAATGCAACAAGCAATGCAGGAGTAATTTGCACAGCTCAGGCAAAATATGATGAGGCCACCTAGAGTCTCACCGGAAATGATCACTCCGGTGGCTGTTCAGCCTCATCCTGACATCAGGGGACCACCCTAGGCACCGCGAAAAGACCAACCTATGCGCCAGTGGAGGAGGGACGTTGCTGACCGTAGGTGCTTGCACCTGGGAAGGAAAGGAAACCCTTTCCCTGAGGACAAGTATGATGATCTAGAGGCAGAAGATGTTTTGGAAGATTGTTGGGAGCCGTATAAGGTTTCAAATAATGCAGTTCATCCTATCCAACGAAGCTAAGGTTGTGGGGGCAGAAGAGGTGGAGACGCCCAACAACGAGGATCAGCTTTTGATCGACTGAGCAGAGGGTCGGCCTTCGAAAGGCTCGACCTCATAAACGACCTAAGACAGAGGTTGTCATGGTTGAGGAGTGCAACCGTCTCACAAAGGTAAGAGATGCAACGTCGGCCTCATCAAGGACGAGGAAGAGACCAAGATGAGGTCAATAGCAGACATTGTGCTGCGACTGGGGAACCCTCAGTCCACACCTTGGAGGTGGCTGGGGATAACCTGGGCCAGGCCGACATTGCAAGACCATGGAATGACTCCATCCAATGTCTTGAGGATAAGATACGAGACCTCATCAAAAGTCGGGACCCATTGCAAAGAGGTTTCTCAGAGGGCTCTCCGTTTGTGGCTAAGATAGTAAGCTTCCCTACCCCAGCCAAGTTCAAGTCACCCACATTGACTCCCAAGTGTGATGGTAGCACCAATCATGTACATCATATTGAGATGTACCAGTCAGCGGTGGACATCTACTCGATACTAGATGAGATGAAGTGTCGAGCCTTATTCAGGACCTTGACGGGAGCTGTGCACATATGGTTTACATCTCTTCCAAAGAATTTAATTGAGAACTTTAAGGGATTGGCTGAATGGTTCATTCACAATTTCTTCTTTGGGGTAAGACCTCAAAATAAGACCACCCATCTTTTGTACGCCAAGCAAGGAAAGCATGAGAGCCTAAGAGACTACATTGCCAGGTTCAACAAAGAAAAACTTGAGGTTAAATATTACGAAGAGAATATTGCCATGTCTTCCCTCATAGGAGGTCTTCCGAAGGGGAAGTTATTGTATAAACTTGCAGAAGACCCTCCAAAATCCATGGCGGAACTATTGGCAACTACGATGAAAGTCATGAATGCTGAGGAGGCCATGTTAGCTAAGTATGAAGACGAGAATGGCGGTAGCAGTGAAAAGTTCCAAAGAAGAAAGGATGGAAAGAAGAGGTCAGCTGATGATAAGTTTGCACGTTATACCCCTCTTACGATTAGCTACGAACACATCCTCAATGAGATCAAGAATGACCGATCCCTAAGATGGCCAGAGAAGTTGAAGGCTTCTCCACATAAGAGGAACCAGAAATTATGGTATGAATTCCACCAAGACCATGGCCATATAACAGAAAAGTGTTTCGCCTTGAAGGATGAGATCGATAAGATGTTGTAGTTAGGAAAGTTGAGGAAATGTGTCGACGGTATAACTCCCAAAAGGGGAAGGGAAGACCCCAAAAAGAAGAGACATGATAAGTGTCGTGAGAATACCACAGCAAGAAGAAATGGTGACTCAGATGGAGATGACGAAGATGATCCAGACCTCCCACCAAAAGATGACAACACCCTAGTGAACAGGGTTGGTATGATATCCTTTGGCATTAGCACAATATGCGGAGGACTTGCGAGGGGTGGTTCTGAGGTTGCTGATAGGAAAGCTCATGTGGCAGAGGCCAAATTAGTGGCCAAACTTGAAGTGGTAAACCTGACGTCTTCCGAGACTACGCAAAAGAGAAAGAAGGTAGACATGGACACTCTCATAGTTGGGTTCTCCCGGCTCGACTTCAAAGGCATCCTAGCTCCACATGATGACCCTTTGGTGATCACAACAAGAGTTCATAGATGTGAGGTGCAGAGGATTCTTGTAGATGGAGGAAGTTCAACAGATTCTGGCCCTTCTTTAAAATCTTGGGCCTTAGCAGAGCTAGGTTGGTACCCTATCATCATCCGTTAATGGGGTTCAGCGATGAAAAGGTCCATCCACTGGGCATGTATGAGATGGACGTGCGAATGGGAGATGAGTGGCCTAAGAGGTTAACCCGAAAAATCAATTTTTTTGTTATGGACGAAAATGTCTTCTCGGCCTATAACCTCATCATAAGAAGAGTAACCCTTAAGAAGTTTGAAGCTGTACCATCGACGGTCCACGAGATACTAAAATTCCCGACCCCCTATGGGGTAGGGGAAGTGCAGGGTGACCAGACCATAGAACGATAATGCTACTTCAACTCAGCTGAAGAGAGAGAGGCTCATAAGAGAGAAACTACCACTTATAACATCTATACACTTGACCCTAGATATGAAACAAATTTGAAGAAAAGAGAGGTAAAAAAAGAGGTAGAATCCATCGTCCTCAATGAGGACGAGCCAAAAAAACCGTCTAGGTCGGTAAAGCCTTAAAAGCAAAGATCAAGGAAGAGCTGAAAAACTTCCTGAGGAAGAGGCAGAGTGTCTTCGCTTAGAGTCACGCAGACATGCCTGGCATCAACCCCGAGGTCATGTGCCATAAACTCAACGTATCTAAGGATGCAAAACCAATAAAGCAAAGACAGAGAGTCTACTCTAGGGAGAAGTACGACGTCATCCGGGAAGAGGTCAGAAAGTTGGAAGAGGCTGAATTCATCAGGGAAGTGATATATCTGGAGTGGCTAAAAATGCAGTCATTGTGCCCAAGGCCAATGGAAAGTGGATAATGTGCGTAGATTTTACTAACCTAAACAAGTCTTGCCTAAAAAACAGTTATCCCCTACCCCGAATCGACCAGATGGTAGATGCAACTGCAGGACATGAGATCATGAGCTTCATGGACGCATATTCAGGCTACAATCAGATCTTCATGGATGATGAAGACTCAAAAAAGATAGCCTTCATTACTGACAAAGGGACGTATTGCTACAAGGTGATTCCCTTCGGATTGAAAAGTACAGGGGCAACATATCAACGTCTTATGAATAAGATGTTTGAAGAACAAATAGGGAAAGACTATGGATTTATATGTAGACGATATGTTGATGAAGAGATTAAAGGCTTCCACTCATGTGGAAGACCTAAAAAAGACCTTCAATACCATGGACCTGTACTGGATGAAACTTAACCCGGAAAAGTGTGTCTTCGGGGTAGGAGCCGAGAAGTTTCTTGGATTCATCATCAATCAAAGAGGAATAGAGGGAAACCCTGATAAAATCAAGGCTTTGCTCGATATGAAGACACCTAGGAGTATCAAGGACATTTAGAGGCTCACTGGAAGAGTGGCTGTGCTCAATAAATTTGTTTCCAGGGCGACCGACAAGTGTCTTCCATTCTTTAAGGTGCTTAGAAAGGTCTTCGAGTGGGACAAAGAGTGTGACGAGGCTTTTAATCAACTCAAGTCATACCTTGGGTCCCCCTTGCTCTTATCTCGGCCAATAGCAGGAGAGAGGTTGTTTGTTTATCTAGCGGTCTCTGAATTAGCTATAAGTGCAGCCATTGTACGAGAGGACATTGGGGTTCAAAGGCCCGTATACTTCAATAGTAAGGCCCTTCAGGGATCTGAACAGAATTACCCTCACATAGAAAAGTTAGCCTACACCTTGATACATGCCTCTAGGAAGATGAAGCCCTGCTTTCAAGCCCATTCTATGGTCATCCTCACTGACTCCCCACTAAGATAGGTCCTCCATAAACCTGAGAAGTCAGGAATATTAATGGCGTGGGCCATTTAACTAGGGGAGTATGACCTTACCTATCAGCCTAGGATGGCCATCAAAGGGAAGGCGCTTGCAGACTTCGTCGCAGAGTTCACATGGGAAGAGGTCAAAGTTGAGAATAATCAAGAGACTGTAGAAGGGACAAATAGCAACGTCTTCCAACACCCGAAAGAGGTTATCCCCAAGAGATTCAGAGATATAATAGCCGAGAATGAGGAAGACCAATACCTCTTCAGGCAGGGAATAATGTTAGAAGGTGGCTTCTCATCAGATAAAGACATCTGGAACCTCTTTATCGACGGGTCCTCTTGCAAAAGTAGGAGCTGTGCGGGGTTGATACTCTCAGCCCTGGATGGTACTAACATCGAATATGCCCTAAGGTTTAACTTTAAGGTGTCAAACAACGAATCAGAATATGAGGCCAGGATAGCAGGCCTCTCCTTGGTAAGGACCATTTTTACAAGACGGCTCCTCCTTCACAGTGACTCAAGGTTGGTTGCTAATCAAGTATTGGGAGTTATGAGGCCAAGGACGAAAGGATGGCCAAATACCTAAAGGAGGTGAGAATGATACTGTAAGGCTTCGAGGAGGTAAAAATAAAGAGAATACCTCGGCAAAACAACAGTCATGCAGACACATTAGCAAGGCTAGCTTTGGCAACAAGGACAGATATCAGAAGAACGATCCTTGTTGAGATCTTGCCCAGAGTAACAATTAAAGAAGGAGAGGTCAGTAACCCTTGCCTCAATTTGAATCTAGGGGACTCATGGATGGATCACCTTATCAGATACATTAGAGAGGGGGTGATACCGGAGTCAAAGTTAGAGAGGAGGAAATTGAGGTACAGAGCTGTCAAGTTCTCAATAGTAGGAGATGTCCTATATAGGAAGGGACTCCTATTAGCTTTCCTCAGATGAGTTCATTCCACCAAAGTTCCCCACATCCTATGGGAGGTACATTAGGGTTCTTGCTCCAGTCACATCGGAGGGAGACCTTTGTCCAAGAGGATTGTCACGCAAGGATATTGGTGGCCGACCTTGGCCAAAGACGCTGCAGCCTAAGTAAAGAGGTGCGATAAGTGTCAAAGATTCTCCACTATCCCCCATCAACCTCATCAGCTTATGACGTCTATCAGTTCCCCTTGGCCATTCGCAGTATGGGGAATTGACTTAGTGAGTCCCCTACCAAGGGCAATAAATAATTACCAATTTCTGATAGTTGCCATTGATTACTTCTCTAAGTGGGTAAAGGCAAAGTCGATGATCACGATTATAGAGCAGAAGACCTTCCAATTTATTGGGAAGAACATCATATGCAGACATGGACTCTCAAATACCCTCATTTCGGATAACGGAACCCAGTTAAAGAATTTTTCCCTAAAAAAATACTATAAAAGAGTTGGGATAAAGCATTTTTTCTCTTATCATGGCCGACCTCGGGTAAACGGTTAGACCGAAGTCACCAACAGAACAATCCTCGATGGGATCAAAAAGAGGTTGGAAGAGGCTAAGGGAAGATGGACTGAAGAGGTTTATGTTGTGCTGTGGGCCTCCAGAATGACGGCTAGGACACCAACGGGGGAGACCCCATTTATGTTGTTACATGGCTCAGAGGCTATCATACCAACCGAAGTAGGACTCCCTACTCATAGGGTTCAGACCTATGACCCCGAGAAGAACAAAAAGGAGAGAAGACTCGACCTAGACCTGAATGAAGAGAGAAGGGAAGACGCAAAAATTAGGCAGGCAGCTTACCAGCAGAAAACAACAAAATTCTACAATCAAAGGGTAAAATCAAGACCCATAGTTGTGGGAGACCAAGTGCTGAAGAACACGTTACAGAAGATAAAAAATCTTCACCAAAATTGGCATGGACCTTACAAGGTAATTGAGGAGTTTGTAACTGGGACCTACAGGCTAAAAAACCTCGAGGGGGAACCTTTTTCCAATCCCTAAAATGCTAATCATCTAAAGAAGTATTACATATGATGTTGCAAGAGAGTGTGTAAATGTATCATCTTATGAAGAGATTATTAATGAGAATATCAGTTTCCATGTCAATTCTTGGTTCATTGTGCTCTAGTGGTAGAATTTATGAGGATAACATCTTAGGTGATGACCTCAGACCTTATAACATCATTATTTGGTGACAAGGCCTGAGGTAAGACATCATACTTCGATCACGTCAGACCCTTAACATCATTTATTTGGTGAAAATTATTTATGAGGCTAACATCTTAGTTGATGACCTCAGACCTTATAACATCATGATTTGGTGACAAGGTCTGAGGTCAGACATCATACTTGGGTGACCTCATACCCTTAACATCATTTATTTGGTAAAAATTATTTATGAGGCTAACATCTTAGATGATGACCTCAGACCTTATAACATCATAATTTGGTGACAAGGTCTGAGGTAAGACATCTTACTTCGATGACCTCAGACCCTAAACATCATTTATTTGGTGAAAATTATTTATGAGGCTAACATCTTAGTTGATGACCTCGGACCTTATAACATCATGATTTGGTGACAAGGTCTGAGGTCAGACATCATACTTGGATGACCTCAGACCCTTAACATCATTTATTTAGTGCAAATTATTTATGAGGCTAATATGTTAGTTGCTGACCTCAGACCTTATAACATCATTATTTGGTGACAAGGTCTGAGGTCAGACATCATACTTGGATGGCCTCAGACCCTTAACATCATTTATTTGGAAAAAATTATTTATGAGGCTAACATCTTAGATGATGACCTCAGACTTTATAACATCATGATTTGGTGACAAGGTCTGAGGTAATACATCTTACTTCGATGACCTCAGACCCTAAACATCATTTATTTGGTGAAAATTATTTATGAGGCTAACATCTTAGGTGATGACCACAGACCTTATAACATCATGATTTGGTGATAAGATCTGAGGTAAGACATCTTACTTGGATGACCTCAAACCCTTAACATCATTAAGTTGGTGCAAATTATTTATGAGGCTAACATCTTAGTTGATGACCTCAGACCTTATTACATCATGATTTGATGATAAGGTCTGAGGTCAGACATTATACTTGGGTGACCTAAGACCCTTAACATCATTAAGTTAATGCAAATTATTTATGAAGATAACATCTTAGTTGATGACCTCAGAACTTATAACATCATGATTTGGTGACAAGGTCTGAGGTAAGACATCATACTTGGGTGACCTCAGACCTTAAAAACCATTCATTTGGCTCAACAAAGATATCATTGTACCGAGACCTGAGAACTAAACATACATTGCATGGCAAAGAAAATCATTCAATAAATAATTCAGCAAGTGAAGAAATAAAAGCCCTCCTCAGAGGTTGACAGATTAAGTTGGGAGTTACAAAAATGCAAAGATACAAAGTAACAATGTTTATCAGGGGTTACAACAAATCAAGGGTTACTAAAGATTGCTTAAAGCTTCACAAGAATTAATTTTTTGCAGCCTCAGGGTTAGTGGCCATGTCTACATGTCCCTGGCCGAGAGTGGTTACCTCCACCCCGTCATCTTGGGCACCAACATCTTTAGTCATGGTTTCTCCTTGGGGGTCAGTCTCGGTAGGGGCGGCACCTCCCTCCTCCTCAACCTCCTGCAGAGCCTGAGAAAATTTAGGGTCGGCATAACCCAAGCCAAAAAAGTCAGTGGTCGCAAGGCTCCTTGATTCCTTCTCCTTCATGGCAGCTCATTTTCTAGTAGCCTTAACCCCTCTCTCCAGGTATTCAAAGCCAAAGATGACAAATTCATCAGAGACCTTGTAATCCTCCAAGATCTTCTCGGAGGAATCATCCAAGGCAGCCTTGACATCTACATCGACCTTACGCTGGAGAGAGTCAGCCTGAGTCTTCAGGGCAGTGTTATGATCTTCCCTTTGCTTGTCCATATCCTTCTGTAGTCCCCTCACGTCGCTCTCAGCCTTCTTCAAAGCAACCTTCACACGTTCCACTTCAGCGTTTAAAGTGGCCTCAGTCTTCTCGGCCTCTTGGCCCTTCTCAATCAGAGGAAGTTTCCCAAGGTCCAGTTAATATAGTGATGCATGGTGAGAAGACCCTGCAAAAAATGTGCAGAGACGTCAGTCTAAGATCTGATATGGTTCGATGCCGATGTTACACTTAAATAATTCAAAAGCAAGAGTTAAGGGTCTTACTTGGATGGAACGGTGGAGGGATAATTCAACCAGCAGAGGCTTATCCATTGAGCTACAGAAGCGCTTGTCATACTCGGTCATGACATCGCTGATGGAATCAAGGGCCTTCATACTTTGGCCAATGACATTGTCACCAATCTTTAATTGCTCAAGACGAGCAATCAGCGCATCCTCAGAAGAAATGAGGATGGCACGGTCCCCCTTCTTGCTCTTCTTCGGCCTCTGATCTTCAGGGGCAGGGTCGGCAGGTTTTCTTTTCTTGGTAGCCTTGGCCCTTGAGGTAGAGGGAGGGGGAGGATGGGCATTCAGACCAGCTTTCTTCACAAGCTTCATGAGCCTGGGGGCTGCCATCTCCCAGAGTTCGTCGGATATTCCCTTTGTGCGCTCTGCAAAACATAAAGGTCTAAGTTATAAAATTATAGATACAGAAATTCAGAAGTAAAACTTGTTGGAATAAAAAACACTTACGAAGTTTTGTCAGGGGACCCCCCCCCCCCCCCAAGCCCATTCTCAGAGAGATAGTAGGGGGTCATCAGGTGTTCAAATTTGACAATAAGACCATGCCCCCCTGATCCTGAAGTCTTTGACGTTCTGATGATTATGTTGGCGGGTCGGCCCTAGCAGCCATTGTAACCTTTCCCCATCTCAGGGGTATTCTCGGCTCTAGTGAGGAAGAGGGGGCACATGGACCAAATTCCCATGTCCTCGATACAAAGAAGTAACGTGGCTTCCAATTATAGTTAGAGGTTTGGGTGATCTGCAGCATCTTTTTATTTAACTTTTGAGCTAAAAATGATAATAGCTCGGATGATTCCTGGCAGACGAAGGGACATAGCACCCCATGAAGACTTAGACTGGAAGGTCTGTGTGATGGATAACCCTTCATAGGATAATAGCACCAATTATCAGCCTCCAGGAATTGGGTGACAACTGGGAAGGATCCAAGTTAATGTAAGCTAATATAGCCCTAATGATGGGATAAATGGACAGACGAAACCCTAACTTAAACATCTGCTCATATAGGCAGATCTCACCATCACGATCGTCATAAGATCTCTCTTCCCTTAGAGGTGTCCTGAGTTTTATAGAGGGTCTTATAGAATATAAGTGTCTGAAGGCCAAAAGGTTGATCTCACTAATAGTACTCTCTATCTCGACCGCCTCAGAGGTGTCAACATCACTCTCGTTACTATCATCATCATCAAGTTCAACGTCGGCCTGAGCAGACGATGGGTTACTATTTGGGAACCTCTGAGTGAACTTAGCACCCGTGACAGTCGACAGGGGAATGGCTTCAAGAATTGGTGGAAAAGCCACACTCGGTTTAACAACTTCAACATCTGAGGAGGACTTGGATGTGCCAGACTCGCCATGGGACGAGACGCGACTGGAAACCTCTGCTTGATCAGGGACCTGATCTAACCGAATTGAGAAATCCATGGCCTCTTGAAAAGAGTCAACAGACATAGGGTCTGAGGTTGATGACTCAGACTTAGACATTGGAGAGGTTTCAACTAGGACCTCTACTCGGATAACTGGCTCAGATGGTTCAGGGTATATGACCTTCAGAGGTGGTGGAAAAATAGGCCCGAGGGGGAACGCTTCTGCCCTACGAGCTTCCTCTTGATCTCTTTCTATTTGTTTAATTTTATCTAAGGTCTTCTCCCTAAGAGAGGAGAATTCCTCTAAGAGTTGGTAAAGGGGTCTGAGCATATAAGGCAGACCCTACACATGTGACTCTTCTAAACAAACAATGTTGGTAATTTGACTAAGGATCAAAACTGGGTTTTTAAGCAAGAACAATGAATGAACAGTCCACCAGAAAACTGATTCATCGAAAATGCTTAAGCTCGTCAAAAAATACAACGAATGGAAGAATAAGGCAAAAATGTAACAAAAGGAGAGAAAGGGGAGATAAACGATACCTGGGAAAATTTGTGAAGAATAAAGAACGAGAGCTACAAGAAAAATCCACCAACAGTTCCTTAAGCAAGCCCTTGTTGAGAGAGAGAAAGAGTTTCAGGAGAGGGAATGTAGAAATGAAGAAGAAAGAGATGAAAGGGGGTATAACCCTCAACACCCATGCACGCGTCCCAAGGCCCATCATTGCCTTGGGAGCCCAAAGGACGGCTGACATCACATGCTTACCAGACACGCCTCACACTTCAGAAATTGACAAGTGTCAAAGGAACATTGGCACAAGCCAGAAGGACCTCGGAGTTGTAGATCCTATAGTCACCTTCTCTCACATGTAACTAAGGGGTGGGGGTGATTGATATGCCCTGAATGTACCCCCTCGGCTCAGAGACATCAACCTCGGCCATGGAGATGGCCGGTGTTAGAGGAACCTTGGATCATCAACTAGCGGTCTCATCCTAGGTAAGGTCGGCCATGGCCAACGTTGCTAGCAACCTTGGCAAGAGGTCACCATGATCCAGGGGAGATTATCCACCTGTTCTTCTAAGGATTTTAACCTCGTCTCGGAAGATGAAGAGGTTACCCATCATCAGCATCAATATCAGTTGGGGATCGGCTAACGTTGTTGCTTTGCCACCACTACCTCGGCCCAGGCCGATGTCATAGCTCAACACGTCTTACTTCCGTTCTCCCACTGAACCAAGGTCACCACATCATCCTCTTCCAGGCCGAGGTTGTGACCAATCAAAGATGGCCGAGCTCTTTTGCGCATATGTGGGGATAGGAACACGTGTACACAAATATAAATAATGCACTGTAACATTGGTTGCCATCTTCTATTCACTTTACAAGCTCTTATTGGATTGTTCCATCTAAACCAAACCAAAACCCTAACTCCTATCTATTTTTCCCAAATTCCATCTTTATTCACAATTTAATTATAGGGCAGCAGAACAGTTAGTGGGAATCGAGCAAGATATGACCAAGTACACTCCGTCTCACAATCAATTCCAGTGAGTGAGTTCCAATATTTGCTGTAGATTCCACACGAATGAGGTCACATCAACTCCCATTACGGGCATCTCCTACTCAACTCCGGTGCCCGAGGAAGATTCCGAAGCACTAGGCAGTGATTTTTACCTTCTAGCCAAGTCTTACTTCAATTGTTGGGAGTACTAGAGAGCTGCTCATGTTCTCCGTGATCAAAATGGCAACAAAGTCATGTTCTTGCATTGTTACGTGCTTTACCTGGTCTCTTTCAACTCTATTCTTCCTTTTGATTCACAAAAATAACTAAACTGCACATGAAATTTCCCATTTAATTTCTGATATGTTTTTGGGCTTTCAACTAAGCATCTACTCAGTATTTGATACTTTAAGGGCATTATGAATATTGTAAATAAACCAATCTTGTGATGCTTTATGAATAGTCATTGATTTACTCTGTTTATATATATCAAGGCACAGAGTCGCGGTATTAGTCTATGATTCCGCCACTTAATCACAATATCGGTTTCATGACTTACATATTAAATCAATATCCACTTAGACCGACATTCTCCACTTAATCAAAATTTTTTCAGTTTAATCCTCTGGAATCTCAATGATACAGTGTCATTTCCATTGGCTTACATACAATAGTAGTTCGATACCATCCTGGAAATCTTCTATATGACTGTTTGAATTTTAGCATACCGTCTTCCCTCATCTATACGAGTTAATGATAATACACAAATGTTTGTTTTGCGCGATTATTGGATCTTTCATTTGTATAATTATACAATGTAGAATTTAAGAGATATATAGTCCTCTGCCAATCGTTTCAAATGACACGTTATGTTTAGATAGTATCAAAGTGAATAAACATTTTATATATGTTTTCTTGTATACATTTCTTTAATCGGTGGGTTAATTTGTAGAATGATACGACTTATCCCATAGTATTTGTCTAAAAATTTTCAGTGCCTCATCCAAACATAAAATCATGTTCAAAATGTAGTCAGGACTAAGAGAGTTATTTATTTCTCTTTTTGAAGGCTCAATGAAGCATATTATTAAGATTATGACATTGATGATGGCCATTTCTGCATTCTGGATTGGACTATTGCAGATATCAGTAATTCCATAGAGTAATTCTTGGTTGGTGAGTTCATTCCTCTTGTTCATATGTAGACCTGGAAGATGGGCTTGTTTGGGCATATCTGGTCTAGCTGATGGCAGTTTTTTGTTAAAAAAGGCCTAGGTTGGAAGTACTAGTTGGGGGGGGGGATATATTTTTATTTATAACATACCATCGAGATTGAGCTACCCTTCACCAAACATATGACCAAAGAAAAGGAAGAAGAGAGAGCGAGAGAGATGCGGGTGGAAATTGGGGGAGAAAACTGAATAGGGTAAAAGATTTAAAGCATTTAAGCCAATATGGGTTTGACGATAAGTTATAAAAAGGGTTAGAGGCTTTGAACCTACAAGAACCCTCAAGTCTAGTTGTTTTCAACTTGCGCATAAAAAGAGTGGCCCAAATTCAGCCCATGAAGGGTCGACGTTGGTTGATCAATAGACGTAGGCTGCCTCGTCACTTTTGTTCACATTTCATCTATTTATTTATAAATTTCTTCATTTTTTCTTGTACAGTGGTTTTTCATTTACTAGTTATTGCTTATGACTTGTTGCATTTTTTTGAATTCTCTCCCAGCTGCCTATGTACTTTATTGTATCATTAGGTTGCGATGGCCTATTAATGGTTGGGGTTGGTCTGATTCAATTTCCCACCTGTCCTCAAGAGGCTCTCCTGTTACAACAGGTGCATATTACTTTCCATTTTTCCGGTGCCTGGTGTTGCAAATTATAATAGTCATTTAGTTTGAAGAGGTGTTTGCGAAGTAGACAACTCCTTTCTTTACTTTTCAAATAGGAGTATTTGTCTGCTACACACGCGGGGGTTGTGGGGGGGGGGGTGTAAAGATACTCGTTCTAATATTTCATCACCAATTGACCATTTGAAAATGACAAATTAAGAGGGCGCAGGCTCCAAATGCAAAGCTTCACTAAAATTTGGACTGATAATGTTGCAACACCCAACCTACCATGGGTTGGAAAACCTTTTTATAAGAAATAAAAAGAGAAAAAATAAGTTAATTTTACAATACCATGATGGTTTTTGTTTTTGAGCTTGTAGATTGAGCAATATAATGTGTATTCTTATTCATTTGGAGCCTATATATCTTGGATTGAGATTCTTTGTTACCTTTTGTTTTGTAGGACATAATTGAGGCCAAGAGTTTCTTAAAGCAAAGAGGCATTGATGTGAGTTATAATAATTGAAAGATGAAATTTTATTAAACTATTTTTGGATATAAACAACATAGGATATAAAAGAAAAGAAAACAATACAAAATTATCTTATAATATATATTTTAATTTTTGTAAAATAAGACCTCAACAGTTTGGATTTTCTATTAGTTTTAATAATCTTGAGCATGAAGTTCTCCTATCTATTTATTTTGGGTTTTATTGATTTTATCATAGAAATAAATAAGGTAGGGTCTCTTGTAGAGTACGAGCGAATAATTATTGCGGGTGAACTTATGGATGGTGATAGTGTCTATTAGAACAACCAATTAGACCATATGCGACGAAGTTGGCGAGTCAACTCGGTTATTATGCATGTCAAGGGGATTTGTTTCCTTTGACTTTGCCTTCCTGGACAAAAGCGAATCAACGAAAGCTTGACATTGTTTGGGAATAAGTGCAGGTAATATTAAATTAATCTCGTATTAGTAAAATCGAATATTTAAAATTATTTGTATTTCTAACTAATGTGATTTTTTTTCTTAGATTAACACAAATGCGCCAGACAATCATCGAAACATATGTTGTTGTAAGCTTGGAATTCAGTGGAGATGCTTTAAGTATGAGACCAAAAAGAAGTATTATACGAAATTGAAAAACGGATGCGGAGCGTTTAGCAACTACACCCCCCTAAGTTAACCCGAATCAATGGAAAGTCTTAGTGAAACAATGGGGTCAAGAAACAACAAATGTATCATATTGAATTGGTAGACGTGATTTTGCATGTTATTTTTTTAATTATTGATGTTATGTTGATGATTAAATAGGTTGGATTACATGTAAAAACAAATAAGACTCTGTCAAAATTTTCTAAAAATAATACATTGAATTGGTGATGAGAGTATGCAATGCCAAGTAACTTGAAATGTCATTAACTTTATTTATTCTCACTTGCAGCGAGTGGAAAATAGGAATATCATTAACGGAGCTTATCTTTGTTCCCACCCTAGAATTGGGAGAACTTCAATTGCCGCAATAAAGCAACAATTTAGTATTTGTTCTTAATTTAGTATAATTATATATATGTTCTACTAAACTATTATTATATTAATTTTCTTTTAGGATTTTGTTAACATGTTTTCTATTTATATATAAATTAGATGAAGTCAAAACAGGAGTCCATCGACAAATTGAGTGTTTGGAGATGGACACGTAAGAAAAAGGATCTCACATACGATGTCGAAGATGGAATGGCTGGTAGAGAGCTATAAATATGTTGATAATTGCAATGTAAATGACTTAGTTACATTATGGATTTTATTTTTGTGGATGTTTGCAAGTTTCATTTACGAAAAGAGGTTGATTGTGCTATATGTTTTTTCTCAATTTGTAGGAAATTATTAAAAGACAATTGGATGTGCCGCCATTTGATCAACAAAATCGGATTGAAGTGAGGGATGCTATATTTGAGGACGTGATATGACCTGACGAACATGGACGAGCATTGTGTACGGGAGTATGCATTAAATCAACTTCTTCACGCTCAACCACATCATATAATTGTTATCATAGTGAGATTTCTCGACTAGAGAAGAAGGTCAATGAGCGAGATCTCGTTATGAGGAAGAGGTTGAGGCGCGAGAGAATTATCATCAAGAAGAAATTGATACTATCGATAACCACGCTTGACTATTTATTAATGTAACTAACTTAGAAGTGGAAATTACAATTTGAAAGTATGTGGTGGTGTTTATTTTTTGAAGTGTGATAAGATACTATTTGGTTTTGTTATTATATTTAAGGTTAAATATTGGTATAATATGTCTTTGCGTTTTTGTTTGTTAATTTAATGTTATTATGTTAGAGATTGAATTTAGGCTGATTATATATATATATATATATATATATATATATATATATATATATATATATATATATATATATATCTTTTACGATAGCTATAGCTGTCTTTTAAAATATTCATTTGACGCCACATTTTATGCGACAAAATATATATGGGACAGCTACTTCTGTCCCTAATACTTCATTTTAAAGGACAACAACATCTGTCCTTATAAATATGTAATAATATTTGGATTTAAAAGGAAGAAACAAAAAGGACGGCAGTTGATGTCCTAAATACTAAAAAAGGACAGCAATTGCTGTCCTTTTAGACTTTTATGACCCCCATCTATTAGGACAGCTCTTTCTGTCCTAACGGCTGCCCTAAATTCTATTTGGGACAACAGGTGAACTTTTGGGACAGAAAATTAGCCGTCCTTAATTGTCATTTTTCTAGTAGTGCTTTCTATACCGTGTCGTCCTCCAAGACTCAACCTGGCTACTATCATCTCATATCCAGGAAATCTACAAAGAAAGTTCTACTGGTAACCCAAAACTCCAACCATAACTGGAAGCCTCACTTTTTGTCTCTGGGGCTCGGGAATTTGATCTCAATGTCTCTTGTGGCACATCTGAGCCCAGAACTCCTCAATGATAGTCCAAGCTCTCTGCGTCGTCCAAACTTGATTCGGGCTTGAACCCTTAGGCTACTGAAAAAGTTAAGAAACTTCGTAAATAAAATAATGGTGGTCATCTTGTTAAGTTTGAGTAGATGATGATCCCAAACTACTTGGCTCAGATAGGTTTGGGGGTTGACCCCTAACCGAGTTGCTTAAGTGATTTTCTTACCAACTATTGTGTCGTATCTTATAGTTTTTCATTGCTGACCTCGTCCAGTTTTTGCATATCATCTAGGGAACAAACCTGATAATATTTGGAAGATAGTGTCCCCAAACCTAAGCAAACGTTTTGGCAAACACGGTAAGAAGACTGACTCCCTTGCAACCCCAACTAATAAATCCACCGTGGGTGACCCCAGCCGATCCGACGAGGCTGGAAAGGAGAGGAACGGACGAGATGAAAACACTACATCTCATTGTCACACACCGTCTAATTCTGGCATCGGCCTCCACCAAAAATAATCCGGGCACGAATAAATAAATACCATTTTTAGCATGAGACAGATATGAGACATAATAAAATTTAATCCATGAGATAAATATTGAATCAATACCAAATGATAATAATAATTGCATGATAAAAGATCCATCACATGTTAAACTTTGACTAAAACCAATCTCCCAAAATGATTTAATTAAAAATTGAATAATAATCAATTGACTCCATGACGAAATATCAGAATATAGCCCATACAACTTTGGAATCGAATGGCCCAACAATACCTCAAACTGAGTCTCAATGCAAATACGAAGGAAAGGAAACTAAACTAAACTAATATGCAAAGATTTTTTTGATAAAAACACACCAATATCATTTTAATTAACCCGCAGCCCCAAAGCGTTAATTTGATTAAATTAACCAAAATTTTATTATGTTTCTCACTTTTTATTATGGCGGTCCTTCCGCCCCTGATGGTAAGCCACCAAAGTGTCACACTTCTCCTTCTCAATAGCCAGCCGAATCAATTTAAACTGTCGATCCCCTATAATATGACAAGGTTCCACGCATGACATGACATAAATCACCCAAGATGACCCGTTTAAACTGTTAGTCACTGACATATTATGTCGCCACAATCTTTAATACCCGTTTTTATCTTAGGTATTAATTCTCATTCTCAATTCCACAATTCACAAAATTACCCCACCCTTTTTAATCTATGTGAGATCCTCAAAATATCCCTTAGTACCATACCTAAGGTTCCCGAAATTACATATACTTCCTATCCTACGTATGAGATGAATTTTCGATGTAAGCTACATCCTAGTCTCATGCCTAGGCTAATGTGACGATAAATAAAACATAAAAATCAGCCCACCCCTGAAATATAAAGTCCCACAAATTTACACTAACTAGTCCCATACCTAGCAAGCATAAATTATAACCAAGGCCTACCAATTAGTCCCATACCTAGTAAGCATCCTATAAACAAGGTGAGCAATTTCCTACCCAAAAGCCCCTCGTCCCCGCGATGGCAAGAGTGAATAATAATAGTCCACACAATAACATAAATCATAACACAACATGACAATATAATCATAAAGGTCTCAATTTTATTTACTTCCATTACTAACATAGTCATTGTTTTCAACATAATTATGTCTGTCCGATATTTGGTAATTTAATTAACATGCGAGATTATTCAATATGATTTAATCGTTCTCATTTATAAATCTTTTTATTTTTACAAGTGTGATGTGTCCCACATAATATATAAATAATCCCATAACTTCTACATGCAATCCTACACCCCCAGACCATAAAAATCAATAAATCTAACCTACGCACCCAAGGATTTCAATGATTAAATCATATTAAAAGGTTTTATCAAAACAACCCCAAAAAGTTAGTTTCCATTTCCTCTAATTAAGTTGCTAGTTAATTTTAATCAAAAACATGTGATTAAGGGTTTGGGAGACACTTAAACGCATAATACTAAAGGAAAGTAATAGAGTATTCATGCCTGATATTAGTTGGATAAAAATCTAAGTAGACGGTTGAACTCCTCTTGAGAAAACACCAATTGAATCTTCAATCTTGAGTTAAAACTTTTTAAACGTTGGGGCTAGGGGTTGAAGATAAGAGAAAAATATATTTTGAGAACCTTACTGGAGAAAGTTTGAGAGAAAAGTATATAACAAGTCCCCGCCCCGTATCAGTTTGATATTTAAAGGGTTTAAGAGTTAGAAAACAATTAGGACTCTAATTAAGTCACTGCCTCAACTGTCGTTTGAACGACGAATAGCTGTCGTTCCAACGACATGTTACGTCATTCGAACGACGTACGCTGTCGCTTGAACGACCTCAACACTGATAAAAATTCCGGCTTTATACTTAGAAAAAATATTCTCTAACTCAACGAAAATGTACCTACTTGTTACAAATTTTAAAAAATCATTCTAACATTTATTATAAGTCCGATTTAATTCCAGTTGAAAATTTACTACTCAAATATAAAAATCAACATGTTTAATTATTAAACACCATTAAATCAAACATTTTATTTTTCTCAAATATTCTAATTAATTAATTAAATTAATTAATAAAAACACGAGGTATTACAAACTTCCCCACTAGCAAAGGAATTTCGTCCTCGAAATTTGACGAAGAAAAAAGTCAAACATAAGTTACGCAAATTAAAATAAGGCTCACATATGCCTACCCGTAACTTGCCATAATTGGGCGCACATACACCCAATCCTACACGTACGAAATCCCTCGATCCCCAAAATACAATATATATATATATATATATATATCTTATTACCTACGTATATATCCATATCTATGAAAATAATGGCGTCCCATGTGCTCTCGCAAATTACTACTCGCTTCTATCTCCGATAATCTTCGCAACACATAAATCCTCATGTCTGAATACATATCCATATCGATACGAGACATACCCAAAAATTCATACGAATGATCTTTAAAATAACTAACGTCTCCAAAATCAACTCTAAGAATCCTCACCTCAAGCTTACTAATTATAAACTCAATGCCTAAAATGTCTTTACCACAAGACTCTATAGTTGTAAGAAATACAACTAACACGTATGCTAGACCCACTACCTCTAGGAGTACAATTCAACAAAGAGGATCAAAGATCGATAACACGTAAGGTAAACAAACTCATAACCTACGAGACCTAAGACCATGTTTAGATACCATATGTCACACCCCGCCTAATTTTGGCGTCATCCGCTACCAAAACTAAGTTGGGCGCAAGTAAATAAATACCATTATTAGCATGATACATATATGAGACATAATAAAATTCAATCCATCAGATAAATATTTGAATCAATCCTAAATGATAACAATAACTGCACGATAAAAGATCCATCATATGCTAAAACATTGAATTAAACCAATCTCCCAAAATGATTTAATTAAAAATTGAATAATAATCAACTGACTCCATGAAGAAATATCTAAATATAACCCATACAAATTTGGAACCGAATGGCCCAACAAAACCTCAAACTGAGTCTCAATGCAAATATGAAGGAAAGGAAACTAAACTAAACTAATACGCATAAAGTAAGGAACTTCAGTTGCACCTTCAAGAAAGTCTCCAAATAAATCTATGCTACTTCTCCAAAACTTATCCTAAAAAAGTTAATTAATGCATGAGGTCAGATCCCCGAGTATCAATACACACTACTCCCTTCAATTAGGATCCATGAATTTAGACAATATCTTTATACGCAATAAATATCACAATAGAATATTTTCAATTACGAAGATAATTAAACGTGGAGATATAAATCGCTAACCAACCCCAAAGATTTTTTTGATAAAAACACACCAATATCGTTTTAATTATCCCGTAGCCCCAAAGCATTAATTTAATTAAATTAATTCAAATTTTATTATGGTTCTCACTTTTTATTATGGCGGTCCTCTCGCCCCGGGTGGTAATCCACCAAAGTGTCACACTTTTCCTTATCAATAGCCAGTTGAATACATTTAAACTTTCGATTCCCCGCTATATGATAAGGTTCCACACACGACACGACATAAATCACACAAGCTGACCCATTTAAACTGTCGCTCACTGACACATTATGTTGCGACAAATTTTAATTCCCATTTTTATCTTAGGCATGAATTCTCATTCTCAATTCCACAATTCACAAAATTACCCCAACCTTTTTAATCAATGTGATACTCTCAAAATATCCCTTAGTCCCATACCTAAGGGTCCCCAAAGTACATATACGTCTTATCCTACGTATAAAATGAATTTCCAATGTAAACTACGTCCTAGTCTCATGCCTAGGCTAACGCGATGATAAATAAAACATAAAAATCAGCCAGCCCCTGGAATATCAAAGTCCCACGAATTTGCACTAACTATTTCCATACCTAGCAAGCATAAATTATAACCAAGGCCTACCCACTAGTCCCATACCTAGTAAGCATCCTATAAACAAGGTGAGTAATATCTTACCCAAAAGTGCCTCGTCCCCGCGATGGCAATAATGAATAATAATAATCCACACAAAAAATAAATCATAACATAACATGACAATATAATCATAAAGGTCTCAATTTCATTTACTTCCATTACTAACATTGTCGTTGTTTTCAACATAATTATGTCCGTCCGATATTTGGTAATTTAATTAACATGCAAGATTATTCAATATGACGTAATCGTTCTGATTTATAAATCTTTTGATTTTTTCAAATGTGACGTGTCCCACACAATATATAAATAATCCCATAACTTCTACAAGCAATCCTATACCCCAAAACCATAAAACCCCCAAAATCTAACCTACACACCCAAGGATTTCAAGGATTAAATCATATATAAAGGTTTTATCAAAACAACCCGAAAAAGCTAGTTTCCACTTTCTCTAATTAAGTTGCTAGTTAATTTTAATCAAAAACATGTGATTAAGGGTTTAAGCGACACTTAAAACACATAATACTAAAAGAAAGGAATAGAGTATTCATGCCTAATATTAGTTTGTTAAAAATCTGAGTATACGGTTGAACTCCTCTTGAGAAAACACTATTGAATCTTTAATCTTGAGTGAAAAGTTGTTAAAAGTTGGGGCTAGGGGTTGAAGATGAGAGGAAAATATGTTTTGAGAACCTTACTGGAGAAAGTTTGAGAGAAAAGTGTTTTATAAGTCCCAGCCCCGTATTAGTTTGCTATTTAAAGGGTATAAGAGTTAGAAAACAATTAGGAATCTACTTAAGCCGCCGCCTTAACTGTCATTCGAACGATTGACAACTGTCATTTGAACGAGATGCTACGTTGTTCGAACGACGTACACTGTCGTTTGAATGACCTCAACACTGATACAAATTTTTCCTTTATACTTAGAAATAATATTCTCTAACTCAACGAAAACGTACCTCCTTATTAAAAAATTTTACAAGCTATTCTAACATTTTATTATAACTCCGATTTAATTCCGGTTGAAAATTTACTACTCAAATATAAAAATCTAAATGTTTAATTATTAAAGACCATTAAATCCAACATTTTATTTTTCTTAAATATTCCAATTAATTAATTATACTAATTAATAAAAACACGAAGTGTTACACTTGCCGTCCAGCTAAGCAAGGTCGGCCTGATAAAGCGATCCCCATCTCTACAGACAAGGCTCTGGCGGCTCGTCTCTCCCAATTAGAACTAGATGACGAGAGCGTTATTGGCCATGCTAAAAAGGTCATGGATGGTGTCGGCTGTCTCATCTCTAACGGTGATAAGCGCTTACTCCCATCCATGGATAGATCACTGCTTATCGAGTTTACTCTCCATAGGGTTGTTCAGGTACCTATATAGATTTGTCAAACATAGTCTCCATCGTCCCATCTCATACTGTTTTATCTGTCCATATTTTTTATTGCAAGGCATAGTTTCCCTCTATCGAATGGGAGATTATATCCACAAGAAACTTCCCTTTATTCATAAGGGAAGAGATAAAGTGGCAATCGAGAGTAACCTGAGGGATGAACTTCAAAAGTCTAACTCGGCACTGCAAAAATCGGTCGACGAGGTTGATGATGATGGAAACAGCACCACCCTTCAAAGTGTTTGTGAGTGTGAACACCCCGACTAATTAAATACCGGGTAGCTACTCCTTTATTCAAATTAATATAAAATGTCAAGTTGGTTTAGCTCATAGCATCACTGTCGAAAAATATTTTAACAATTACTAGCCACCTAATATTTAAAAAGTGAGTTGTCAATTTTAATTAAATCCGAATAACATGCAATAAATTAAATTATAAAATGCTAACATAACAACCACAAAACAGTCACAATCGAATAACCATGGAATAATATTGAATCTGGAGGAATACCCGCCTAAATAATCTGAATACTGAATACAACCAAATACAAAGTCTGAATCACTAATTAATTACAACCCAAAGTCTGAAATAAAACTGAATAAATAAGATGTCTCTAAAAGAAATGGGTTGACATGCCCTACATATGAGTAAATCTGAAATATAGTCAAGATAGAAAGTGGAGGCGTCTACTATCGAGGTCCTATAACTTCCACAGCATCCACAACACGTCATTGGAATGGAACTCCTATGCTTGGTGTCCTTATGGCTGGGCACCTAAAAAGGTTTTATAAGAAATATAGATTTGAAAGCAAATGGGTCAGAGCCCGATTGTGAAAACAGTTTAAAATATAGCAAGTGTTTAATATTATTAAACAGTGAATATAAAATACATGATAGTGCGTGAAGTCACATGAGTTCCTCACCTCTCAACTAATTGTGAACACCTACCGTACCCGTACCCGTACCCGTACCCGTTCTAGTTATTCCCATATCTAACTAGTCCAATACACAATCTAACCTTACTGTACGATTTCCAATTCAATTCCTGACATCTTAATTTAAACAGAGTGTTTTGCTTTGCTTCTTAGTTCTCAAAATTAGTAATACTAATCACTAGGTATTTTCCAATGTTAACTCTACAAAAAGGTTGCAATTATTCACACTTACATTTATACTCTACAAAAGGTTGCTATTATTCACACTTACATTTATCAAGGTTCTAAAAAACGCGGGCGTGATCGAGGCGTGGAGGCCAAGCCTTAAGCCTTAGAAGCCTAGGCGGGCCTTGGCGTAAAAAGGCATGAAAAGGCGTTTAGGTCTTTCTAATATATTTTAATATTTTTTAACGATAACAAGGCTATTAAAATACTAAAATTGTACATTTCATAAAAATATGTCTGAATATTTGCAAATAAAAAAAATATTTGATTATTTTGGATGAGATAATGGTCCGGTTTGCAAAAAAATCTTTAAAAAGCGATATCGTTATCCTAAAGCATTATTGTTTTTAGAGAAAAAGTACGCTTTAATGGTTTTACCAAGAATAAGGCATCAAAATCTTAAGGCGGGGCGTTTCTCCCAAGCCTCAAGCCTAGGCGGAGCCTAGGCGGGTTTTTTAGAACAGAGACATTTATACATGACAATTCATCTCAACTAATAGTATATTTTTCTCATTATAAATATACAATACTGACACCCCAAGGCTAAGCTGCGGTGCACACATACTCTGCTATCGAATCCCGGTACATCACGTACATAAGGACTACGTATTCCGAATCTCTCAGGAATCATTCCGACAAGTAACAAACACACATAATGGAGGCGAACATAGTTCACATCACATGGGTCACGCACATACCTACGCTCCCATGATCAGCAGACTTATTAACTTCTCAATAAGTCCTTCTCTGACCTATGTCCTCGAGGTACCAATCTAAATCCCCCCCCGTAGGCACACAAAGATTAGATGGCCCTGATCGAACGCCGACCTCCCGTGATAGCAAGTATGGTAGGAATGTTATACATAATTGACTACATATACCAAGCATTCACACATCTTAGATATTACATAATATTAATAGAGGTATATTTCTCGTCTTTATACCATCATTTAATGTTGTACGTTCACAAGTCCCCGATTAATGTACATTAAAGTTGTCAATTCTTCTCACGTCGCAATTTTAGGTACTCGTTTCCTAATCCATAAATGTCATCCGATTTACTACACAATTCTAAGTTTTACTCCTCAACGTACTCCAATCTCCCAACTATACCCAGTAGTCAATAACGGAAGGTTATTACTCAATTAAATAAGTATACGGGACGTTTGAAATAAAATCAGGCCTAAAAGGCCATTCTGTCAACTCGTTAAAAGTCTCGTTCGAACTAGGTCGTTCGAACGAGTGTCGTTCGAACGAATGGCTTTGAACGAACTACCAACTCGTTTGAAGGGATACTGTCATCTCGTTAGAAACTCTTTCGAACGAGGTCGTTCGAACGACTAGGGCAGGTCTTCTAATGAGATGGCAGACTACGCCTAAAAATCTCCAAGTTCGTTTTTCTACATTCTTCTCTTCTCTAAATCCACACTAAGACCATAAAAATTACATTTTAATGTTTGTAAACTATTTTTCGTCACCCTAGGTCATTCCTTACCATACTTTTGGGGCCAAATCTTACAAATCAACAAGTAAAAATCACAAATCCCTAAATTTTACCCCAAACCCTATGAACATAAACCCATAATTTTATTATGCCTAAATACTCATCATAAATCCATTTTTAAATCATCAAAGTTAAGTTTTAAATACCAAATTTCGTCCATAATCATTCTACATGAAATTCCTAACCAAGATCAAGGGTTTCTATAACAAATCCATTGGGTTTTCTCCAAAATATAAACATCATAAGGTTTCTACTCTAAACATGGAGGAAATATTCATTGCAATTAAAAATATCAAATCACTTGCCTTAGATTTGTTCTTCATATTTGTTGTCGGTGTTTCAAGGTTGATTCTTCTCTCTTTTTGGTCACAATCTCTTCCAAAATGGTGGTGGAAAGATGGTTTTTGGCTTGGAACCCTATGATAACTTCTCTCTAACTCCCGTAGCCCACTTCTAATGCTTTTGGATGGTAATGGCCTTAGTGGCCTCTTTAACATTATAAAAATAAACTCTAAAATTCGTGGGTTTTAATTCCTCAATTTTTAAAATCACCAAAATACCCTTCTAGGTTGCCGGTTTGGCCTCAAAATGCCCCGGGATTCAAACTAGACCCTCGGCTAGTGTTTTCTGACTATTTGACCCTTCTAAACACGTTGGCACACTCAAAATGACCATTTGGTTTATAAAAATATAATTCACTTTTTAATTTAAATAATTTCATTCCTGACGCGACTGACATGCGCTTCCCAACTAAATTTCCAAATTATCGTATTTCTGCCTCGCGACAATTTCTAATATTTTCAATACTCATATATTACCATATATACTCAGATATATTCAATTTTAACATCGTAATCAAATACCAACTCACATCTCGCTAGTATTTATATCCGGATTAATTCCCAATTGGTTCCCATTTAATTCAATTAACCCTTTACATAAAAATCAATAAAATTACGGGTATTACATACTTCCCCCCTAATAACAGAATTTCATCCCGAAATTCGGAACTAAAGAGCACCTGGTAAAAATAACTCTGGATAACGCTCGCGCATCTCATCCTCGCGCTCCCATGTGGACTCCTCGGCATTATGATGCCGCCACTGCACGCGTACTAACGGTACTATCTTCGACCTCAGCTTTTTTTCGCTGTGGTCCAGAATAGCAATCGGACCCTCCTCGTAGGAACTATCGGGCTGAAGATCGATATCCTCTAAAGCAATGTGGGTATGGGCCAAATCATCCCTAAGATATTTCCTTAGCGAGGAAATATGGAACACGTTATGAATCCTATGCAAGTGCTCCGATAACCCAAGTCTATACGCAATCGCCCCAATCCTTTCGATGATAGGAAATGGCCCCACGTATCTTGGTGCCAGTTTCCCCTTCTTCCCAAAATGCATGATCCCCTTCATAGGATATACTCTGAGTAACACCTGGTCTCCCACCTTGAATTATCTGAAGAACCTCTTGGCATCAGAATAGCTCTTCTGTCGGTCCTTTGCTACCAGAATACGACTTCGTATCATCTCTATCCTTGTCGAAGTGTCCTGAATCACTTCCGGCCCAAGGAGTTTATTATCCCCCACCTCTAACCAGCATGCTGGGGAATGACAAGGTCTACCATACAATGCCTCGAATGGAGCTATGCCAATGGTGAACTGGTAGGAGTTATTATAAGCAAACTCCACTGGTGGAAGGTATTGCTCCCAACCCCCTCCAAAGTCTAGGATGCACATACGCAGCATGTCTTCCAACATTTGATTTGTCCGCTCTGTTTGTCCATCAGTCTGCGGGTGATATGCCGTACTCAGCCGCAACTCCATACACATGGCCTCTTGGATACTCTCCCAAAACTGTGAAACAAATATCTTATCTCGGTCAGGCACGATATTTAGAGGCACCCCATGAAGTCTCACTATCTCCTCAATAAAAATCTGGGCATACTGACCCGTAGTGTAGTTTGTCCTCACGGGTAAAAAATGAGCAACTTTGGTCAACCTATCCAGAATTACCCATATGGAGTCATGTCCCCTCTGTGACGCAGGTAACCCCGTGATAAAGTCCATGGATATGCTCTCCCATATCCACATCGGAACCTCTAACGGTTGTATAAGTCCTGTCTGTAAGGCCCTAAAATATGGTTAGGAAGGTTAATTACATGATTAATTATAACTTAGGAGTTATAAGTTATAGATTGGTTATGTGTGTTAAACATGTTAATTATCATGTTTAGGGGATGCATGCTCATGTGATATATGTGTTGTTTACATTAGGTGTTAATTGAGCTTATGATCGGGGATACCATGTTTAGAACATAGGATTAGTTATGTGGTTAAATGAATCATAAATTATGTTTTTAATGCATGATTATGTTTATAAAAGTAAATAAGGGTGTTGATACGAAATTGGCAATGTTTGGTCGCCAATTGTGAAAGTTTTGAGATTTTCGGTAAATTGTTACTTTCCTGTTCGATGCCCAAATTAGGCGTATTAGTTTATGATTTTGGGAAAACATAAATTATGAAAGTTGTAGATATATGAATTGATATTATAACACAACAAACGGTGGGTTAAACAGAGGCTCGTACAAGAAGTTATACCGAAAGTACGAAACAAGGGCAAATATGTCCATCCCTTAAGTGAAAATTGTCTTATTAGCACACCATGTGCTATTTTTTGATTTGTTAAAGGGTGGGTGATGGTTTGGCCGACTTAAAATTCATAAAACATCCCCTTTGTTCAGAAAATGCAGCCATGAACAAGAGTTTTGCCTAAAGAGAGAGAAAGAGAAGAAAGTTAAGGAAGAAATCTTTGAAAATTTTTCTATAAATCAAGGAATCCTCGTAAGGTAATTACATCTTTATCAAAGTTGGTCACATGGATGAGTTCTATACTTATCATGTTTTTATTTTTGATTTGGATATATATTTTAGTGATACCCATATTGATGAATTGTTTTGGAACAAGGATGGGTTAAGAACATAAGTTAGAACTGGAGCTAGGATCGTAAATGCATACTTTAAAGTCCTAAATTTACATCATCTTTTCGTAAAGCATTTCGATTTAGAAAATTCATGATTATGATGTATATTTCTGCTAAAACATGTTTATTATATGTTTCCACGAATTATACTCAAGGTCAAGGTTATGTATGCTTAAAAATGTGAAGTTATGCCTTAATGTTGTATTTTGACCTAGTTATACTAAAAATGGCATAAATCATGGAATACTTATTGGAATTGAGTGATTCAAGTTGAAGAGTAAAATACACTCATACATGTATAACATATCCAAAAATTGTGTAACAATACCAAGTAATGAACTCTTGGTGATAGTTTGAAGTCTTGGTTTAAAATCTGCCCTAAAGGAGCAAGAATGCATACCACGTGTTTGACGTTTTGCTCGACATAGAAAATGAGCCCTAAAAATTATGAAACATTAAATTTGTATTATTCAATGTGTTTACTGATATTGGGTGTAATATCATGGAAAGTTATTTTGTACAAAAATTATGAGAATTTCATGAAGTTGAAGTTGTGTTGTTGTTTTTCTTGAGAAATGATTTGGAAAAGGCTGTAATAAAATGGGCATAACTTTGTCTAGAAAATTCGTAATTAAATTCTGTAAATTGTGTTAGAACCCTAATTAATTGGGTTTTATAGAAATGTGAAGTGTCATATTTAATTCCTCCTTAGTTGTTTCTGATTGACCAAATGATGTGATGTAATACTAGGTTTGATGTTAATCGGTGTATTCAAATACTAACGACATTGACTTGTTAGGTGGGGAAGCAGCTAATACTACCATACCAAGAAAGTAGTTGGTATTAATCTTAGAACTAAATCCAAGGTGAGTGACCTTCCTTATGAAATATAAATGCTTATAATTTCATATGGAAATGTGTAGTTAAACACATGTGTGAAAATGTTTATGGGAGTGATGTTGTATTTATGAAACATATGCATATGATTAAAAATGTTAAGCGATGTTATATAATGATATGAACTGGTGAGTCCTTTATATAATGTTAAGGACTGTGGTGGGTCCTACGGGATGTGGTGGTCCTGTTAATCCAACTTAAAGGTTTGTGTACTCGGGCCTAATAAAGGGATGTGATGGTCCCTAATAACTGTTGTGGGTTAATTGGACTGTGGCGGGTCGAGGCTTGCGAGAGTTTCACAATTCCTGTTGGGTTATAACATTAGAACAAAATAAAAATGGTTATTCAAATTGGTTATATGTGTGGTATGTGGTCATTCACTAAGCCTTTATAGCTTACACTCCTGTAATGTTTTGTTTCAGGTATGCTTATAATTTAGAGTTCACTGCTAAGTTAGGACCTTAAAACGGGGGAGTGACGGATATTTAGTATGGTTTGAATATCAAGATTCCTTTTGTGTAATTATTAAAGTAAGGATCTTGGTTATGAAAAGTTATGTAGTACTTATAAGTTATAAGTAAAGGCAGTTATGTTTTCATCTACACATACCTTTGGAAAAAAAAATCTTATGCTATTTTCCTCAGAAATTAAAATTAAAGCATTGTTTAAGGCAATTTATCTCTAATTAAAAGGATGAGTTTAACTTAATTAATTAGGGGCACGACAACTTGGTATCAAAGCGTGGTTATTAGGTTCTGGACAGGGTGTGAGGGTCTAGATTGGCAGTGGACACTAGAACGTGAGTTTTCTATGTGTTTGGATTTTAACTAACAATGTTAATATTAAACTGCTACTATTGTATTTTGTTTAAGTTAATTATATTGCAGTGAGTGATGGATCCACGCGATCCGCATGATGGAGCAGAGGGTGAGGCATCTTATGTTCCTAATAGTCAGCAAGGACATAGACATGTTCAAGTGGAGGAAACAGAGGTGCTACAACAACCTATTGATGACGTGGGAAGAATATTACGTGCTATGGCACAACTTATGGAACAAGCAAGAGGCGGAGAACATGTTGGGGATAGGGACAAATTGCATGAGAGGTTCATGAAGTTAAATCCGCCAGCATTTACTGGGACTACTGATCCGTTAGTGGCAGAGGGGTGGATTAGAAAGATGGAAACAATATTCAAGGTGATGGAAGTACAAGATGAACAAAAGGTTTTGTTAGCAACCTTTAGATTGGAGAATGATGCAAAGTTATGGTGGGATGCTACAGAGAGGTTACTTACTAGGATTGGGGGAGTAGTGCCAGCAAATCCTCCACCAATTACATAGGAGAGGTTTGTGAAGGTGTTCTTTGAAAAATATTTCCCAAGGCTTTATAGGAAAGAGAAAGAGGAAGAATTTATCACGTTGAAACAGGGGAACCTAACAGTGGCAGAGTATGAAGCTTTATTTATATCCTTATCTAGATTTGCACCTGACTTGGTGAGGACGGAAGAAAGTAAATGTGATCGGTTTCAAACCGGGATGAGTGTAGATATAAAAAGCATGGTTGCTAATATGAAGATAACGGATTATGTAGACTTGGTGGATTGGGCCATGGTGTCAGAAAAGTCAATAAAAGAAATGCAAGTTGAACACTCGAAGAAATCTAGACATGATGGCATAAGGTCATATGGATGGGAGGCGGGAACCTCAACTCAGAGTGTAGCACGGGGAGTACCTAAGGGCCAAGAATTTAAAAATAATAGAAGTGCACGTGGAAGCTTTCAGGCTCGAGGTGGAAGGACTGGGATGAATCGGTCAGAAAATGCATCTGTGTTGGTGCCGAGGCCTATATTTTGTTATAGATGTGGTGGTCAAGGGCACATGTCTCGAGAGTGTACAATAGCTGAGACGACACCTTTATGTTTCCATTGTCATCAACCGGGGCACTTACGCAAGAATTGTCCAGCGATGGGAGATACAACGTCAATTGGGAGTGTGGCAGTAGGAGGTAGGAGTTCTATACAGAATGTACCCAGGGGAGGTAGAGGAGGTATATCGCAAAGTCAAGGCCAAGGCAGAGTGTTTGCACTGACGCAACAAGATGCATAAGCTATGCCTAACGTAGTGACAGGTACACTTCCTATTGGTGATAAAGATGCTTATGTGTTGATAGATCCTGGTTCTACACATTCTTTTGTGTCTTTGATTTATCTGTTGCATCTTAATAAACCATTATCATCATTAGATTCTTGTTTAGCTATTGTTACTCCAGTGGGGGGGGGGGTTGGTTTTTATTGAGAGGGTATATAGGGAGTGTGTGGTGCGAGTGGGTGAAAAAGAATTACTAGTTGACTTATTACCTCTCGATATGTGTGACTTTGATGTAATACTGGGTATGGATTGGTTAGCTTCATATCATGTATGTTTGGATTGCTTTAAAAAGGAAGTACTGTTTCAGTTACCGGGTGAACCTGAATTTAAATTTATTGGGGAACGAAATATCACTCCAACTTGTTTGATTTCTGCTACAAAATGTTATGAACTGCTGAGGAAAGGATGTGAGGGTTATCTTGCCCATGTGGTGGACATACGACAAGAGGCTGGAAAATTATCAAATATACCAGTAGTTAATGAGTTTGCAGATATCTTCCCAGAAGAACTCCCAGGGTTAGCACCAGACCGTGAGGTGGAATTTTCTATTGAGTTGGTACCAGGAACTGCACCAATATCTATTGCACCATATCGTATGGCACCTGTAGAATTAAAAGAGCTAAAGATACAGTTGCAAGATTTGTTAGATCGTGGTTTTATAAGGCCTAGTGTATATAGGTTTAACGACTTATTGCACATGCTAAGTGCAATCGCCAGTGCCTGCGAAAGTGGCACACTTTTTCTTACTTATCTCTGTTTTTTATCTAATTTTGCTCGAGGACTAGCAATGTTCTGTTTGAGGATGGTGTGATAAGCACCCAAAAGTGTCTATTTTACACCCTGAATAGATGCATTTTAGTCACTTGTTTTAATTAAAAATGACTGTATGTTCGTATTTGTTTATTTCTCAGGTCAATACGCAGTTGAGATGTTAAATGATGCTAAATTCAGTCAATTGCGATGCAATAACGGCCAAAAGCGTTAAATGAAGAAATCAAAAGAGACCATGAAGTCAGAGTCCCATTGAGCTTGCCCAGAAGAGTTCCGATGTCCCGAACCAGTCCCGTAACTTTAACCTAGCCTACATCGAGACCAGACCATTCCCCAAGCCCGGCGTGTGTTGAGTTTGTGCCTTTTTAGATTTTCTTAGATTTTTATTTTGAGTCGTTTTATTTTTAGGATTTATGTTAGATTTATTTAGGATCTTTAGAATTTATTTGCATATTTTATTTTTATCAGTGTATTTTTATTTTCATTTCTTGATTTTTTTATTAGTTTTTATTTTTTTTATTCTATTTTATTAGGATTAGTTTTTAGGATTTCATTTATTTTTTTTAGATTTTACATTTTTAGGATTTTAGTTTTTCGTTTAACAGATTTTTATTTTTTTATTTTTAATTTTATTTTTTATTTCCGTCTTTATTTTATTTTATTTTTATAATAGTATTTTATTTTTAGATTATTAGTTTTGTTAATTTTATATATTTTTTTTATTGTGTCATTTTTTTAGGGGTACAGATTACACACACACACACACTCTCTAATCCCATACACTACACTACACACTAACACTTCCCTCACCCTCACTCATTCTAACCTACACCCTCACCCACACTAATACACCTCCATCACTATTCATCATCATCCCCATTCACTAACTCTCTTTCTCTCTCCTCCAATCTCCACCATTAACACACAACCAACAAAACCCATCTCCCAGCCCTTTACCCAACAACTATTAATCCATCTCCGAACTCACCAACCACCTCAACCCAAACCGGAGCGACCCCCAACCGAATCCGAAACCCGACGGCCTGACATACCCTCCGGCGACCCCACTGCTCCGATCGCCCCAAGCTCAAACCCGACCCCCTCATCCCCACTCCGGCAAGCCACCTCTGGCCAGTCCGGTCGCGATCCGGCCAACCCTTTTTTCGACGACCTACATCCTTCGAAACCCCAACCCGAGTGCAGGCCACCTCTGCCGCAACTCGCGACCCAAACGGGTTTACCTGATTGCCTTTTCCAAACCCGATTCAGCCCTTACCCATGTGGAGACCCAAACCGAGTCAAAATCCACCCCACCAAAAAAAATCGGAACCCAATTCTGCTACTCCATGGCAAGAAAAACTTAAATCCAAGTGCCTTGACTTGGATATAGTTTGAAATCCCACAAAAATCTCTCCCACTAAAGCAGGAATCGTGGGTTATAAATAAAAAAAAAAAAAGAGAAGAAGAATACTCTTAACTGAAGAAAAAGGAGGAAGACTTATATAGAGAGAGCAATATTGTATATTATGTACAGTTTAAGGGCATGAAAAAATTCCAGAAAAATACAAAAAAAAATAGTTTAGCTTTAGAATAATTTTTTAGGTTTAGTTTTTAGCCTTCTTTTTGTAATCAAGTGCTGAAAATTGTGAAGAAGTTGGATGCATGTCAAGGTGCATTTCAAGACAAATTTGTGGAAAAAATTGCGTATTGTATTTCTACATTCTCTTTTCAATTTATTTCCTTCTAGACATGTTATTTATTGTTGTTTAAGCACACATGAGAATGTTTGGCTAAACACCCCGTTCAAGAGATAGGATGCACTGCGAATGATGTTAATTTAATTAATTGGTTTTATTAATTTTATATTTCTAAGTAAATTAATTTTTAACTCTCGCCGATTAATTTATGTAACGAGCGTTAGTAAATTAATTGAACTAATTAATATTTGAATTTAGGAATCGAACTAGAGATAGGTTTTTTCGAAATTTGAATATTAATTCGGTGTTGAAATTTGAAGATTGCTATTGTTTTCGTTAAATTGATCCTAGCGGGTAATTTTCTGAAAATAATATAATTCCTAATTTTTCATTGTGTGACATTTTTAAATTAATTTTCTGAAAAAGATTTTATTAAATTTATAATTTTAACGAGAGTAAGATTATCGATTTAATATTATCTCGAAATATTTTAAATTAATAAATTGAGAAATTGATATAATTGAAAATGCAGTATAATCCCATCTCTTGACCTTCTCACATTTATCACACTCGGTTACATTCTTTATTTAGTCATTTAGTAATTTTAGCATTTAATTAGTTAATTTGTCCCTTGAAATTGTTTTAAAAAAAATAGACAAAAAAATATTTTCATAAATAAAATTGGAATTGCACGTTTTCACATTAATTGTTTCACCTTAGAAGTTGGATTGATACCCGTAGTTACCGCAATACGAGTTATTTTTAGACAAGTTTTGTAGGTACTCAAGGAAATTTTTAGAGTGGCTTTTGAAGACAACGCCCATACGCAAAAAGCTTCTTATCAGTGGAAGAGAGTTTCATTCCCCGCGAACTATAAGGTCCGGAGGGAGAAAAATAGTTTCACTTCCTAATAAGTTTTCGGGAAGATTCTGCAGAGTGCGACTAAATTTCAGAGAATGGATATTAGAAAGTAATCCATCTCATCTTGGATTGTGCGCACTTGGAAAAAAGTCGGGCATTCTGTAAAAATGTGGGTATTGGAGTCCGTAAGTCCGCACAATCGAGGGGAGTTTGTGGTAGTGGTGAAGCCTATCAGCAGTGGGCAAACCCTTGTGTATCAAAAACCAAAAAAATACTTCAAGTTTATACGGGAGGCCACTTTTCCATAACCACATCCATGGCAGAGACCTGACTCAACCATCGACTTCTATCTTTCACCGTAAATTCGCTCGTGCTGCTTGGCCACCAGTAAGGTAAATCCCGAACGCTCGTAGGCGATATATAAACTACTTGTAACACCCCGATATCCCGCTTTATCTCCAACCACCAATGGACTCTGCTAGTGTTACCTCAATATTTGCCAATCGACTTCGTCACAATATCATTGGCAAATTATATAAAAAATCTACAATTTACAAAACAACTCTAATTTATTTAAGTGCATGAAAATGGCAAATTGCATAGTTGCATCTGGCAGTGCTTATAATTGATTCTGCTCCTCATACTTTTAGACATTTGTTATAAAAATGACTAGTTATTCGATCTGTCAATATGAAAGTAACTCATGAAAGGATGAAAAATTCATCGATTGTAGTGTCGGTACACATGTATACAGAGAACAGAATATTGGAAGGATGCACCTTGAATTTTTTTTAAAATTTCGGGTACAAATTTTGGAAAATCTTCCAATTGTCGCATATGTGAAGTTGAGAATTTTTCCAATTCAAGAACTTCATGAGTACATCCCACAATTTATTAATATCAACATGCCAGATTAATATGTTTAATATTAACATTTAACAACATTAAAAAAATAAAAGGAATGAAACCGAGCCAGGTTCTTTACAGGTGGAGAAGGCTCGGGCCGAAGGCTAAAAAGAAGGGATAACACTTTGGACGGCCTTTGGGCAATGGACGCAGCATGACAAGCAATGGCGAAGCCAAAGAGAGGAGAGAGGAGCCGAAGAGGAGAGAGGAGTATAGGAGAAAAAGAAATGAGGGAAAAAAGAACGTGTGTTGAGGTTAAACAGATTTGAAACTTTATTACATTTCTTCCCTTATAAGTTTAAAAAATCTTTAAAACTGACCTTCCACTTACTCGGTACTTTATTACATTTCTTCCCTTATAAATTTTTTTGTTTCACATAAAACATCTTTGAAGTTTTTTACTCGGTATTTTTTTCCGAAAATCTTAGAGGGAGCTTCCGCTCCCCCTCCTCCCAACACAGATTCGCCCCTATGGGTAATCAAACATAAATGGTGTGTAACTGGTTAGGTGTTGGGTCCTAAATTCCTATAAGAAGTAAAGGAACCTTCAAGATTATATGTTTCCCTACGCTAATTCTTATATCGAGTGTGATACTATGGTAGAAAAAAATAAGGGTCATTTACCAAATAGTCCCTCGAACTTTTTTTAATACACGTTTAGTCCAAGCCTTTTTATTTTGCACCAAAAAATCATTCACCATGCCAAAAAGATTTTACCATGCCGCTGATGCGGACCTTTAAAGATAAAGAGAATAAGGGACTTTTTGGTGCAAAATAAAAAGCTTGGACTAAGTGTGTATTAAAAAAAATTTGAGGGACTTTTTGATATTTGATCCAAAAAATAAATGATGTCTGAAGTCTTAAATGAGTAAGAAAAAGGGATTTGTAATAGTGTCATTTCATAATTAATTCAAGAGTGATGTTATGGGTACCAAACAAAATTTTCAAACCTCTCCCAAACAGTATTAATGTGTTGTGCCGTGGCGAGATCCATATCAGAAGGTATAACACTTAATGCTATTTGGGAGATGATTTTGGGGGTTATTTCGGACACAAATCATTTTCCTTAATTGTGATGACCTTTTTACTATTAAAATAATGTTAGAGAAATTAAAAAATGTACTCAAATGTATAATAATAATAATAATAATAATAATAATAATAATAATAATAATAATAATAGTAGGAATATGGTTATCGTCACAATTGAAATTTTCTTTGTTACTTCTACATTTTTGGAGACGTGTTTAGAAAAGGCCGACAACAGTTATTGTATTCCCTTTGGGATCTAGACAGCCCCCCAACCTCTGTCCTTGAGGTTAATTAATAAATGTAAAAAGAAAACAACAAGAACGCAAAGAATTCAGAAAAATCTCGTCACATTCAAACAGAAATGCGCGAAAGCCTTTCCATTGTTGGGATTCGTAGATATACCTGCTTTCATGCCTCTCTTTAGGGAATTCATTTTCTTCATTTTTCTAAATAAAGAAAGAAATAAAATTCAATTTAAAATTCTGTTTCTCAAAATTTTCTGTGCCAAATAATGGGTTATTTTTATATCGTGTTACTTTTATGCGGATCAATCAGCATTTTAATCGTGCGAATTGGACATGTATTATCTGACGGTGCGCTCAAAAAAGAGAGAGAATTCGTATAATTTAGTCGATAATTTTTAGGATCCCCGTCAAGTGATACATGTCCGTTTCGCACTATTAAAATACGAAACAATGTGCAAAAGAACACTATTATAATTTTATATCCCATACGCTCTTCGATTTTTTTTAAACATTTTAAAGTTAAAAAACTTTTGTTGCATGTGCAGCAAATTTGTGCATTCAATCTTTAGCATGTTGTGTATTTACTGCGTGCACGTTTGCATTTAGTGAAATCTGTTGGCACATTTCTCGCAAGACACACATACCCATTTCTCTTATATGCATTACAAAAATAAGAACATTCATTGTAATCATGTGCATTGATCCCAATTTCAATATCTACTTCAATTTTGCATTGTGAGAGCAACCCATATTTTGTAATTTGTTCTGTGTAAAGTGAGTTGTACATAAATATTATATGCGGGTTTACTTTTTATTTCATGGAGAATTTTACATTACTCCTTTGAAATTGTTATCTTTTTCCATTAACAACACGCTGAAAAGATTTAAAATACTAAGGGTTTGTTTGGTTTGCAATTATAATTCTGTTTTCTGTGTTTAAATACAATTTTGATAAAAATCTTCATTTGACAACCTGTTTTTAAAAACAGAATTATAATTTTTCTGTGTTATAATCAAGTTTTTCAGAAAACAGGTTTAGAGTGTTTTATAACTTCTATTTTTTATTTTTCAACTCAGAATTATTCATTCTTAATATTTTAATGCAGTTACACCTTAATATATAATATACATACATAATATATTAGTATGTGTGTAATTGTTATAAATAAAATATATATATATATATATATATATATATATATATATATATATATATATATATATATATATATATATGTACACAAAATTATGTATGGAATAATATAAAGTTAAATAATATTAACAATAGATACATGATACTTATATATAGTTTATACACGTGTTATTAATGTATGGAATAATATAAAATATATAGTACATATGTATTAAAAAATATTATTAATTCATGTATGCATATAATTTTATAGTGAATTATACATGCAATATATATATATATATATATATATATATATAGATGGAGACTCACCTACATCATGCACTATACATCACACCGTACATCACACCTAATTCTAGGCCCTTGAAAGCTTTTTTTTCAAATTTTATATTTTTTCCTTGAAATTAACCTTCCAATAAACCCATATGCAAAAAATTAGGTCAAAATACATTTTGTAGCTATTTTTAAAAAATTCACAAAAAACTGCTGGCGCGGACCCTTAAAAATAAGGTATTTTTAGCAGGTATTTGTGAATTTTTTAAAAATAGCTACAAAATGTATTTTGACCTAATTGTTTGCATATGGGTTGATTGGAAGGTTAATTTCAAGGGAAAAATATAAATTTGAAAAAAAAAGTTTTTTAGGGCACAGAATTAGGCGTGATGCATGGGTGATGTATAGAGCATGATGTAGGTGAGTCTTCTCCTATATATATATATATATATATATACACACACACACACACACACACACATATGTATGATATAAATATACATATTTGTCTGTTTTGTCAAATTTTCAAAAAACTGTATTTAAAAATAAGTTTACCAAACGCACACCAATAATTATAAACACAAAAAACAGAATTTTAAAACTGTATTTAAAAACAGCATTTAAATCGAATTTTTTGAATAGAGAACCAACAGGCCCACAATTTTTCAACGCGATTCATGTGAGGTAATGTATACATAATTTTTTCCCTAATGCATTTTTGTTATGTATTATGCTTGTGTGCCCACTAACCAAGGCAGACCCCAAGATAATGGGAGTCCCAGGCGAACTCCTAAAATGATGCCCCAATATATGACGAAATATTTCTTTTAATAATTTATAAAGAAAAAATATTTATTAAGTGGCAAAACATTATTTATTATTATTTTATTACTAGCATAATGTGCTATACCGAAATAACTATATATATCTCACAAATCAAACCCATAATATATATATATATATATATATCACTGTTCTAAAAAATTCGCCTAGGCTTGAGGCTTGAGAGAAACGCCCCGCCTTAAGATTTTGACGCCTTATGCTTGGTAAAACCCTTAAGGCATACTTTTTTCTCTAAAAATAATAATGCTTTAGTGAAACGATATCCCCTTTTAAAGATTTTTTTACAAATCGAACCATTATCTCATCCAAAAAAATCAAATACTATTTTTATTTGCAAATATTCAGACATATTTTTATGATATGTACAATTTTAGTATTTTAATATCCTTGTTATTGTTAAAAATATTAAAATATATTAAAAAGGCATAAACGCTTTTTCACGCCTTTTTACGCCAAGGCCCGCCTAGGGTTCTAAGGCTTAAGGCTTGGCCTCCACGCCTCGATCACGCCCCGCGTTTTTTAGAACCTTGATATATATATATATATATATATATATATATAGAGAGAGAGAGAGAGAGAGAGAGAGAGAGAGAGAGAGAGAGAGTGTTAGGACTCCAACATACCTCATTAAACATACCTATTTTTTTTAAATAGTAAAAAAAATAATTTTGAGTTAATATTTTTTATATGTGTTCATGATATTTCAACGTGCCCCTGTAAAAATATTCAGATCAAAATAATGTATTTTGATATTTTTAAAAAATAGGTAAAAAAAAACTAACAGTTTTAAAGGGTAAAAACTGACAGTTTTTTGACCTATTTCTTAAAAATAACAAAAGCCATTATTTTCAATTGATTTTTTTATAGGGACACATTGAAATGTCATGAACCAATATAAAAAATATAATCTCAATATTATTTTTTTTACTATTTAAAAAAAGGGTATGTTGCTAAGTATGTTGTTAGGAGGTATGTTGGAAAATCTCTATCTCTCTCTCTCTCTCTCTCTCTCTCTATATATATATATATATATATATATATATATATATATATATATATATATATATATATATAATCATGCTCTTGTGCGGAGTAGTCCGCATTTTAAGAATGCGGACCGGACATGTGTCACCTGACGGTGAGCCCAGAAAAGAGAGCTTGTGCCTATAATTTAGGCGATATTTTCTAGGTGCACCGTTAGGTGACACATGTCCGGTCCGCATTCTTAAAATGCGGACTAGTCCGCACAAGACCATTATTATTATTATTATTATTATTATTATTATTATTATTATTATTATTATTATTATTATTATTATTATTATAAAACGAATAACAAGTGGCATATATACATCAATATGATAAAAGAGAAATATTTATATACTCAAAGTACATGTCTACACTAAATGATAATCATTTATTTTATTAAATTGAAATAAATATGAATAAGAGTACATAATCGTCGGACAACTATTAAACAACTTTCCTTATACTATTACACATAATGACTTAATTGTTCCATCCAATTTATTTTTAATAAAAACTGTTTGAAAGTAAGAAAATTAAGAAAAGTCATACCAAATTGTGAAATTAAAATAACCATTCAAATTTAAGGGCGGATTGGAGTTGCAAACGCGAGGGAAAGGGGGAGGGTGGTTGCCGAACATGCGGTGGAAGAGTGGTGAATACTGAGTGAGGGTTGGCCGTGATGGAGAGTGAGATGCCCTTAAGATTTTAGACCCATATTTTCCTTTTGAGTAGATGAAGTCTTTTAATTTCTTGTAATGTCATTTGTTTTTTGATATTTTCCAATAAGTGTCACAAGCATATATTGCTTCGTTTTTTTGCATGCCTTATGTCTTTTAGTGACATTTTATAGAATATTATGATTAAGTATTTATTTATAAAAGAAATTGAGTGCCCATAAAGTTGTCAAATATTAGGGGCCCCATGCATTTGGGTCCTTGGCCTTCCCTTAGGGACGCCCTGACAATAATCTATAACGCATATATTAAAGATGAGGGACCTTAATTCCGAAAAAATATGTTAGTGGAATCAACCCAAAATATCTCATTAGTTAGTGCGTGAATTGGAAAGCTCCATTTATATTAATGGTTCTTTTCAAAAATCATATCCAATGATGTAATCAAATTTTAGGGATTCCTAAACTTAACATTAATTTCATAATTCCTCTCCAATTGAATGCTTTAAAGTTAACAACTCATAGCCAATAATCAAAATGAAGTTCATCTATAATAAAACAAAGAGTAAAGTACTATATTGGTCCCTTACCTTTACCTAAGTCTCAATTTCATCCCTTAATTTTCATTTGTTTCTTCCCCACATTTCATTTTTTGTCATTTTCATCCTTTTGTTAATATCCATCCATTTTATTTAACGGAATAAAGACTATTGATGTTCACTTGTCCTTCACACCCTTCAATCAACTACATTATTTTTAAACATATAAATTATACTTAAAAATGTTTTATTTAAACTATTTATAATGGATTTGGCTTTGTGGGGTCTAGAATTGCACAAACACATGATTGACAAAGTGCTCAGGCCACGTGTGCCTATAATTGATGAAGGGTCTAAGTCATAGTATAATCCTTCAAGTCAATCACTTGTAATGATTGATTATGATAAGATATAACTTTGAACTCTTAGGGTTATCTATTGACGGAGCTTAGGACTCTCATAAACTGCTCTATAAATATAAACCCACCCCCTATGAAGGGAGCATGAAATATTACATCATCGAGAAGTACTTTTACTTTATCGACATTTCTCTAATGCAATAAAGAATATACCATAGCACCCCGTAGATGTAGGAACGTTTCCAGACCATGCACATCTTGTGTTGGGTGTGTGATTTATTAGGTTATGTCATATTCATTTTTGTTGGGTGTTGTATGTAAAAATTATACATCCACATGGACCAATAATGAGCATACACCTGTTCTAACACGCCCAACCAACCAACTTGATCGGCTTCAGAGACACTTAGTCGGCTATATCGCCGACCAACACCAGAATGCCAACCAACCTGAATACCAAGCGTTGCTCGGACAAGAATGCCAACTAACTTGGAATAATTAATATCTTAGAAGTTGTATACAGATGTAAACGCCTGGAAATATAAAGGCATTCCATCTTTAGGGTTTTGGGGCCCTTATAAATAGATATACTCTCCCAGCTAAGGGGGACAAGTCAATTCTCAACAACTTAAGTCTCTCATTTCTGAGCTATTGTAAACCCTTAAATAAAATAATAGTGGACGTAGGATTTCTTCTATAGCCGAACTACTTTAAAAACCTTTGTCTTTGTGTGTGTGATTTGGGTTATTTCTCTTTTATTATCTGTGATTATAAATTTGGAATCAATCTATTTTTAGACATTAACAGATTGGCACCATCGGTGGGAACGAATTATCAGTCATCGTTCTCTATCTCATTTTTTCCATTGTTCATCCCTTGCCTTAAAGGATGACTAATAACCCAAAAAAAAGTCTTGCTATCATAGTTGACGTCCTAAAATCATCTGCCCCTCCTGACGATTCAAATCTCCAAAAGTTCTATTCAATTTGGAAAAAGGACACGGAGTGATGGAAGAGTCAGTCTGACAATTAGTCCATGTAATGCAAGATAAATCCTCCAGCTTTAGGAGAGATACGCCACCCCCACCTGCCAGAATTAGAAGGATTCATAATTCTAGTGCGTCCTATGATTGTTCCTAACGCCCAGGAGCAACCTCCTCATTCCGTTTGATAGATTACTATGATAATATATCCTTTTCTCATAAAAGGCCAAGTGTTTTGGAAAGGCTTAGTAGGAAATCGGATTTTGATCGGCTAGGTCCCCGAGTAACTAAGGGCAATCGAAGGGAATAACAACATCACCATGAAGGCCCCCAGAGATCAAGAATCAGTATTAGTGATTATGTGCACACCAAGCAGACTTCTTCGAAAGAGAGCTCACTCAATAAGCACAATGAAGCCCCAAAATATAATGCAGTTAAATCAGGAAAATAATCTTGGAAGGGATCCATGCAACATCTGGAGGATCGTATGGGAGAAATGGCCAAATCTAAAAAGTCATTGCAAAGAAATTTTGTCAAAGGATTACCCTTTATGAAGGCCATTGTGGATTACCCTACACCGAAAAAATTTAAAACACCAGTGATCACTCTTAAGTACGATGGAAAAATGGACCCAGTCCTACACATAGAGTAATACCAAGCCACTGCCGACATCTACTTAGTCCCCGACGAAATGATATGTAGGGCTTTCCTAGTTTTATCACATGACCAACCCAGATTTGGTATAATAGCCTCCGTAGAGGTAAAATTTCCGACTTCAATCAACACGCCGAGCAATTTATTATTAATTTCTGTTTTGGGGCTAAACCAATAAAGGATGTTACTCATCTATTGATTGTGCATCAAAAGTCGAGGGAAAGTACTTGGAACTACATCACCTGTTTTAATAATGAAAAGTTGGATGTTGTTTATTATGAAGAAAATATCTCTATTGCAGAACTCATGAGGGGGCTACTAGCTAAAGATCTCTATTACTCCCTAGCAAAGAAACCACAAAAAATAATAGCAGAATTTATGGCTAAAGATACCAAGATAATGAACGTCGAAGAAGCTATGTCTGTCAAGGGAACTACAAATTACAAAGCTGAAGAGCAGAAGATTGATTCTTTAAAAAAGGATCGAGTAAAAAAGAAGCATGACAAGCTAGACTGAATGAAGAAATATGACGAATAAACACCTGTCACTAACGGTGTACATCATATCTTGGAATAAATTCGAAATAATAAAGAGGTTCACCGGCTAGGAAAGTTAAAGGCACCCCCTAATTGAAGGGACATTTCAAAGTTTTATGAATTTCACAAGGACTATGGTCATACCACTGACAAGTGCATTTCTTTGAAGGTTGAAATAGAAACTCTGATTCAGAGGGGAAAGTTGTCCAACCATTAGACATATTGATATGGTTAACTCCGATGATTGTTGTCAATATGTCAATATGTCAACTTCGATGATGGTTGATAAATTACCCCATTCATTAAGGATTTCCCAACCATTAGACATATTGACATGGTCAACTCCGATGATGGATGACCAAGAAAGGTCAACAAAGATCGACTAGTAATTGTTTTCTCCAAGAACATTCTGAATGGGGTAATTTATCCTCATGTTGATCTCTTAGTCATCACATGTCGAGTTCATAAAGGTAGGGTTGAAAGGATACCGGTCGATAATGGAAACTCGATAGACGTAATGTTCTATGAGTGATTTTGTATGCTTAGATTGAAGACAACATGCTGGAATCGTATCATAAACCACTCATAGGATTTACTAGAGAAAGAGTATATCCTTTGGGTACGTCAAGTTAGACGTCCTAGTCGTCACTTGGACGATGAGAAGGAAAGAGCGGATTCGTTTCTTCGTATTAGACAAAAATGTCCCATTTGCTTACAACATCATTCTTGACAGAATGTCCCAGGGTCTCTCAATAGCAAAAAAATCATATTGAGAAGGAACCCCACCCAGGAACCAGGAAGAAACTCATATCGAGAAGGAGACCCCCAGGGTCCCGACGGAAACTCATATTAAGGGGGAACCCCACATAGGGTCCCGACAAAAGCTCATATTGAGAAGGAACCCCCTCCCCCAAGGGTCCCGACATAAATTCATATTGAGAAGGAACCCCACCCAGGGTCCCATAGAAACTCTTATTGAGAAGGAACCCCTAGGGTCCCTCAACGACAGAAAATTCATATTGGTGAAGGAACCCTCAAGGTCCCTTAACTTCCAAAAAATATCGGGGCGAGGAGCAGTCAAGGTCCTCCCCCTCAGCTTCTTGAAAATGTCGGGGCGAAGAGCAGTCAAGGTCCTCCCCTTCATCTTTCAGAAAATGGTGGAGCGAGGAGTAGTCAAGGTCCAACCCCTCAGCCTCCAGAAAATTTCGGGGCGAGGAGAAGTCCAGGCCCTCCCCCTCAACTTCCAGAAAAATGTTGGGGTGAGGATCAATCAAGGTACTCCCCCTCAACTTCTTGAAAAATAGGCCATGATGAGGGAGTGGCTACCATGAGCAACCCCTAACCATGAAAAGTCATTCTTTAAAAGAACAAAATTACTACCAGTTACTTTCTTATACATGTAGCCTAGTTGAGTAGGCAAGGCTCAAATTGGCTAGTTGGGATCTCTTGGGAGTTTTGGCTTGGCGGTTGAGGAACAAGGTTTTTTGAGAAAGCTCAGCCACTAATCACTTTTGGATTGAGAGAATACTAGTAGAAAGACCCTAGGGTCACCCAGTCCTCACATAACTGACAATCAGACATAATCAGGGTGAGCAGCCAAAGGGTTGCTCGTAAGAAAAGAATTGTTTATAAAATGATTTTAAAGAAGAGGCTCCTCTATGCCCCTCTCAAGAAAATGATTTTAGAAGGGGCTCCTCAAGCCCCCCTAAAGCTTACAAAGATTTTAGGGGAGGTCTTCCTTGATACCCCCATTAAGTTTATAAAGTTTGTACCAAAAGTTACCATTTCAAAAAATATTTACCAAATCGCATATTTTGTATCCATTAGGAGACATATTTGATTTTTCACTTTGGTTTGCACCAAGTGGGACCTGTCTGAGGGGATAGCATGTTGCACATAGGTAGGGGCAAATTATACACTGCAGACCTTGTCCCTCACCAACCCTCTAAGTTTTTGGCATCAAAAGTGCCAACTCAGCCCCAGTGCTCAAGTATAAATAGGACCCTTAGGCAATGTCAAGATATATAGAAACACTCGATTGCAAAGTTACTCTGTCAAAATCACACCAGAACTGCTCCAGTATTCTCTCCCTACTCTATCTCTAGTGCTAAGTGCCTTGTTCTTTCACTTCCCACTGATAGCCATCACTCTCAATAGTTCCTCTTGAGAAAAGTTACTACTATTGTTGTGAAGTTCATCTTCTTGCAGGGAGTGAGTTCCAACTCGTGCTCCATTTTTACCAAAAGGATAAGGTTTCATCAGAAGCTTCTCTAGAAGTTCTTGAGAACCTTGTAGATAACATCCATTATAGTGGGTTACGCCTCACCCTTTCCAGTTATTCATAGACCCCAGTCTCACTACCCTTCTACATTTTTCGACTTTGCTGCGGAGGTATTATCACTTTCATGGACAAAGAAGGTTTGAATGTGTTTAAGCAACTCATATTTGATGACATTTCATTTGGGAATGGAGCTCACAGTTTCCAAACTACTTGGAGAGAAGTGGTGGTGATCGAAGCCAAAGCACCTGCTCCTCAGCAAGGGCAGACCAACTCGTCGACAGCGACTCCGATGGTGGGAATGAATCTCATGCCAATATTTTCGACTTCTTGAAAAATAAACTATGTAGACCTATCAATTTTTTGTCAAGGCAGTGTAACACTAGCAGTAACCCCCTCTAGAGGGGAAGCCACTGCAGCAGTGCTTTCGGTGAAAGTGGCTCTGCCATGGAAGGTGGTACCAGAACAAGTCATAACACTGCTAAGTCCCAAGGCTCTTACTATAGAAGAGGTGAAGAAGCTACTCTCCCCTTTCCAAGAAGGATCCCTATCATTTGTATGATGAATTGGACAACACCTATCCAGAAAGTGTAAATGTGAAGCCATATCGGGGGGGGGGGGGGGGGGGGGGGGGGGTATACTCCGCCAATATTTATCAAGTCCAATGGTAAAGGAGAAAATCCAAGGGTAACAGAAGTCCTATACGAGGAACCCTCACAAATTTGGGTTCCCAACAAGGGACCCTAAATAATATTAGTTCCAAGAGAGGAACCCCTTGTAGCAGGCAGCTTTTACAAGGAACCCCCAGCGGTAGAAAAAGTCATGGCTGACGAAGAACAGGCAATCATGGTTGAGGAACTCATGGAAAATTGTACCCAGATGAGTGACCCCTATGCAAGGAGTCACCCCTATTACAGCTAGGGGCGAGGAACCCTATGGGGTCCTCAGCCCACATGACAAACTGCCAACATATATAATCTCACACTCTAACTCAAAGCCAAATGCCCTTGTAAAGCCAGCGGTCGAGGAACCCCTGGTAAAAATTACCTCTGACAACCTGCATCGGTCGCGAGGAACTCATGGGCGGTAATGCCATCAAGGAACCCATGGGCAGTAATGATATCGAGGAATCCGTGGGTAATAATGACATATAGGAGCCCAAAGTGGTCAAAAATCCCAACACTGAAATAATGGTCAAGGAAGCCATGGGTAGAAAAGAAGTGTGAGGAACCTGAGACGATGGTAACTCCCAACAAGGGACCCCTCGGTTTCAAAATAAAATTCCAGGAACCCTCAATGAGCGACGACATTTGCGAGGAACAATGTTTTTGGAAATGACATCTGCGAAGAACCTACTGATGAAAATGGCATTGACGAGGAACCCCCGAGGCTGGGGCGGAACACGAGGAACCCAGACGTGAAATCTAGATAGGCAAAAAAAACCTCAGATCCTAAACCACCATCAACAGAAATCGGCATTAGAGGATTAATGCATGAGGAACCCATAAGCGACAAGGAACTTTGGCCAGCGGTAACCATAGATGGGATGGTTGACGAGGAACCCGATGAAGTAGAGCCCAAAGACGTCACCTTAAGAACTACGAGGGAGGAACCCGTGAGCATTGAAAGCCACGTACGGAACGCAAGGCCATGGATAAGAAACCCAAAATGGGAGAAATCCCTAATGAGGAACCCCTGGGTTCTAAATTAACTATCGAGGAACCCCTCGTGTGCTGGCGAGGAACTCGCGAGGGACCCTCGTTAGTTAGACGAGATGGCGAGGAAGTGTCGCCCATATCGAAAGAGGATGGAAAGGAACCTTCTCTAATTAAAAGAGAAAATGGGTGAGGAATTTATAGTTAGAGAGTAACCCACCAACAGGGTGGGTCGCGAGGGACCCTTGGTCATCAACGCACTCCTCATAGTACCCACAGTCGGCAAGGAACCCCTAAGTTTAAATGGAGCAGGTACAAATGAGATACCCCCAAATGAGATACCCCTAGACGAGTAACCCATTTCAGTTGGCACTTCAGAAGCAGCACCTCACGAAAGACGTGGGTAAGAACTCATTTCTCCATACGAGGAACCCACGGTAACAAACCCAATGGGAGAGGCAGTGGCGACCTCAAATGCAGAACCCAGAGTTATGAGGAAACCCTCAGAAGCCGTTAATGAAGAACTCATGGAAAATAAGGGTTAAACCTAATTTCGGACGAGGAACCGAAACCATTGACTGATGAAATCCCTGTTTGTAATGAAAGTCGCGAGAAACCATCATTGATTAAAGGTGATGGCGAGGAACCCTTAGTGTAAGATCAACCCGCGAGAAACACCCTTTCAACCGGAGCACTGGACGAGAAACTGCTAATGAAAAAAATCATGCGAGGAACCTGCCAAAATCGTCATCAATGAGGAACCTAAAGTAGTGGACCCCCCATAAGAAATATTATTCAATGAAGAACCCATACCGGACAACGTTCCAATAATTTGGGCTCAAAATACGCTTCTAAAGATGAGGTACCAGCGATCGAGGAACCCATAAATAATGAAGCGCCAAATTTTGAGGAACCTAGAATGGCGCCAGTAGCAGCATCTTGCGAGGGACCCTTGCCCATCACGACCCTCAACGAGGAACCCATACCAGTCGAGGGACCCATAACAATGCCGGTGGAAGGTCCTTGGGTGTTGGTTATCGTATTGATTCCACTAGCCACCATCATGTAAATGGTGACAAAAATAGTAAAAGACCCTATCACAAGGGGAATGACGGTGGCATCAACATCTGAAGAAGCAATAGGCAGTGATGAAGCCATAAACAGTTTTTTGAAGAAGTTGGAACAAAAAAAGTATGGAGTTTATGGAGGCATACTCGACTCCAACATGCTTCGTGAGCATTCTTACTTGGAAACATAAAGTATGAGGTATCAACTATACATTCTTAGAAAAGTTTAATGCTTATAAAATGTAAAGCTATCCTATATAGGCCATGGTGCCTTGTAGTGCATTTTTTACTTTTTATTATTTCTCCACCTAATAATTAGGAAAACATGTGTGAGAACACAAAAAGTATTTGCAAAAGTATGAATATAAGGTACAACAGTTTAGCACCTGAGGCTCCAAGGGCATCGGAGTGCTTACATCTTTGAGCAAGTGCCAAGGTATACCGAACTAATGTTTTCTCTTTCTTAAGAGAATAGTAGAACCTCTACTATACAAGAAGAGGGTTCATGACATGAAGGTTTTTCCTCATTATACTTGGGGGAATATCCATCCATCACAAGGGAAAAGTATGTCGAGCAAAGACCTTACGGACCCAACAGATAAATTATTTTACACTAGACCAGCAGGGGGTTATCCTCCTAGTAATAATAAAAAATATCACTATATTTTTTTATTATTCCATGCAGATTTATAGCCTAAAGAATAAGTCCTAACCTCTGTTGTCAAGATTTTTTTTACTTGACCAATTTTCAGAAAATAGGGAGAAATGGGTCTACCCTCCCCCCCTCTCTAAACTTGTTATTTTTCTAAGACAAAAAGGTTCCTAAGAAAAGTTTGGAACAAGGACCCTGCAAACTGAGGGAAATTTTCAGTATAAAAAAATAATTATTTCTTTATATATGATATATGTGAAATTTTATTCAAAGTTTGTGGGAAGGAGAAGGGATAGCCCTGACTCCTAGTTACTACCTAAGAAATGAATGTGCATAACAAAAAATCCCAAAGTCACATGGATTTCTCTAAAGAAAATATGCCCCAAAGTCACATGGGAATGCGCTAAAAAGTCATGACTTGTTCAGTGATATGAAAGTACCCCTTAGTTAGAGGGATAACTTCAAAATTTTAACTTACTCAGTTATATGTAAGTACCCCATAGCCAGAGGGGCAGTTTCCAGATTTTAACTTGCTCAGATATATGCAAGTACCCCGCAGTTAAAGGGGTACCTTCAAATTTTAACTTGCTCAGTTATATGCAAGTACCCCACATCTATAGAGGTAGCTTCCAAATTTTAACTTGCTCAGTTATATATGCAAGTACCCCACATCTATAGGGGTAGCTTCCAAATTTTAAGTTGATAAGTTATATATGTAAGTACCCCTAGTTAGAGGGGTAGCTTCAAAGTTTTAACTTGCTCAGTTATATGCAAGTACCCTGTAGTTAGAGGGGCAACTTCAAAATTTTAACTTGCTTAGTTATATGCAAGTACCCCACAGCTAGTTATATACAAGTACCCCCACAACTAGAGGGGCAACATTCAAATTTTAACTTGCTAAGTTATATGCAAGTACCCCACAGTTAGAGGGGCAACTTCAAAATTTTTAACTTGCTCAGTTATATGCAAGTACCCCACAGCTAGAGGGACAACTTCCAAATTTTAACTTGCTCAGTAATATGCAAGTACCCTGTAGTTAGAGGGGCAACTTAAATATTTTAACTTGCTCAGTTATATGCAAGTACCCACAACTAGAAGGGTAGCTTCCAAATTTTAACTTGCTCAGTTATATGCAGGTACCCAGCAGTTAGAGGGGCAGCTTCAAAATTTTAATTTGCTCAATTATATGTAAGTACTCAGCAGTTAGAGGGGAACCTTTAGAAATAATAACTTGCTCACCTCATATGCAAGTACCCTACAGTTAGAGGGGTAACTTCAGAAATAATAACTTGCTCAGCTCATATGTAAGTACCCCACAGTTAGAGGGATAACTTCAAAATTTTAACTTGCTCAGATGTATGCAAGTACCCCGTAGTTAGAGGGGTAGCTCCAAAATTGTAACCTGCTCACCTATATGAAATTACCCCGTAGTTAGAGGGGTAACTTCAGAAAAGATAACTTGCTCATACCTCATGTTGGTACCTCGCAGTTAGAAGGGACACCTCTGAAATGATAACTTTCTCATCTTATATACAAGTACCGCCATAGTTAGAGGGGACACTCTAGAATGATAACTTGATCAGATCATAGGCAAGTACCCCAAAGACTACGGGGCAGTTCAATCCCAAAGTTCTCATAGAAAGTAGAGCAACTCACAATACTTTAGGCTCTAAGGGCATAGGAGCGCTCACAATCTTCAGCAAGTGCCAAGTATAAATATAAGGTATGAAAGTTTAGTACCTAAGGCTCTTAGGGCACCGGAGTGCTCATAGTATTGATAAAGTGCCAAACATACATATAAGGTATGATAGTTTAGTACCTAAGGCTCCAGGGGCACCAAAGTGCTCACAGCCTTGAGCAAGTGCCAAGTATAAATATAAGGTACGAAAGTTTAGTACCTAAGGCTCCAAGGGCATCGGAGCGCTCACAATATTGAGCAATTGCCAAGTATAAATAAAAGGTGTGAAAGTTTAGTACCTCAGGCTCCAAGGGCAATAGAGAGCTCATTATATTGAGTAACTACCAAGTATATATAAAAGGTACCATAGTTTAGCACCTCAGGCTCCAAGGCATAGGAGTGCTCAAAGTACTGAGCAATTGCTAAGTATAAATAAAAAAGGTATGAAAGTTTAGTACCTAGGGCACCAGAGCACTCATACTATTAACCTATATTCTGCTAGAGGGGGGCTAATGTTGAGAAGTCCTCAAGCCAATGAACAAATAGTGAAATCTTGATTATGATATTTGTGCAAAAGTCTCCCGACACTACAAGACACTTCAGCACAAGGGGGATATTGTTTAGAAATTTTCAAGCCACTGAATAAATAGTGAAATCTTAATTATGATATTTCATGCACAAGTCTCTCGACACAACAAGACACTTCTGCATGACGGGGCTAATGTTGAGAAGACCTCAAGCAAGTGAACAAAAAGTGAAATAGCCTAGGGAAAGGGGATCCACTTAGAGTCGCTCCACCTTCCCAATATTACAAGATGGACAGAAAATAGCCTAGGGTGAGGGGATCCACCTTGAGGACCCTTCTTCCCAAACTTTATGCTACAGAAAATGTCTCCGAGCAAGGGGGTCCCCCACGAGTGACACCCTTTGCTAAGATTAATAAAAGAAATAACTTATGCCGAGGAGGTTGTAATACCCCGCAATTCTGCATAGTTAGGAAAATAAATTTCTATTATTTAAATTATGTGAGTAGAGTAATTTAATGTGATAAAAATACATTTTATTTAAATTACGTGAGTAGAGTAATTTAATGTGACACGTTTGAAATTAAATTACGTGGTAGAGTAATTTAATGTGATGTAATGTTAATAAAGATTAATATGACGATTAAAAATTTACTTAATGTGAGTAGTAAATTTGAAGTGTTGATATGTACGCCCTAGCAATTTATATGGACGTACCTGAGTTATCTCAACCGAGTGTCGTGCGTAGACAAAAATTGAAGATGAGATAAGAAACATATTTTAAGAGACTCAAAAGATAATTTAGAGTCCACAGATGATTCCGAAAGGGTCGAATTAGTCAAAATAGTGTACCCGGGGGTACTAATTGAGTGCCGGGTCATTTTTGGGCTAAACCGGGACCATTCGAGGGCATTTTGGTCTCTTTACATTTATGGGTGAGGAGACCTACGAATTTTGGAACCCTAAGTCAGATTATAAGAGTTAGAGTCTAGGGTTAGAAAGGAAGGAAATACACCATAGCCATTAGAGAGAAGAGAGAAACAATTTCCTAAGGCAAAAGAAGGAAGGAGGGAGAATTCTAAGGAGATTTCACCACCAACTTGTTGGGAAGGAGGATTGAAGGATAAAAATCATCAATCATCAACAACAACCACGAAATCAGACCCTACAAATCATAAGGAAAGTGGTTATTTGCAAAATAAATTGAGTTATAATACCCATATATAAGCTTTATGAAGAACATGGTTTTTATAATATTTTTGGGAGTAAAACACTTGATTATGATCCATGATTGATAGGGATTTCATATAAAACGTTTTTAATCTCCAAATATTCTGATATCATAGAAGACTTGATGATTAAATCGAACTAAAAATCTGGACTTATGAGGAAAAGATGGAAATATTTTATTTTTAGGGTTCTTGAATAATAAGAAGATTTTTAGTTAATTTGGACAAAATTTATTAATGTTTTAATTCGTTAGTAATCATCTCAGAATATGTAGGAATGATTAGAAATTCTTAGTTGCAAATATGGTGAATTATCATGGGAGATAGATAAACAAAAATGGTGAAACCCGCATGAAGAAGACGATCTAGGTCTGTCACTGCTTGATCGATCGATCGACCATATCCCATCAATCGATCGACTCTGGCTGTACTTTAGAAAATTTTGTGGATAAATTTCCTTTTAATTACCGTCGCTTAATGGGAACCTTAGTAATGATATTTTACCTATGAGCAGACTTAATAAATACCAGTAGGTTTACCGTTAGATTTCTTTATAAATGATTGAGTGGGAGATTTGGAGAAATGGACCGACGGGAGGATAATCGATTGAGTCGTATGTCGGGAATGTGAGAATTTAGTTACGGAAAGAGTGAGATTAAATTCCGAAAAAATACCAGTAGGTTAAAGATAACTTAACTACTGAATCAAGGGAGGGGTAACTAGGACCCTTAGAGTTGTGTGAATACTGGAATAAATACAATAGTGAAATAAATCGTAAATTAATGAGTACGGTGAATATAAGTAAAATATATTACGTACGGGCATGATTTGATAGGTCTGGTGTGTACCTACTAAATTATATGAAATTTTGGGTTAAGAGAATTTTACGTAAATTAATTATGTTAGGGTTGACGAGATATTCCGAACTAACATAAAGTTATTATATGTTTGGGGTCGATGTAAAATGCCGAACCAAACCTTAAACTGGTGTCGCGATGAAAGAGTCCCGAACCAAAATATGAGTGTATATATATATATATATATATATATATATATTTGGGGTCGATGGATCATTCTGAACCAACTCTCACTTAGGGTCGATGAATCATTCCGAACCAAGAGTCCTTTGTGTGTCAAAAGGATATGTTAGTGAAAACTAATATTTAATACATGATTGCATGATAAAATGTGTTCCATATGTATAATCTACTGACTTAGAATAGTAGATATGAGATGGATTGTAAATATCTTAGTAATAATTAAAAAGCGTGATGCAATTATTACAAGAGTAAGGATAACAATAAGTGAATAAGTTATCTATGTTTATAGAACATGAAATATGGATTATTAAAATACTGCGAGTAGGTCATGGGGACTTAGTGAGGGGGTACATACGGGGGGTATCCTAATCTAGTTAACTGGGGTAGTAAAACTAGGTGAACTAAGTACCCTCGTTAGACATGCACTATAGAAGAGAGGTGAGGAAGTTCAAGGGAGTGTTCGAATCCTTAATATGTGTAATCAATAACTCAATTGTGATAACTGCTTGCAAAATATTTTCAAATTTTTTGAGTACTAACTCTTGCTATGTAAAAATTTTAAAAACCTTTTAGGTGCCCAGCCACAGGGACACCCAACATGATTTCAGTCCAGGGATTTAGGAGCTGCAGCACATGTGGATGTTGCAGGGATTATTTAGACGTTTCCTCTTTTTCAGTTCTAGTGCAGAATCTCAGTTTTAGTATTCTTAGTTTGGACATGTTGTCCAATTTTTACTTTTACACTTATTCTGATTCTGTATTTTGAGTTGGTTTTCTTGGCCGTGGTTTTCGACAAGACTTTATCTGTATTAAGTTATTTATGCGAATTGTTTTATTATTAATGGAATTGTATCGTTTTATATGGGTTGTTTATTCTGCTTAAGGAAGATAAAATTTGGCACTAGCTTAATTTCACGTAGGTGGTTAGTAACTTAAAAAGCTTTCGGCAGTGATGCTAAGAATGAACCATTTAAGAAACCTGTTTAAATTAAATTAAGGCTTGATCATCCAAGATTTAATTAGGCGGGGTGTCACAGAGGTCACTTAGAATGTCCCCTCTGCTAAGACCAACAGAAGTAATAGTTTGAGGATGAGGGAGTCCTCCACAAATGCCCCTCAGCTAAGATTACAAAAAGCAATAGTTTATGCCGAGGGAGTCCACCACGAGTGGCCCCTCGACTAAGAACAATGTTACAAAACAACTAGTAGTGAAGGGGTCCACCACGAGTGACCCCCCAGCTACAATCAAAGGAATAAAAGTTTATCACAAGGGATTTCACTTCAAGTGACCCCTTTGCCAAAGGCAAATAAAAAGAAGAAAACCCAGGGCGGGGGAGTCCAAGATAAGTGACCCATCTACGAAGACATATATATAAATGAGAGGGCCTACTCTAAGGGCTCCCCCCTCCTCACTGCATAAACAATAAATAAGGTAAAGTGAGTTAGGGCGAGGGAACTCACCTAGAGTGGCCCCTTTGCTTCATTTCTAGTGCAGGAAAGAGAATGACTAAAGATGAGGAAATCCACCACTAGGGGCCCCTCATTCACTCCAAATCGGACAGTGTAATGATGTAAAGGCATAAAACTTTCACATTCCAAGATGAAGTGATTGTTTCGTACAAAACCCTTTGGTCTAACAGATTTTTGTACAAGGGGACTAATGTAGAGGGGTGTACAACTGCTATTCTAGAATAGACAAGGGTGAGTGACCCACCTAGAGGGGCTCCTACTGCTCAAGTTAGCAAGACAATATTTAGAATAAGGGGGCCCATCTTGAGTGGACCTATAACGAGGTGTAAAACCTAGACAAGGGGACATACGACGAGAAACCCCTCTACCCAAGATAGAAGCACACAAAAAGAGGCCAAGGACGAGGGGCTCATCGCGAGCAACCCCTCTACTCAAGATAGAAGGCCACAAACAAAGGCCACGGATGAGGGGCTCACTGTGAACAATCCCTCTGCCCAAAATAGAAGTCCACGAAACAAAGGCCAAGGGTGAGGGGGCTCACTTTGAGAAACCCCTCTACCCAAGATAGAATGCCTAAGAAAGACGCCAAGGACGAGGGGCTCACTGCGAGCAAACACTCTATCCAAGATAGAATGCCACAAAAGAAGGCCAAGGATGAGGGTCTCACCACGAGAAACCCCTCAATCCAAGATAGAAGGCCACATAAGAAAGCCAAGGATGAGGGGCTTACCATGAGCAACCCTTCTAAATAATATATAAGTACACCGAAAAAGGCTAAGGACGAGGGGCTCATCGCAAGCAAACCCTCTGCCTAAGTTCCTACCCAGATAAGGAGGTCCACTATAAGTGGTCTCATCTACAAAACCTGGAATAAAGTGACAGAGCATTTAATAACCCTAAGGGGAATGATAATGGAACCCTAGGGTCCCTCAAAATTAAAAATCATATTTATGGCGTACAAAGCCTTTTAGTCTGCCTAACACAAAAGACTTTGCACGAGGGGCTAATGTAGGAGGGTGTTTCAAGCTTGACCACTATATTTTGGGGTGAGGGTCCATCAAATACCCCTTACGTAGTCTTCAGGAAATGTAAGGTTGAGGAACCACCAGGGTCCCTCAATAGAAGAAAATTCATATTGAGAAGGAACCCCACCCAGGGTCCCGACAGAAACTCATATCGAGAAAGAACCCCCAAATGTCCCGATAGAAACTTATACTGAGGGGGAACCCCACCCAGGGTCACGAAAAAAAACTCATATTAAGAAGGAACCCCACCTAAGGTCACGACAGAAACCCATATTGAGAAGGAACTCCCAGGGTCCCGACAAAAACTCATCTTGAGAAGGAACCCCACCCGGGGTCCAGGTATAAACTCATATTGAGAAGGAACCCCCCTCCCCCAGGGTCCCAATAGAAATTCATATTGAGAAGGAACCCCACCCAGGATCCCAACAGAAACTCATATTGAGAAGGAACCCCCATGGTCCCTCAACGGTAGATAATTCATATTGGTGAAGGAACCCTCAAGCTCCCTCAACTTCCAAAAAATGTCAGGGCGAGGAGCAGTCAAGGTTCTCCCCCTCAGCTTCCTGAAAATGTCGGGACGAGGAGAAATCAAGGTCCTCCCCTTCGGATTTCAGAAAATGGTGGGGCAAGGAGTAGTCAAGGTCCTCCCCCTCAGCGTCCAGAAAATGTCGAGGCGAGGATCAGTAAAGGTCCTCCCCCTCAACTTCTAGAAAATGTTGGGGTGAGGATCATTCAAGGTCCTCCCCCTCAACTTCTTGAAACAGGATGAGGGAGTGGCTACCATGAGCAACCCCTCATCTTGAAAATTCATTCTTTAAAAGAATAAAAATACTAATAGTTACTTTCTTATACATGTAGCCTAGTTGAGTAGGCAAGGCTTAAATAGGCCAATTGGGATCTCTTGGCAGTTTTGGCTTGGTGGTTGAGGAATGAGATTTTTTGAGCAAGATCAACCACTAAGCACTTTAGGATTAAGATAATACTAGTAGAAAGACCCTAGGGTCATCCAGTCCTCACATAATTGATAGTCAGACACAATCAGGGTGAGTATCCACAAGAAAAGAATTGTTTATAAAATGATTTTAAACGAGAGGATCCTCTAGGCCCCTCTCAAGAAAATGATTTTAAAAGGGGCTCCTCAAGCCCCCCTCAAGCTTACAAAGATTTTAGAGGAGGTGGTCCTTAATCCCCCCCTCAAGTTTACTAAGTTTGTACCAAAAGTTACCATTTCAAAAGATATTTACCAAATCAGATATTTTGTCTCCATTATGAGACATATTTTCTTTTGACTTTGGTTTGCACTAGTGGCACCTGTCTGAGGGGGAAGGTTGCTGCACACATGTAGGGACAAATGGTACACTGCAGACCTTGTCCCTCACCAACCCTCTAAGTTTTTGGCATCAAAAGTTCCAACTCAGCCCTAGTGCCCAAGTATAAATAGGACCCCTAGGCAAGGTCAAGATATATAGAAAATCTCAACTGTAAAGTTACTCTGTCAAAATAACACCATAACCTCTCTAGAATTCTCTCCATGCTCTCTCTCTAGTGCGAAGTGCCTTATTCTTTCACTCCTCACTGACAACTATCATTCTCAGGAGATCCTCTTGAGAAAAAATACTATTATTATTGTGGAAGTTCATCTTATTACCGGGAGGGAGTTCCATCTTGAGCTCTATTTTTACCAAAAGGAGAAGGTTTGATCAGAAGATGCTCCAGAAGTTCTTGAGAAGCTTGCAGACAATGTCCATCGGAGTGAGTTATGCCTCACCCTTTCCAATTATTCATAGACCCCACTCTCACTAACCCAGTATCATATGAAGGGTAAAAGCCTTAAATCGCTTCTTTTCCAGGGTAATCGACAAATGCCTTGCATTCTTCAAAGGTCTTAGAAAGACTTTTGAGCGGAATGATTAATGTGAAAGAGAGCTTTTGTTCAACTTAAGAAATATATGGGATCTCCATCATTTCTCTCCCGACTAATAATGGGAGAGAAATTGTATTTTCATCTGGCTGTTTTAGAATTAGTTGTCAGCTCGGCACTCATTTAACTAGAGGATGGAGTCCAAAATCTAGTGTATTATACAACTAAAGCGTTATGAGGAGCTGAAATCAGATACCTACACTTGGAAAAGTTGGCACTAGAAGTAATAGAGACATCTAGGATAATGAGGCCATACTGTACACTGACTTGCCCTTAAGACATGCCCTACACAAACCTGAGAAGTCAGGAAGATTAATGTCTTGGGCGGTGGAACTGGGAGAATACGATATTATAAATGAACCTCAGACTTCGTTTAAGGGGAAATCAGTAGAAGATTTTATTACAGAATTTACTTCTGCAGAGGCATTGGAACAACCAAGTTTGCTTGTCGAGCATAATTCTCTAGAGGAGAGCTCAACTCAAAAGCAAGCAGACATAGTCGCCGAATAGCCAGAATCCTCATCTACCGAGGAAAAATCTCAACGTCTAGCAGAGCAAAGCTGAAACATATTAAAGCATGTAGTACTAGTAAGTGAAGAGTTCAATAATGAAATTCTAATTTGGAAGTTATATATTAATGGTTCTTCTTGCACCACTAGAAGTGGGGCAAAGCTCATCATAAACACCCCTCAGTGATTTAGATGTTGAGTATGCCCTAAGATTTCTATTTCATACATCTAATAATGAATATGAATATGAAGCCTTAATTACATGGTTGGAATTAGCATCATCCTTGATCGTCGAACAGGTGGTGGCCCACAGTGATTCACAATTTATTAATCATCGGTTGCTTCAAATCTACAGGGTGAAAGTAGAGATAATGACAAGGTATTGGAAAAATACCATCAAAGTTATTTTTTCATTCCTAGCAGTGAAAATAGTAAGAATCCCAAGACTGGATAATGCCTGAGCAGAGGCACTTGTTCGGCTAGCTTTAGCCACTCCCATGGAACTTAGAAGAACAATCCTAGTAGAAATCCTCACTAGCAGTAGCATTGACATAGAGGTAGTCAACATGATGTCCATCGATTTAGGTCCTTTATGTGTATATCCTATCAGAAATTATATTGTGACAGGAATCTTGCCTGCCAATCAGAAACAATCCAAGAAGTTAAGACACAAAGCAGCTTGCTATGTAGTGAAAAAAGGTGTGTTGTATAGGAGGGGGTATATAATATCTTTACAGTGATGTGTCCATCCAACAGAGGTGTAAGACTTAATCAAATAATTCCATCAAGGTTTGTGCAGCACCCATTCGAGTGGGAGGTCCTTGGCGCAACGAATAGCTATGCAAGGTCACTATTGACCGAAGATGAAAGATGATTGTATTTCATTCACAAAAAAGTGCAATAAATGCCAGTGGTTTATTGCAGTTCAAAGAAAGCCAGGTGCTTCCCTAACCCCTGTCACTTCACCTTGTCCATTTGTAATTTTTGGAATAGACTTGGTCGGACCTTTGCCGACCATAAAAGGGAGATTCAAATACTGGTTCATCGCAGTGGATTATTTTACAAAATGAATTAATGTCGAACCTTTAGTAGATATGCCATATCAAAAGGTGTTCTAATTCATATGGAAGAAAATCATATGTCATTATGGGATGCTATATACCTTCATCACAGACCATGGCACATAGTTTGATAATGATGAGTTTGAAGAATACTGTTTGAGATTAGGAATTAAAAAAATTCACTCAACTCTTGGACACCCTCAATGTAATGGTCAGATAGAAGTCATCAATAAATCTCTACTAGATGGTATAAAGAAATGATTAGATGATGCTAAAGGAAACTGGATCAATAAGCTCTATGGTGTCCTCTGGGCTTACGGGACCATGCCCAGAATAGCAATGGGAGAGACACCTTACATGCTTGCCTTTGGCACTGAAGCAGTGATACCAGTAGAGATAGGCCTTCTCCATTCGGATATAATTAAAGAAGTCAGAGAAGACACTGCTATTTGTATGGCCGCTTACCAACAATGGACAACAAGGTTCTATAACAAGAGAGTCAAGCCGACCTACTTGAAGCAAGGAGATCTAGTTATCAAAAAAGTCATTCAGAAGAACAATAAGTTGGAACCCAATTGACATTATCCTTATTGTATCTCGACAGAGGTCTGACCAGAAACTTATTGACTAGAGACGTTGGGAGGAGAATACTTCAAGAATGCCTGTAATGCCGACCATCTTCACAAGTACTATCACTAATTTTTATTAAGCCATGTAATCACTTCATTCAGTTCAAACTCAACCAATTAATGAAAAGCAGTTTATTTCAGTCATGATCCTGTTTTATGTTTTGTTTTTCGAAGTATATGACACCATCAACAAAAAGTTACACCATAGATTTTCAAACTTTTCCAACTCCAAAAAAGTTTGTGCTTCAGCTTTTCAAACTTTTCCAACTCTAAAAAAGTTTATGCTTCATCTTTTTCTTGAGGCATAACTTCGTCTTCGACAAGTTAAGAAGAAGAAGCTCGTTTAACTTCGTGTACAACTCGAAAAAGTTAAAAATAAGTTTTACATGAGTGGGTTAAATACAGGAATATATGTACACATTCCTAAATAAAGGAATACACACATACATTCCTACCACATTTGGTCATCACTGATAACTAATGTTAAAAAAACTCATTACAATTTTATCCAAAAATAAATTTAGTAGAATATATGGCTTTACATTCATATTCTTCACATTTAATCAAGTTCAATAGTATTTAAATCAACTAACTAGTATCAATACAGACTATCTAGTTAAGGATCAGATTAGTAACAACCACAAGCTTAAATAATAAAGAAATAACAACTCAATTTATAGAGTCGACTAACTAGTCATAGCAGATTACCTAGTCGGCTGAAAAAGAAAAACAAAGACGATAAAGAGAAATCTTCAATTTCATTTCATCAATATTCAACAAATTACAATAAAAGAGGAAATACAAAAATCATTCATCTGGATGATTTCCTTGAGACTTATCTATGCCAGCAGGAGGGTCATCCAAAGTATATGGATTTATGTAGTTAAAATTACTCAGCATCCGCATGTTGCTACTACTCAGCTGGTTAGTCAAATGTGTAGGATGAATTATCTCAAGTTCATCATGGAGGACATAGTTCCCTAAATATTTAGTTATTAAACATTGGGTAATGACATTAAGAGGAATCCAAATGTCGTCTAGTGTGAATAGAAGATTATCACAGTCAAGAAAGCCTGGGTCATTCCATAGGTTACTATTTTAGTCATACTTCAGTAAAATTAAGAGGTTGGTCCATCCTCATTTGTAGCCTTCAGGATTACTCTGAGCCAAATGATCATTTATATGGGATAACACCTCATTGTAGCCATCAGTTAGAACTTCCTTTGGTTGTTTATGAAATTAGAAATTTAATCACTCTACTTGATGCTGAAGCTTCTTGACGACATCAGTCTTGATCTTTAAGTAGATACACATATTACAAAATAAAAAAATTAGACCCAAGAAGACTAGAGGAACAAAGAAAGACACACTAAGAAAGCTAGACCTTTTCCTTATGTTGAGGATTAGTTGGAGCAGGATGTAGGTCGACCAAAATATTTGGGCCTATGGAAGATTTAACAGGAGCTATAGAAGAAGTCTTAGAATTCTCTTCATCGTCAACTTCCTCATCCAAACTTGGAGGGGGACTTAGGTTATGTCTTTGGAACAACTCAGAGTCTACAGCTGTGCCGACCTCCTTCAATGCCTCCAACCAACCATCCTTAAGATACTTATTCTTGACATAAGTATTTGAGTAGAAGTTGTTGAAATATCTTTCTCCTAGCCCTTGTCAAAAGAAGCTTCCTTATATTTCTTCCTCTTAGATTTCTCGACAACTAAACTAGCCTTCAGACTAACAACTGTCTCCTTTGCAGTCTTAAGAGATGCATGATTTAAGGTCAACTTTTCTTCTGCATCCTTTGCCCTGTGCTTAGCTTCACAACTAACTAATGTAGCTATAGATAGTGATTCCTTGGCCTTCTTATGAGCATTTTCAACATTAGTGATCTTGGTCTATGAGGACTATTTTTCTCTCTCTAATCCCTCTTTAGATGCTTTCAGAGATTTCTAAAAACCTACCACGTCCTCCTTCACATCAGATAAAGTGGATGCTCTTATGTGGTCATCCTTCTCCATAATCTAGTTAATGTCGACCAAGAACTACAAGAAAAATGAACTGCCAGGATATAAAAACATAATATATATTCTAACATGTAAAGAATTACCAAAGCTAAGTTTTGATCAGCCCTTTCAGTTAGTTGGGATCTTGTTAATGGAACTATTGCCAACCTTCTGCAATTAAAATCCCAGACTTTAATAATTTCTTGGCCAAACTAGAGTTGAGAGCAACAGATGGTTGATTAATTCTAGTCAGTTCAGTAGAATATTTTTTACCCAACTTAGGAATTCAGTTGACTTCTTATCTTGAGTTGGCTGGCTAGAGGGCAGACCTTTTTTAACCTCTTATATTCAGGAGCAGTAGTGTCAACTTCTTCAATAACTAGGGGAACTTTTTCAGCAACCTTAGGCAACTTCTCAATCGCCATAGACTTCTTGGGATTAGCCGCCTTGACAGTCTCAGTAGTGGGAGATAAGGGCACATCCACCAGGTTGGGAATCTTTCTCTTACCCATAGTTGTTAATGGGGAAGGAAGGAAGGCGAAAGTCTCTAAAGTTTCAAATGAAGAAGATGGCTCAAGATCTTTATCAACTTTAATGGACTCTTCAGTCGAAGAAGTGTAAACCATATATTTCTCCAAGTTTACCACAATTCAAGGCAGAGCAGTGGTGGGAAGAGTAATAAATGAGGTTATAGAGTTCTTATACTCCAACAACAAAGAAGCTGATTGGGGGTGTTCACTTCCTACTCTCTGGTTAAGTCCCCACAAGAACTTGAGTTCAATAAGATTAATCTCCTCTTCTTTGGGATACCTCCTCTTACTATCCTCTGCATTAAAAGCATAAACAATGTGAATTAGAAGACATCAGAAATAAAAATATAAAATGGAATTACAAGGAATGAAATAATAACCTATCCCACACCCTAATTGGGGACATCTGGGACCATCATAGGCTACTCAAGTATGAAGAGGAGCATATTTCCAATTCTTGACCACTAAATCATAATCACAATATTCTTTGTTTGAATCTGATAAGTTTACTACTAAAGCCCTATTTGCTTGCCTAGTTTTCAAATAATAAGTTTCCTCGCCACGAGTAACCCATTTATAGAAGTATATTAACTCTGGAATCCCAATATGGGTCCCATAGATTTCATTCAACCTATTTACACCATTCACAACCCTCCAGGTATTGGGGGATACTCTTACAAGGAAAACATATAAATATTGACAAAAATGAAGAAAAAGAGGGTTTGGTGGAAATGTAATACCACACTCAACTATGAACAAAGTTGGGATCCAATGACCCTCAACCAAAGATAAACGTTAATAGGACCACTGGGTATCTCCAAGTCTACCCAAGATGGGATTTTATTTTTCCCCATAAAGTCCTCTAGGGAATCCTCATCAATGACGTTAATCATGATTAAGAAAATAAAACAGAAAGAAAGAAAATGAGCATACAAAGATTTAAGGATTAAGCAAGAATTAAAGAAAACGGCAGTAGACGGTCGCGCAAGAGATAGTGTGAAGACAAAGAAATGATGATGGTTTAAGAAGTTTGTGGTAAGTGAGAAGAGGGAAAGCTTCATCCTTTTTATAGCTTACCTCGAAAATGATGAAAGAAATGATTACATGTCCCAACGATTGACATCCTTACGGCGATACAACTTCATACGGGAAAAATACCAATGTGCCCTTTTGCGGTTAGCTATTTTTTGAATAATATATAAAAATGCCACTCTTAAATAGTACCATCAGAAATTTTTACAAGTATGGGAAGTCGGCTGCCGATCGGATGCCCTAATAGTTTGTTAATCAACTTTATAAAGAAAATACTTCATACTTTCATGCAAGAATCAAGCATGAAGCACTAGTGGCTTCTGTTGAATGTAAAAATTATTCTTTGTTTGAATCTGACAAGTTTACTACTAAAGCCCTATTTGCTTGCCTAGTTTTCAAATAATAAGTTTCCTCGCCAACAGTAACCCATTTATAGTAGTATATTAACTTTGGAATCCCAATATGGGTCCCATAGAGTTCATTCAACCTATTTACACCATTCAAAACCCTCCAGGTATTGGGGACTACTCTTACAGGGACAACATATAAATATTAACAAAAATGAAGAAAAAAAGGGTTTGGTGGAAATGTAATACCACACTCAGCTATGAACAAAGTTGGGATCCAATGACCCTCAACAAAAGATAAACGTTAATAGGACCACTGGGTATCTCCAAGTCTACCCAAGATGGGATTTTATGTTTTTCCCTAAACTCCTCTAGGGAATCGTCATCAACGATGTTAATCATGATTAAGAAAATAAAACAGAAAGAAAAAAAATGAGCGTACAAAGATTTATGGATTAAGCAAGAATTAAAGAAAACGGCAGCAGACGATCACGCAAGAGATAGTGTGAAGACAAAGAAATGGCAATGGTTTAAGAAGTTTGTGGTAAGTGAGAAAAGGGAAAGCTTCATCCTTTTCATAGCTTACCTCGAAAATGGTGAAAGAAATGATTACATGCCCCAACGATTGACATCCTTACGGCAACACAACTTCAGACGGGAAAAATACCAATGTGCCCTTTTGCGGTTAGATAATTTTTTAAGAATATATAAAAATTCCACTCTTAAATAGTACCATCAAATTTTTTTACAAGTATGTGAAGCCGGTTGCCGACCAGATGCCGTAATAGTTTGTGAATCAACTTTATAAAGAAAATACTTCATACTTTCATGCAAGAATCAAGCATAAAGCATTAGTGGCTTCTGTTGTATGTAAAAATTAAACTTCCACATGGACTAACGGTGAGTGTACACATGGCATTCAACACTCCCGACCAACCAACTTGATAGGCTTCAAAGACACTTAGTCGACTATATCTCCGACCAACACCAGAATGCCAACCAACCGGAATACCAAGCATTGCTCGGATGAGAATGCCAACTAACTTGGAACAATAAATATCTTAGTGGTTGTATACATATGCAAACGCCTAGCAATATAAATACATTCCATCTTTAAGGTTTTGGTGTCCTTATAAGTAGATATCCTCTCCCAGCTAAGGGGACAAGTCAATTTTCAATAACTCAAGTCACTCATTTCTGAGCGATAATAGTGGACATATGCTATCTATAGTCGAACCACTTTAAAAACCTTTGTCTTTGTGTGTATGATTTGGGTTATTTCTCTTTTATTATATGTGATTTGGGTTATTTCTCTTTTATTATCCGTGATTATAAATTTGGAATCAATCCATTATTAGACATCAACATTTGGCTTATGTACATTAAATATAATTAGTTATTGGATATTAGAACAAAAAAATGGCGTCATTTATGGGAACGATCTTAGTTCTTTGACTATAGCCAATCTTTCGAGATGTCTCACTCATCCAACTAAGATCAGCAAAATATCAATGATTATGAGGGTCATCATTAACACGGTAAGGGGGGCCATGAGATCTATCCCCTACACTATGACAATAAAGACAACCAAGAGGATAGAGTCATATCCTTTATCCCAAATGATCACTACACCAAATCCTGTAAATGGTCATGGCCTACGAGTCACGAACCTGGGCAGTGACCAAATAGCCATGGACTTTGGCCATAACTATCTTAACCTTTAGCGTGACTATATCCATAACCAGAATGGGTCATAGATGCTCTCAGAAGTGGTCATGGACAAAATCCCTGAGCATTTTGGGTCATGGACCTGGGGCGTGACCTTGCTGTGACCATCTTAACGCCAAATTCGCACCAAAATTCCCTCCAAGCTTGGTCACTGATTGATCATGGCCTTTGTCCGTGACCATATGCATGACGAAGCACCACACACATACATTGGGGGTCACGACTAGGGCCCGAGACCATTTCTTAGTGTGGCTCACGGCTGGGGCCGTGACCAATGTCATTCCTCTTAAAAAAGGGTCACAATTAATATAATTGTGAGGGACGTGGTTTAAGGGTCATGACTTTAGGACTTGGCCATTGTCATTCCTTTAAAAAAATAATCTCTCTAATTTCATTACTCGATCGATTTCGGCAGTCAAAAGCCCTATGCGATTTGGTGCGATTTAGTTTTCAAATTTTGTTTGCGATTTGTCTTGAGACCTGGTTCGATTTTGATTTCTCTTGAAAGGTAATACAAAACCCTTGTTATTTATGTGTATTTCTTTTTATATGTGTGTGTGTGTGTGTGTATCTGTGTTTATGTATAGATTTTTTTATGTTTGTGCATGTGTGTATATGTGTGTGCATGTGTGTGTATGTATAGATTTCTAGTTATATGTGTGTATACGTGTGCATATGTGTGTGTATGTGTTTATATGTCTGTGTGTTTGTAAGTATGTATCTGTGTAATTATGAATACATTGTATTGTATGTCAATAAACCCTAGACATTGTATTGTGGTTATTTTTTTGACAAAATATCATTCAAAACCCTAGACTTATATTTTTTTGACAAAATATAATTAAATAGATTTTTAATAAGTAAAAAAAATTATGTCTACCGCATTTTGGGTTATATGGGTTTCGTGACATTGTGTTGGGGGTTATATGCATGTCGTGATTTTTTAATAGTAACTCCTAATTTGTTGTGCTCGTGTAGCAATTAAGACTCGCGTCAGTCATCTTATCGTGCCTATCATCGTGTTATTCATGTTTCACTTGTATTTTCATGTTTAGTAATTTTTTACTTATCTACTTTAAATATGAGTCGCAAACGCGTGTGCACATTAAAAACCATGTCGTTTATGAATTGGTTGTTAGTTTACTTGTTGGATACTTTATTGGATTTCTTGGATTAATAATACATATATAATTTTAAACTCTCTTATAATAAACCCTAACAAAACGTGTTACAAACAATTACAGCAGGTTGTTGTGTTTTTAGATCGGTGAGATCCAAAATTCAATGGGTTAAGAGAAGGGTAGTGACAAATTAAAACCTTAATCAAACTAATATACCCTTATACCTTATATGTTTGAATTAATAGCTATCAATTAATTAGAGCCCTTAATTGTAGGGGACATATTCACACACTCGTATATTTTTCTCAAGAAAAATGAGGCACGATGATAATCACTGGAAACAAAAGTGAGATAGGTTGCAATTGGATCGCATATATAACTCTTTTATCAGTGCACGTCATATAGAGGGTAATTCTATTTATAGGTATGGAAATAAAAAGATCAAAAAATATAACTACCTTATAAATCGTGGAGTTGATCTCCAACAAGATCACATGTTCGATCGTATTCTATTTTTCGTACAAAAAACCTGGGATGCCATTATAGAAAATATATTTCACACATATAATCCCGAGGTAGCCCTGACCTTGGTTACGTTGTTGGAGAAGGAGAAAAAAATCCATTCGTTATGGATACAACTATGTACAAAGAGCATTTTCATAGACATTGATGTCTCGCACCATATGCATATAAAATTGAATCTTGCAAACAAGTTGAGAAATATAGGATTCCGAGTTCATGTCACGGATGTCTACACATCAATCACAGATACCCTTCCTCCGAGTTGACCATGCACAAAAACTCCTAGATTCTTAAAAACTAATACCAAATGGATGGAGATCATACACATTGAACATATTCCAAAGTCTTACTTAGAAACACCCAAATGACATCGTGAGAGGCACAAACATCTATTGTGCGTCCAATGTAGCATGTAGCAACCAACCACGCAGCCGCGAGACTTTCGATTTAAAGATAGGACACGAATTTGAAAATAGGGATACTTAGCTTTGAAAACATGCTGTCGAGGGCGGGCACCCTTAGCGGCACCCAAACAGCACAAAAAGTTGCGCAAACACCTCGTGTGCATCTAACATCATATGTAGCATCTGACCGTGTAGCCGCATCACTCTCGATTTGGGGATAGTACATGAATTTAAAAACATGCACACTTAGGCTTGAAAACATGTCGCGGGGGTAGAGCGCTTCCAGCAGCACCCAAACGGCCCCACGAGTGGTATGATCACCTTGTGCGAGTCCAATATAACAAATAGCAACCAATAAAGAAGTTGTGGGACTCCCGGTTGGAGGATAGGACACGAATTAAAAAAAATGTGCAGCGGCAACCAAATGACATCGCGAGTGGCATGAACACCTCATGCGCGTCCAATGTAAAACATAGTAACTGATCGTGCAACCAAATAGGATATGAATTCGAAAATAGACACACTTAGACTTGAAAATGTTTCGCGGGGGGGCAGCACCCCCAACGGTACTGCGAGTAGAATAAACACCTCGTGCGCATCCAACATAACATGTAGAAACCGAACACGCAGCCGCGGAACTCCCGATTTGAGGATACTACTCGAATTCAAAAATATGAACACTTAGGTTTGAAATGTGCTGCGGGAGGGCGGGCACTACCTGCGGCACCCGAACTAAACCGAGAGTGACACGAACACCTCGTGCACGTCCAACATAACATGTAGCAACCAGCTGTGCAACTGCATGACTCCAAGTTTGAGGATAGGACACGAATTCTTAAACATGCACACTTAGGCTTGAAAATGTGCCATAAGGGGAGAGCACCCCCAGCAGCACCCAAATGGTACCGCGAGTGCCAAGAACACCTCGTGCGCATCCAACATAACACATAACAATTGATTGCGCAGCCATGGGACTCCTAGTTTTAGGATAGGACACTAACTCGAAAACAAGCACCGCATATAGCCTCAACACCTCATATGCATCCAACGTAAGACATAGTAATCGGCCGTGCAGCCATGGGACTCTCAGTTTCAGAATATGACACGAATTCAAAAATAGGCACAATAGGCACACTTAGACTTGAAAATGTACCGCAGGGGGCGAGCACTCCCAGCGGCACCATAAGTGGTACAAACACCTCGTGCGCATCCAACACAACACGTAGCAACCGTTTGCGCAATTGTGGGACTTAGGATTTGAGGATAGGACATGAATTGGAAAACAGTCACACTTAGGCTTGAAAATGTAGCGCGGGGGGCGGGCACTCCCAACGACACCCAAATGGTACCACGAGTGGCACGAACACCTCGTTCGTGGATAACATAACATGTAGCAACCGTTCGCGTAGTCGCAAGACTCCCGATTTGAGGATAGGACACATATTCAAAAACCGGCACACTAAGGCTTAAAAACATGTCGCGGGGGGTGGGCACCCCCCATCAGCACCCAAACGACACCGTGAGTGGCATGAACACCTTGTTTGCATCCAACGTAACATATAACAACCGGTCGTGCAACCACTTGGATCCTGGTTTGAGGATAAAACATGAATTAAAAAAGAGGCACACTTTGGCTTGATAACGTGCCACCGGGGGTGGTCACCACTTTTGTCACTCAAACGGCACCATGAGTTGCATGGACACCTCGTGCACATCCAACATAACACGTAGACCGCAACCACACAGCTGTGGAACTCCCGTTTGGAGGATAGGACACAAATTCGAAAACATGAACACTTAGTCTTGAAAACTTTTCGTGGGGAGGTAAGCACCCCCAACAAAATCCAGACGGAACCATGAGTGGCATGAACACCTTGTACGCATCCGGTGTAACACGTAGCAACCAACCGCTCTTCCGTGGCACTCTCGGTTTATGGATAGGATCCAAATTAGAAAATAGGCACACTTAGGCTTGGAAACATGCGTCGGGGTGGTTGGCACCCTTAGCGTCACCCAAACAGAACCGTGAGTGGAAACACCTCGTGCACATCCAACGTAACACATAACAACCGTTCGCCCAGTCGCGGGACTCCCCTATTTTAAGATAGGACACGAATTAAAAAATAGACACACTTGGGCTTGAAAATGTCCTGCAGGGGGGCACCCCCAGCGACACCCAAACGGCATCGCGAGTAGAATGAAAACTTTGTGTGCATCCAACATAACACGTATCAACCATCCGTGTAGCCTCGAGACTCCTGGTTTAAGGATAGGACATGAATTCAAAAACAGGATCACTTAGGCTTGAAAATGTTCCGCGGGGGAGAGGGCAGCCCTAGCGGCGCCCAAACGGCACCGCAAGTTGAATGACCACCTCGTGCACATCCAACGTATCACATCGACACTAGTTGTGAAGTCGTGGGACTTCTGGCTTGAGGATTGGACACAAATTCAAAAATAGGCACACTTAGGCTTGGAAACGTGCCCTGCCGGGGGGGGGGGGGGGACACCACTAGCGAACCCAAGAAGCACCGTGAGTGGCATAAACCCGTCATGCACATCCAATGTAACATGTAGTAACCAACCGCGGGACTCTCGGTTCGAGGATAGGGCAGGCATTCGAAAACAAGCACATTTAGGCTTAAAAACATGCTGGGGGCACCCCTAGTGGCATTAAACGGTTTCGCGAGTGGCATGAATACCTCGTGAAAGTCTAAAGTAACAAGTAGCAATCGGTCGCGCATCCACGGACTCTCGATTTAAGGATAGGACCCAAACAACTCATAGTTTTTATTACAGTTAAATATGTTCATGGCCAAAGTCCGTGACCATTTTTTTCATCGCAATTAAAAATTAGGTCACGGCCTAGATCCTTGACTATATTTCACATTGGCCTCCCTTCATCACGATCTATAGCCGTGACTAACAATTTCCCATCCCAGTGTGGGTCACAGCCTAGAGCCGTGACCAATTTTGTCTTACCAAACTTCATCACAGTCAATGGCCATGACTAAAATTTTCCTATCCGAGTGTGGGATTTTTTTCTCTCCCCTTTTCATCAAGGTCTATAATTGTGACTACATTTTTTAACCCTTGTGTGGGTCTCTACCATGAGCCATGACCAATGGTTGTCTCTCCCGTTCTCGATTACGACCGATAGTTATGACCAGTTGTATGGCTTGATCACAGCCATTCTTCGTGACCATCCCCCGTGATGACAAATGTACATGACCACTTGTTTGGTCACGGCTCTGGGCGGCGACCCACGAAAATGGTCGCGCCTAATTTGGTCCTAGCTCTAGCCCGCAACCCATAGGACTGGTCATGGCCGAAGTCCGTGACCATTCACAAGTTTTGTTGTAGTGGATTAGATCCGAATATTAATCTTCTGATGTGGATTATCTTCCTCAGAGGAGAAAATGGTTGATAGTGATGAGCTTGAGTGATCTAACGAGATCTCAAAGCTCATTGATAATTTTGAAAAGTGCCTTCGAGATGAAAGGTCCAAAAATAGGCCCCAACGGGTGGGGAATGTTGCAATGCAATAACACCTAGAGAAGTAAGAAAGAAATACCATAGGGAGAAGCACAAGGATGGGAATAGATCATGAACTCCCAGTCCTTAGATGAGAAGGGTTCGCATTCGAAAAAGGATCACTTAGCGACAGAAAGAATCCCCCCTCGTGAAAAAGGATACCATGCACTAAAGAGATGAGAGAAGACAAAAAACATTACGATCTTGTTAGAAGTGAGGTGGAAAGACACCCAGCCCATCAAGGGGGTTGTATAACCAAGGATATTATGAGAAGAGCCCTTGTCTATCTGATGAAGTTTTACTTTTCCTGGGATACATAGGAATTTGAGACTCCAAAGAAATTTACTACCCTACAATTAAAGATCTATGACGAGAAGACATACTCAATCGATAATGTTAGGAAATATTGCTAGGCGATGACATTGTGGAACACTAATGAAGGATTAATATGACAAATAGTTCCCTAGTCTTGGAGAAACTGCCTAGAAATAGTTTGAGAGGTTTCCACACCAATCAATCATCTCCTTCAAATAGTTAGCCGAGGACTTCACGACTAGGTTTATCACTAGCAACACCTATCCTAAACGGATGGATTTATTTCTCATGATAAAAAAGAAGCCTCGAAAAACACTCCATGACTATGCTAGAAGGTACTTAAATGTGTATAACAAAATAAAAGATTTCACCAAGAAAGTTGTGGTGGCTTCCTTCAAGATTGGTCTGTCTAGAAGTTCCATACTTACCAGTTTCTCACTAAGAAAGAGAAATTTATGAATGAAGACATTTTAGGAAGGATTGAGAAATATGGTAAAGTTGAAGACATAATAACCGGAGTTAGTACGGAAGTAGATCAAAATAAACAGTCTAAGAATAAGGACAAATAAAGGACGGACAAATCAAAATATAAAGTGACATGGAAACGATAAAAATGATCTCGAGAAAGAATTTAAAGTCAATAACATGGTTGTCTTTGAACTGATCTATAAGATGTTCTATAAAATTAGAGGTCGGAAGTAATTCAAATTCCCCCAGAAGATGATCAGTGATCCTATGAAGAGAAACACGATACTAAGGCATGCATACCACAAAGATCACGACCACAAAAATGAAAATTTAAAGGCACTCAAATCCCACCTCTAGGAACTAGCCTAGACTCGGTACCTAAATAATTTTGTAGAGAAGAATGATGGTCTAGTAAAACATATGTGTGACCAGATACTCGACAATTTACTGAACAAGGACTTAGGGAATGAGGTCATAGTAATTTGTAGTGGATTGGAACCAGTGAGCAACCTAAAGATAGATAACATTTTGGATGAATCTCTAGGTCCTGAGTTTGTAGTAATTCATGGAGCCTCAAACCCAAAAACAATCCAAGAGGAAGACCCTGAAAATGGAAGAGAAGAAGATTATAATAGTAATGAGGCATTTTAGATCGTCACGACCAAGACCATTACGAGAAAACATCGGGGACTTGAAGACATTAATTATTCAAAGAACATTGTATTGGCCGATGATAATACGGTCAGAGTAAGGACTCCCGATCATAATGTCCTTATAATCACTCCCAGGGTCGCTAACTAGGATGTGGATAAGTTTTTGGTGGATTGGGGGAGCCACTTGGACATAATATATCTGAAAATGTTTAGTTAGCTAAATCTGTGAATAAACGGCCTATAAAAAGCCAATGTGCCTTCGGTCGGCTTTGCAGGAAGGATGAGTTTTCCCATTGGGAAAATTATTATGCCCATCCTTGCAGGAGGAATATCTATGCCCACTAAGTTCCTCAGGTATAGATTGCCCATATAATGATATGCTTGGCAGAGGGTTGTTGCATGCCATGAGGATGCTACCATCCATCTTCCACTAGAAAGTAAGATGCATCACTCATAAGGGGGTCATGGAAATTCGGGGGAATCGGGCCTTAGCCTGGAAGTGTTTCATGACTATCATTGAACCAAAATAGGAGAAAAATAAGGGGAAAGTTATGGAGCTATCAAAGGATGTACCCTCTAAATAGTAACTAGAGTATTAGAAACATAGTATTGAGGAAACTAGGGTTATCCCTGCTTATCGGGTCATAAAACCTGTTAAAGAGGTGGTCTTCAATGATGGACATCATCAGAAGAAGTTCTTGATCGATAGCTCATGTACTTATAAAGAGAAAGAAGAGGGACATTTTTAATGGAAACCATATGACATGCCAAGAATAGATCCAAAAGTAACATGTCATAAATTCCACATGGATTTGTCCCATCCTACAGTGACTCAAAAGGCACGAAGAAATGTACCTGAGAAATCCAGGGTAGTCGAAGAGGAAATAGGGAAACTTTTGGAGGCATAGTCCATTAAGGAAGTTCAATTTCGCAAGTGGTTGTCAAACTCAATGGCCGTGAAGAAAAGTAGTGAAAATGGAGAGCCTTTATAAACTTTATCTATCTGAAAGGGGCCTGTCCAAATGATAGTTTTCCATTTCCCTAGATAGAAAAATTGGTCGATGCGACCACCAACCATAAATGGATGAGCGTAATCTACACTGACTCAGGGTACCATCAGATCCCACTATTTTCCCTCGATTAGGAAAATACTTACTTTATCACCATGCTTGGGCTTTACTCCTATAAGGTGATGTCATTCAGATTATATAAAGTAAGGGAAAACTATCAGAGACTTGTGATAAATATTTTCATTAAGTAGATAGGAGATACGATGGAGGTATATAAAAATGACATGCTTTTGAAAAGTAGGAAGAAATAGCTCCACCTCATGGACTTAGCAAAGACTTTTGAAGTTCTTCGCTATTATAAGATAAAACTGAACGTTTTCAAGTGATCCCTTAGGGTACAATAAAAAAAGTTCCTTAGATACCTAGTCGGTTAAAGAGGTATTAAGGAAAACCCTTACAAAATTGAATCCATCAATAAGGTGCAACCCTTAAGCACTATGCGTGAGGCGAAAAAGTAGATTGGGATACTTGTCGCACTCAACTAGTTTATATCAAGATCTTATGAGAAGTCCTGACCTTTTTTCCAAGCACTAAGGAAAGAAAGGAAAAAAACATGGAATAAAGAATGACCGAGACACTTAAAGTAGTAAATAATTATTTGAGTTGACCACCACTACTGATGATTCTCTGGATGAAGAGTTACCCTTGAACTTATATCTAGTGGTGTCTATTAATGCATTTAGCTTGGCTTTGATTTGTGAGAAAAACTAGGGTCAATCTCTCATCATTGTTGCGAGAAAAGCTTTTTTTGACGTTGAGAAAAGGTACCCCCCACCCCCATTAGAGAAACACACATACACACTAGTGATAGCCTCCCAAAAGTTAAAATATTACTCTGAGGCACACATTATCATGATTCTGACTTCCTTCTCTCTAAAGGCGATGCTCCGAAAGGTCGACCTATCTGTATAAATGTCCAAGTCGTTGGTGGAACTGGGGAGGTTTGACATCCAGTTCCATCCTAGGACATAAGTTAAGGGGAAAGTTTGATCCTACTTAATCATTAAATTATATAGTGACGAGGAACTATAGAGATAAGTAATGAAAGTGAATAATCTGTCCAACAATCGGTTGAAGAAGGTAAAAGGTGAACCCTCTATATAGATGGAGTTAGGATATTATTGGTATCCCCATAGAAAACTATTTACAAAAAGTTAATTTGATTGGGATTTGAATGTTCTAACAACTAAGCATAGTATGAATCCTTGATTAATAGGTTAAAGAAGGCAATCTCCCTAGATACACGCCACCTTGACGTCTTTTACGATTCAAGGCTAGTATGAATTAGTTATCATGAAACTATAGTGATAGGAATGTATGAATGTATGCGTACCTTAAAGATACCTAGCACCATGTCACCCAGTTCAAGCATGTATAATTACACATTTCCCCGGGGAACAATAGTCACATAGACACACTTGCTTCAGTTGTGAATGTTCTAAGTAATATTACCTTTATATGATCAGCATCAACAAAAGGAAACCTTCCAAGAAGATTATGGACATTGATAAGTCACCATACTTCATGGATCCAACAATATGTTACCTAAAAACAATTTCCTGCCAGACGATAAGAGGTAAAAGCTACTCGCTTCCACTTATCGGAAAATTAAAATCTTTACCAATGCTCTTGTTCAGGACCTTACCTTCAGCGTGTACATACAGATGATGTTGACTAGACTCTCTATAAGTTGCACAAATGGGTAGGTTACTTGAATTTAAGGCCATTAAAGAAGGATACCGGTGGCTATATATGCAGCAAGATGTGGTCTCTTACATTTATATATGCAAAAATTGCTAACTTTTCTCCCCGTTATTACATTAACCGCATAGAATCCTCAAGTTCATCATAAGTCCTTGGAATTTTTCATAGTGGGGGCTTGACCTCATGGTCCACTTCCCCTCTCATATGGAAGAAAAATTATTTATTGGTCATCATAAACTATTTCTCAAATAGGTTAAAGGGGAACCCTTGGAGAATATCCGAGATGTTGATAGGACCATATTCAGATGGAAAAACATTATAACATGGTTTGGAATCCCTCATATCATCATCACAAATAATGGGACTCAATTTTAGAGCAGTCTCTTTCAAAACTTATGCAATGAGCACAACATCAGGAACTGCTATAGTTCAGTGGCAATCCTCAAAGCAATTAGCAAGAAGAAGCTTCTAACAATACATCCCTCGACGGAATAAGAAAGATATTGGGAAAAAGAATTGACACATGGGTCGATAATCTCCTCTACGATCTCTGGGGGTTTCGAACTATGCCTTGGAGATCAATGGGAGAAACACCGTTTGCCCTATCTTATGAAATGGAGGCATTCATCCTAATAGAAATAGTTCTTTCGACCATGAAGTCCACCTCACTCAACCAAGACCCTAATAACAAAGAAATCAAAGTAGAGATTGACCTAGCCAATAAAAAGAGGGAATTATATCTTGTAAATATTGCCTCCTACTATAAATAGTTGGCCAAGTAGTACAATAAGGGGGTCAGGTCGAGAAGATTTAATGTCGAAAACTATGTACTTAGAAATATTGTGGGCAATGCTAAAAAGCTCTTAGATGGAAAAATCGGGACCAACTAGGAAGTCCCATTCAAAGTCATTCGAGATGACTTATAGGGAGCCTACCTCTTAGATATAATATACGACATAGAGGTTTCTCGAGCGTGGAACACATCCAATCTCAAGATATTTGACTTTAAAAGTCTAAGATTATTTTGATTTTGAATTATTTTTCAAATGTTTTGTTATATTTCTTATACATATTTACGTATGCCAGAATTTATCTTTATGCATTGTTCAAATTGTCACACAAATGAGTGTTTAATAAAAAAGATACATTAGTTAAATGAGTTTTCTTTGGCGTATTATATATAATTGTGATGATTATATTATTCAAATGTGTTATTTCAAATCTCTAAATCGAAATGTGTGTGTATATAGATTAATAGGTTAATCGACCAAAACTCAAAATACGTTAATGATTAACAAAACATTAAAAATTTCTCATTGATGATGAATGGCATACTGGGAAGCCTTTGACTCCCATTAACAGCCAAGTTGAAAAAATCCTGACTTAGGGATGGCCCTATAAACAGGTGCATTCTTTCTTTTTTGGATCCATGCCGAAGGTTTGATGTGAAAACATCCCCTAGAACGTAATTCCATGGACCACACAACATAAAGGGAAGAAAAATGAAAAAAAATCATTAACATATTAATGTTATTATATGGAAGTTGAAATGCAAAACAATTTACATCGAAAAATAAATAAAAATAACTAGCTCAATCATGTTAAGATCGTAATATGTTTTTTGGGTCTCTAACTCCCAAAGGTTAAACATCGAATGCGTAAGGAGAAAAAATCTCAAACAAACATCTATTTCTCGATATCCCTTCATGAGTGGCCCTATCGACTGAGTTTGGATGTCGGTAAAGTCAATCACCTTCACGCATAGTAGTCACAGAGATACTTTCTTATCAATCCAACTAGAAGAACATCTTTAGGGATCCACGAAACATCAAGATTATATGGGGGATTTGGCTAATCAAGATAACCAGGGTCATAATAGAACTATATTTCAGAATCCTTTATCACCTTTATCATTGTCAGGGCATTGAGCCAGCCATTCTTATGGACAAAATTCCGAGCATCATTCAAGGAAACATACATATTGAGAAGAACCTTATCTTAGCCATCCATCCATACTTGGAGAGGTTATTTATGAAATTAAAATGTAAGGCAATCAAGATTCTCAGATAGGATCCTCATGGTCGTCACTTTACCGTGCAAAGACTTCTTGGTCTTCTTTAGCTCTTCGATCAAATGATCATCCCTTTGAATTTAGGAGGAAGATAGACTTCTGATGATCATATCCTTGTCATTTAAAGACTTTTGATCCTCCTCTAGCTCCTCTGTTAGCTGGGAATTCACTTAGTCAATAAAGGTGGATCATTTCTAGCTTATTGTCTTGGTCGAGAATTGTTAAATCTATTAATCTCATCCCTAATTTTTTTGCTTGTATAGAAGAATAGCCACCTCTCTCCTTCCTATAAGGCCTACATGTTGGTAAAAGATCTTCCCAATATGGGAAGACTCAATGTCGACCAATTTTTTATTAAATACTTATTCTCTACTCAACTCCGCTACCTTTTCATGAAATTTAGCCCTCATATTAGCTAACTCTTCCCTATGAATGCTTTGAGTGGTGAGATCCATGTTATGAAATGTTATGTTATCTGTCATAGCCTGGTGATAAAAGGCGATGTAGATCCAAATAAGCCTCCTTTGCTCGGATAGAGACATAAGATAAAATCATCATCACCATCATCGTCCTTGTCATATCCAGCAGCAAAGAGTCTTACACATCTTTCTTGAAACTCATGCTGAGCAGTGACAAGCACTATAAGTCTCACATTAAAATGCACGGACTTGTAGTCAGGTATATGAGCTTAGAAAATTGAAGAAAATATACAAAATATTTCAAAGAAAATGAACATGAAATAGTCGAATCAAACTCTGAATTTCATTAAAAGATAGAAAATGGGGGAATCCCTTACGTCAAAGAAATAAATACAATGCTTCCTACAAGTATTAAGGAGAATTCTCAGCGAGCTTCTCTTTCTCGACAGCTTGAATAGTGGATGTGGCTTCCAAATGGTTGGCCTAATTATAACATCTTTTTTTACTGTCCCCTATGTAAGCTCAATAATAGTAGTTTGTCCTCCTACCTACTTTTCCTCCTCCTCCTCCTCCTCCTCCTCCTCCTCCTCTGCATCTTTTTTTTGAATTTGAGGAGGGTAACTTGTCTTATGCTCCTTGATGAAATCAGAGTCCTAAGCAAAGCCATCCTTGACAAGGGCATCATCCCAACCGTTCTTAAAAACTAACTTTTTAGGTATGCAATTTGTCTTTGACATTGGTGAAGGCCTTGTACCAACCACGAATATATACCTCATATTTTGCCGGTGACATGTGAACTAAGGCCTTATCATCTTTATCCATGGCCTCATCAACCTTTGTTTTGGAATTATCAACCTCGACCTTGGCACTCTCAGAATATTTCTTGGCGTAATTAAAGTGGTTACTAAGGAAGTAGAGTCATAAATAGTCTTTTAAATTTTTATCTTCTTAACCTACAGGCATTGGAATTTTTAGTCGAGCTTCACATTCTTCGTAACCTAGGTAGTATTGAACGATCAAGCAACCGTTAGAAACTTGCTCAACTCATTAAAAACCACCTCCACATCAATGGAGGACTACTTTAATGCATCATTCCTCTCTAAGAACTTATCTTTGTCAATCAGGAACTGCTAGACAATGGTCAAACAAAGTTAAGTAAAATGCAAGTAAAAGGACATTCATACGATGAAATTATGAGGGAGAGATTGTGGTTAGTATGTTCTAACAACCTACCACGGGATAAGGTAGAAGAAGTTGCCCTATATGTAGGAAATAGCTCTGACTGAATAAAGTCTCACATCAGGTCAGGGAGATCAATCACAGATTGAGCAACACCCTTCCCCTTATCAACATATGATTTTCCCACAACATCTGGGTGGGGGAGCGTGATCATTATTAAAGGGTGAATCCCCAATGTCAATGTCTCCAATGTCCTTCTTAAAGAGGTGATCATGATCCATAAAGGATGAATCCCCAATGTCCATGGGATTAGTGGCGTGATCTTTATCCTTACCCAATGGACAATTAGGGGGAGACTTGGTACCCATATTTGCAGCAATCAAATTTACAAATTTCCTCTTGGACATGGCACCATGAGAAAGCTTATAGAAGGAATAAAGATACAACCACAACCTATCCTATTCCTTACCCCTCCTAAAGGAACCTTTTCCCTTCATGTGTTTTCTCCTAAAAAAAGGGGGCATGTTGCCAATTATTTACAATGGTAACATGATCTGGAATCAGGAAAATTCATCACCGAAGACCGATTGGTTGCCCTCATATTCAAGTAATAGAAAACTTTATGTCTTATCACCCATTGATAGCCTTAACTAATATCTATAATACCACGGGTCCATATAATTTGTTAATGCGGTTAACTAATTAATGATCCTCCACCTATTTGGAGCAACATGAGCTGGCACAAAATTGCAGTATTCATATAACTCAAGAAACAATAGGTTTGGGGGGGGGGGGGGAGATGTTAGCCCACACTCAGCTATAATGATTGTATGCATCAATGGCCTTCAGAAAGTGCACCAAGCTCATAGGGTCCCTCTACTAACTCTACCTTAACCCACTTGGGAATATGATGACCAAGTTTAAATTTTTAATAGTTTTATCATTAATAACATACATCTTTGTTTGATTTGGCAACTCAAAGGAAGAATTGAGAAAATAAATTGAAGAAGTGAAGAAAAAGGAAAGAGATGGAGTCAAATATGCTTAGAGTGAAAAATGGAGTTGCGAAACCCCCCCTCCAAGTTGCAAAATCTTTAAACTGAGAAGGAAAGAGAGTGAACAATTGTTTTTTGGTGAGAAATATCTTTATGCTTTCTAAAAAAGTAATTACGATGTGTGTGTAGCGGCTACCGAAGTGATGACTGCATTTACCCACAACTAAATAAAAATATCATATCTATAAATATTCCTCTAGGCATTTAACACGCAAAAATGGTCCATTTTTTAGGGCATTTTAAAAATTCCCCCAAACTAGTACAGAGTGATTTTAAATAATTCTCTTAGTGTAAAGACTTTGTCGGTATCAACAGCCAACCTAAACGTAATAAATCCCACCAATCTCAAAGAGACCCTGAATGGTAGGGGCAATTATGGGGTCAAAAATTGTATGGGTACGTGTTGAGCACAAGCTCTGGAGCCACGTGCACCTATAATTGATGAAGAGTCCAAGTCAAGTAAGATCCTTCATCTCAATCACTTATAATGACTGATTATGATAAAAGATTGGTCCAAACACTTACAAATAGCTATTGACGAAGCTTAGGACTCTCTTAAACCGATCTATAAATGTAAACACTCCCTAATAAGGGGAGCATGAAATTTCGTAACATCTAGCAGTACTACAACTCCGCCAGCCAGTTCTCTAAAGTAATAAAAAATAAATCCTAACATCCTGTGGATGTTGGCACTTTGTTGAACCACATACATCTTATGTTCATATGTGATTTCGTTACTTTATGTCATATTCATTCTTTTTGGGCTCGTGCACATTGAATATCATTACTTATATGAAATTTTCACCTACGAGCTTTATAAAAAATGGTTTTATACTTATTTCCCATATCTTAAAATAAAACACATTTTAAAATTTTTGATTAAATTTATTTAAATGTTATAAAAATGTTTTTAATTTTTATTTCCCTTATTAAACATGAAAATTTCACTTTAAGGAAATGATCTGCTTAAATGATTTATAACAGGTTTTGTTTAAAAAAAATATTTTTATACTTATTTCCCTTTTAAAATTATTGACTATTTTTTAAAGAAATTATTTTGTTTAAACTTTTTTTTATTAAATGGTTTTAATACCCCTTACTTTTATGAGTTTAATTTCCATGTGTGAATATAATTATTAATTTAATTGGGGAAATTAAATTGGTTCTAATAAATATTAATTAGCCAGTTAAGGATTAATATTTGCTATTATTTACTTTCGTGCACCGCACCAAATCTTGCGCATGGTCACGGCCTGGGAGTCACGGCCCAGATCCGTGACTGGTTGGTCAAGGATGAAAATCGTGACCATATCAAACTTTCTCATGACAATGTGCATGACCTAGTGTAGTCATGGATCTTCTTGAAGGTGGTCGCGGTCGAAGTCCGTGACCACTATGGGTCACGGACCATAGCCATCTCACGTGCATGGCCATTATGGCGCCAAATTTGGGCCAAAGTTCACTCCAAACTGGTCGTGGATGTAGTCACGGTCGAAGTCCGTGACCACAAAAAAAAACACACGCTGGCCTGGTCACGACTTTGGGCCATGACTATCCCAATTTAGGAGTCACGACTTTGGGCCGTGACGATGTTTTTATTTCTAGGATGACATATTAAATTTTAAAAGGGGTCACGGCATGTGGTCACGACTCATGGTCATGACTAGTGTCTTTATACTAAAAACCCAAACTAGTTTTCATATTTCCCTCAAAAATTTCCAAACCCTTCTGCTTTCCCTCTCTCCAGCAACTTTGACGATTTCCAAACCCTAACATTTCAATCTCAAGTTTTTCAATCTCAAAGCTAACACTTAAACCCTAATTTTTTATATTCGGGTATTTGTGCATTCGTATATATGTGTGTATTTGTGTGTATCTGTGTATTTCTATGTATATGTGTGTGTATATGTGTATGTATGTGTGTATACTGTACATTTATGTGTGTATTATGTATATGTGTGTGTATACTCTATATGTGTGTGTGTATTTTGTACTGTATGTGTGTGTGTGTGTGTGTGTGTGTGTAAGAGATAATTAAAAAAAATGGAAAAGTACGTAAATATAATTATTTGGGTAAAAATTAAAAGAAATACAAAAATAGGTATACACACATTGTATATATTGCGCCTGTGAGTGTATTTTTATGTGTGTATGTGTGTACGTGTAAGGGACAATTCTTTTAAAAAAATATAAAAGTTGGTATATATAACTATTTGGTTTATTAGAATTTATATGTTTATGGTTTGTTATGCTATTATTTTTTGGGGATAATTATTAACATAATATTTGTATGTACTGTGTGTGTATACGGAGTGTTGTCATTTTGAAATCTAGGAATATAAATAAAGTAACCATAATCGTATTCAATCTATCCACATAAGCATGGAAAAAATCATACAGTTCAATTTTGTGTCTTATACGGCGAGTTGCAATTTGGAATTCACATCGGTGAGATCCAACATGCACAGGATTTATGGCATCGTACATAATAACTAATAACTTAAATAGCAAAGTACTCTTAGGTCTCTCAGAAACAAATTTTAAACATTAAAGTAATTTTGACAAATTTTAATCACTTAGGTCCACTAATCCTCTTTTTATTGGAGTCCACGCTAGTGGCATAACAACTGGACCTAATAGTAAATTGCCCTTCAAAGTTTAAAAATTGTCAACAAGGAACCTAATTGTAAATTTCCCTAAATTAAAATTGAACTAGGTGAAGAAAAGGGTAGTGATTATTCAAAACGTAAATCAAACTAACCTAACTAGTTAATGATTCATTAGAGCCATTATTTATAGGAATCATATTCACGCCCTCGTTCATTTTTCTCCCGAAAAATGAGTCACGATGATAATAAATGGCAACAAGTGTGTGAAATGTTGCAATTGGACCGCACCCGTACCTCTTTCATTAATGAGCCTCATTCAAAGGGTATTGCGGTTTATTGGTATGGGAATAGGAAGATCAAATAATATAAATACTTGTAAATCGTGAAGTTCATCTCCAACAAGAGTACTTTATAATACCCCGTAATTCCGAGGACAGAGAGTTTAATTATTTTGGTGATATAAGATTTTATTAATTTGGTGAATTAAGATTTAATTAATTCCGGTTGTTTTTTTTAAAATTCACATGTATAGTGATTTGAGGTCAAGATGGGATAATTTTAGTAAATTAACTAAAATGACGATTTTGAAGGCACAATTAATTCCGAATAGGTCGAAATAGTCAGAAAATAGCACTCGGGGGTAGTAATTTGATCTCGGGACATTTTTAGGAATTATCGGGATCACACGGGGGCATTTGTACCATTTTAACTTGGCCGATAAGCTTAATTTCGGGATTAACGATATAAAACCTAAATTAGAGAGTTTTTGATAGACACAACTCAAAAAGAAAACCCTAGTTCTGCAAATAAGAAAATAGGGATAAAGTAGGGAGATTTTGGGAGGCAAAGTAAGAAGAATTGAGTGTCTTCTTCGTCAAATCTCCGTCTACCTCCAAGGAAAGAAGACCCTACAAATTAGTATGACAAGTGGTTAACTTTTTTTATTTAATATGCAGTTTTTGATTCATATCATGGTGCGTGTAATGGAATTTTTTTTTTTTTTTTTGGGGGGGGTGGGGGGGGTGGGTGGGTTACATAAAAATTTGTTGTTTATAAACTTGGACAAATCTATAGTGATTAAGCGATTAAGGTTGTGTCATGACTCAGAAGTGTGAGAATTAAATTTATATGCATGAAATAGCAATCGAAGTTGTTAACTGGGATCATAAAATCGTATTTGAGGAAACAATCGAATGAAACGCCGTAAATACCAAACTCGTAAATTAGTTGATTAAATAAAAAATTGATGATTGTTAATGATGTATTGGAGAGTTCAAAACTGTTGGAAAATGCTTAAATTAGTGGGGGTTAGTTCTGAGTCAAATTTAGGAGCTCGAGGAACTCAACCATGGTGGAAGAACGCAACAGGAAGACAAAGGAGGCAAACCCCAGCAGGTCGTTCGAACGACATGAGGCGTCGTTTGAACGACGCAGGAAAAACTGACCAGTTCGTCCCCCTCCCCCTTTTTTTTATTTCGGCCTGAGGCTTGTTGGAGACTATAGAGAAAAATGTGATGAAATTTTAAGTTCTCTCATATTTAGGGATTTAAGGGGTGAATACAAATAATGGGAAGGAAAAACAGAGGTGTGAAATTTATTTGCGAAATTTGGAGTGATAAATTCTAAAAAGGTTTAAAATTATGGGCCGTGTAAGTGTGTTCGGATATTATATTTGAGTGGAACCACTTCAATAAAATAATTAATGTGAAAATAATTAAGTTGGGAGTGGGGATATAGACTCGGAGATTTTTAGGGTAGTGCTACGAAAGTTAGGGACGGGTTAGCCGATTTGATTTATTATATATATGCAAGAATAGTGTGTATATATATATTTGTGTTCTCTTTAAATATCGATGTTAGATATTTTAATAAATACATACCCCTCTAATGCTATCGTGGGAGGTTGCGCGATGTGGGTGAATCCCCTGGCTAGTGAATGGAGGGATAGTATAGTCCCCAGGTGATATCATCCATTATTTTATTGTGTGATTTATTTTAGGGGTGAGAAGTTTTGGGCATGATTCGGTCTCATTCTCAGGGAAATATAACTCCTCCACTACGTTTGTGATATTTTTACCAAAGATCGATGTGATCTAATCCGACTTGTGGTAACCGAGTTAGAGTGAGTATACCTGGGATATGATAGCGTTGTAGAGAAAGCATCCGGTGAGTTATTACTCGGGGGGATGGATATACATACGACATGTGAGTGAATGCTGTAGTGTTAATTGTACATATATAATAGTGTAGATATTCATATTCGGGTGAAATACATGGTGTGAAATTTTATTTATTATATACGTATATAATAGAATGTATATTTATATACGATAAAATTAGACGAAGTAAAATGGTATTATTTGTATATAACTAGTGAGACTGTTATATAGTTTTTTTTAAATGATTAAACGAATTAATGCGATAAATAACTTATATATTAACAAAAAGATTACTCGAGCTAGAGTAGTGTGTCGGGAAGTATTTATAACACGCCTAGTTAGATAGAGTAGTACAACTAGGAGGGTTAGGAAGAAAGAGTTAGGTGCGCACTTTAGATGAGGGGTGAGTATTATCTCAAGGGAGTGCGAAACTAGCTTAAATATGAAGAGAATTCATGCATTTTAATTACTTCAAAATATTTTGGGTTCTAGCCCTTGATGCAAATATTTACAAAACATTTTAGGTGTCTAGCCACAGGAACGCTTGACATGATTATCTATTTCAGGGATGCAGCTACAACACATGTGGATGCATGTAGAATTGGATTAGACGCATCATTTCTTCATTCCTAGATTAGGAATCTTCTCTCAGTTATAGTTTCATTTAGGGCGTGTTGCCCATTTACTTTTAGACTAAGTATTTGATTATTTATTTATCTTTTAGATTAGTATTTTGGATTTAGGATTTATAGCCGATGGTTTATTCGGCAAGTCTTTTATTTATTTATTCATTTTTGTTCTAGACTCAGTGATTATGTGTATGGATTAATTTTTATTTTACATGTATTTATTTGCTTAATCAAAGATAAAATTTGGCAACAAATTTATGAATACTAGGTGGTTAGTAAATTTTAAAAAAATCGACAATGACGCTAAGAGCGACCCAAATGAGATTCCCATTCTAATTGGATGAAGGACTGATCACCTGGTATTTAATTAGGCGGGTGTCACATACTTGTTCAATCGTATTCTCTTTTCTCTACCAGAATGCTACGATGAAGCTGTACAATATATATTTCGCGTATATAATCCCGATAGAGCACTGACCTTGCTTACACTATTAGAGAAAGCAGAAAAAAATTCACCAATTATGGATAGAATTACGTACAAAGAGCATTGACAAAGACTGTTATGTCTCGTGAAATATACACGTTAAACTCAATCTTGTTAATAGGCTGAAGAGGATCAAATTTTGAGTTCATATCGCTGACATCTATGTATATATTATAGATACGCTTCCTCCTAATTAGCCACGTGTAAAAACCCATTAAAAACAAATCCCGACTGGATGGAGATCAGACACATTGAACTTTCATTAAAGTCTTACCATGAAAAGGCAAATTATAATATATGGATAAAAAAATAATTTTGGTAGTTCTAATTCTATATTGAACTTTGAAATGCATATATAATAGATACACATTGAACTTTTATTATTTTCGTAGATAGTGTTAGGTGGTAATTTACACAATGCTCCAACCGACGAGATGACACCACCCCAAGGAGAATTCTCATCACTAGTTGGTGAGAGATACACAACTCCACCAACGATTCACTCCATTACTTCGAGTTGTAGTAGGCAAGCTACTCCCACTAATCCAACAGACATGCCTAACGTTCCTGAAACTGTTAAGTCAGCTGAGAAGAAGCCCATTGGGTTCTCTCTAATGGGAAATAACCCCACAGGGGATAAGGATCACGTTCAACTGTTTAAAGCTCAGTGTTTGTCCTTGGCAAAAATGAATGTGGGAGTCGGAGGAGTTGACAATTGTAACCTCGTATGTAAGGCTGTTAACGATGAAATCTACGAGCAACTCAATAAATGGTTTTCATTTTTCGTAAACTAAAAAAATAAGGTTATTTCTCAGGTTACTGAACAACTCCGAACATATTGGAGAGACCTTAGGTAGAAGCATTTCCCTAAGGGACCATCGAGCTCCGACATTTTGGCGCTCAAAGAAAAAGTCCCTTCAAATATTGAGATGCCATTCGGTCAATTAAATGATTTTCTAGAAAATGAGGCGAAGGACTTGAAAGACCTTATGTGTGATACCGATTCGAATAGATGCGCAAGTTTCAATCATACACTTATTTAATCAAAGGCAATTTATGAATCAAATAAATTCATCCTTTAGACTCAAATAGGGTTGTGCGTGCAAGTGTCAAACCATCATAAATAAAGTATGCGACACAAAATTCAGGAAAAATCCCTTTAGGGAAAAATCTTTTTATCTCACTATAATTGTAAATCGCAACTTACACGGTTACAATGAAATACAGTTTGACACTCGAATACCCGCAGGAGTCAGTCGATGTCATCATCAATTCATGAACTGCAGTCCAATCTTCAACCCAAGAACATCGCATCACTCCTTAATGACATGAAGTCATAAAACTTCGTTGAAACTCACTCCATAATAGCACGCAACCCTCAATTTTATAGATCTGCCCACAAAGTATGAATAATAGCAAACTATGTTTTGGGTTCCATAAAAACAACCAACACAAAAGAAATTGGGATTGTGAATTGTAAAACAAAAGTTGTGAACACTCAAATGGTTGGAGAATAGTATAAAAACGTATTCTGTGAAAACCAATTTTTCTTCACACAAAATTCAGTAGTTTGACACTCAATTTATATTAAAAATCAAGGCAGTGACGTGTCAGATAAAAACACCTCTCATTCGAATGACACGATGTCGTTTGAGCTAGATTTGATCTCAATTAAACTAGGTATGATATCGTTCGAACAACATCATACACATAACTTAGAAAGCTTCAGTTTTTCGAATATCTTGGAAACGTCAAAACTTATAACTGTTCATGAGATCAGAAACATTTATCCAAAGAACTATTATGAAAAACTATTTTTGAAAATAAAAACTATTTAAAAGCATTTCAAAAATAATTTTTCATAAATAGAAAAATATTTTATCTTTCACAAAAATATCCCAACACTTTTAATGTAAAATGTAAATGGAACTTAATACACATTTTACCAAATTCATCCTTGTTGGGCTTGAAAGTTGAAGTCTTCTTGAAATTCGAATTCTTCTTTTTAGATGTAAGCTTCTCATTCCTTCGATGAATTGTAGAAACTTGTAACGGTATACAACATAATTAATTGTGATGGACAATGTACTTATAGGACTAAAAAATGCTACAAAGGGGAAAAAAGTAGAATAGGGCCAAAAAAACTAATGTCCACCGGCTTCGCTCGAAATCTTACGAAGATTTGAAGAATTAATGGTCGAGAAAGACAAAAGGCAGCCCAAATGAAGGAAAGATACCAAATTGGTCCAACTTGTACTTGTATGCAAGACGAGACAAAAATAATAAATTCCCTCCTCACTTTTCTAAGGCTCTAGAATTAATAGAGTCTATGAGTAGTCAGTCAGCTTCAAGCCCGTTCGATGATCTTGACAATCATGCCCTCGTACAGACCTTGGGGAAGGACCATAGAGAGAGGATGAGAGGTTTGGGTCGCATATGTAAAAAAAATTCAAACACAATGCACCTCTCGTGGACGAGCTTTCTTTTGTTAGTAAGAATTTCCCATCCAACGATGAACGTCATTCTAGGACCAAAGAGGGTGTAAAGGGACTTCGTAATGAATTGGGAGGCATGAATGAGAAACTTTCACAAATTGTGTCCCTTTTAACGGGTCAACATTCCCCTTCTCAGCACCTCAGCATGTACTATATGAAGGACATAAGCAGTAAAAATATCTTTGGGGTGTGCACGCTCATCTCTACTCAAAGGGTGAAAATAAAAAATAACAAAAAATAGCCTCATAAGAGGCATGGACACCTTGCATGGGGCCAATGTAACCCACAGGAACCTACCGCGTAGTCATGGGTCCCCCGGTTTGAGAGCACGATCAAAATTTACAAATTGATAGACTTGGGCTTAAAAATATGTCGTCAAAGGGTGAAAATATAAAACAACCACAAAACGGCTCATAAGAGGCACAAACACCTTGCATGGGAGCAATGTAACCTGCAGGAATGGCCGCATAGTCACGAGACCGCCGATTTGAGAACACGACTAAAATTTGCAAATTGTTAGACTTAGGCTTGAAAACATGTCGTCAAAGAGTGAAAATGTAAAACAACCACAAAACGGTCTTGTAATAGGCATGAACACTCGCACGGGACCAATGTAAGTTATAGAAACCGACCGTGTAGTCACGAGACACCCGGTTTGAGAGCACGACCAAAATTTATAAATTGTTAGGCTTAGACTTAAAAACATGTCTTCAAGGGATGAAAATGCAAAATAGACACAAAATGGCCCCATAAGAGGCACGAACACCTCGCACGGGACCAACGTAACCCATAAGAACCGATAGTGTAGTAATGGGACCTCCGGTTTGAGAGCACGACCAAAAAATGTAAAATATCTAGACTTAGGCTTAAAAACAGGTCGTTAGTGACTGAAAACATAAAATAACCACAAAATGGCCCCGTAATAGGTATGAACACCTCGCACAGTACCAACAGGAATCGAGCACAAAGTCACAGGACCACCGATTTGTGAGCAAGACCAAAATTTGCAAACTGTTAGACTTAGGCTTAAAAACATGTCGTTAAAGGGTGAAAACGTAAAACAACCATAAAATGGCCCTGTAAGAGGCACAAACTCCTCGCAAGGGACCACTATAACTCACAAGAATCGATCGCGTAGTCACAAGATCCTCAGTTTGAGAGCATGACCAAAATTTACAAACTATTAGACTTAGGCTTAAAAATGTTGTCAAAGGGTGAAAACGTAAAACAAGAACAAAATGGCCCCGTAAGATGCACGAACACCTTCTACGGGACCAATGAAACCTATAGGAACCGACTGCATAGTCATGACACCCTTGATTTGAGAGGAAGACAAAAATTTGAAAACTGTTTGACTTATGCTAAAAAAATGCCATAAAAGGGACAAAACGTAAAACAATCACAAAACGACCCTATAAGAGGCATGACCACCTCGTACGGGACCAATGTAACTCGTAGGAATCGACTGCATAGTCACAGGACACCCGATTCGAGATCACGACCAATATTTGCAAAAGGTTTAGACTTAGGCTTAAAATCATGTTGTGAAAGGGTGAAAATGTGAAACAACCACAAAACGGCCCCATAAGAGGCACAAACACCTCATAAGGGACCAATGAAACCCACATGAACTAACTGTGTAGTCACAAGACCCCTAGTTTGAGAACAAAATCAAAATTTTTGAAAATTTAGACTTAAGCTTAAAAAACATGTTGTCAAATGGTGAAAATGTTACATAGCCACAAAACAGCCCTATAAGAGGCACACACACCTTGCATGGGACCAATGTAACCTGTAGGAATCGACCATGTAGTCATGGGACCCTTGGTTTGAGAGCATGACCAAAATTTTCAAACTGTTAGAATTAGACTTAAAAATACGTCGTCAAAGGGTGAAAGCGTAAAAAAACCACAAACGGCCCCATAAGAGGCAAGAACACCTCTCACGTGATTAATGTAACATGTCAAAACCGATCGCAATGTCACACGACCCACGGTTTGAGAGCATGATAATAATTTGCAAAATATCTAGACTTAGGCCTAAAAACATGCCATGAAAGAGTGAAAATGTAAAACAGCCACATAAATGGCCCCGTAAGAGGCATGAACACCTTATACGGGACCAATGTAACCCGTAGGAACTGACCTCATTGTCACGAAACCCTTCTGTTTGAGAGCACGACCAAAATATGCAAGCTGTTAGACTTAGGCCTAAAAATATGCCGTCAAAGGGTGAAAATGTAAAATAGCCACAAAACGGCCTCGTAAGAGGCAAGAACACATCGTATGGGACTAATGTAACCCGTAGGAATCGTCTGCATAGTTGCGGGATGCCCAGTTAAAGCATGACCAAAATTTACAAAATATTTAGACTTAAGCTTAGAAACATGCCGTGAAAGGATAAAAGTTTAATTCAACCACAAAATGGCCTCGTAAGATGAACGAACACCTTGCATGAGACCAATGTAACCTGTAAGAACCGACCGCATAGTCACAGGACCCCCAATTTGAGAACATGACCAAAATTTGCAAACTGTTAGACTTAGGCCTAAAAACATGTTGTAAAAGGATGAAAACATAAAATACCCATAAAACAACCCCTAAGAGGCACGAATACCTCGTACAGACAAATATAACCCAAAAGAACCGATCGCGTACTCACGGGACCCCGGGTTCGAGAGCACGATCAAAATGTACAAACCATTAGACTTAGGCTTAAAACATGTCGTCAAAGGGTGAAAATGTAAAACAACCACAAAACAACCCCGTAAGACGCACGAACAGCTCGCACGAGACCAATGTATTTCGTAGGAACTGACCGCATAGTAACGGGACCCTCGATTTGAGAGCATGGCCCAAATTTACCAAATATCTAATCTTAGACTTAAAAACATGTCATCAAGGGGTGAAAACGTAAAATAGCCACAAAATGACCCCATAAGAGGCATGAACACTCACACGGGACCAATGTAACTCGCAGAAACTAATCATCTAGTCACGGGACTCCCGATTTGGGAGCACGACCAAAATAGTTGCAATACCCCGTACTTTTATGAGTATTTAATTTTCACGTGTGAATTTAATTAGTTTAATTAGTAATTTAATTGGAGAAATTAAATTGGATTCGGTAAATATTAATTATCTAGTTAAGGAATAATTTGTATTATGATTTAATTATGTGTGATAAGTAGATGGAGATGTGATTTATTATATTGTCGTTTATAAGTAAAAAGCGACCATTGATTATATTATGTCGATAGAGAGTTACATCGACAAATTTATATAATTTATTTGCGATTCGTACTATACGCATGTGTTGGGTTCGATTAATGATATTTTGATTTACTTTTAGTTGGGTGACTCGAATGGTCCTTTTGAGTGTACCGCTTGTAAGAGAAAATTTCATAATTGCTCGTAGTTTTCATTTATTTCATTTGGCATATCTTGTTACATAAACACGTCACCATCATGACTTTTTGGTACCCGAAGACTTTGATAAAGACCAGTAACAGATTGGAAGATTCATTTGTCTAAACATACATGGAATAATATTGTGATCGTGATTGGAAAAATATTTTTTATAATTTTTGGGGTTTTTATGGTTTATGAGGTTATTTTAATGTAAAAAGTGTTCGAATTTTATATAGAAAAATTGCCAAAAAAAACATCGTTTCGTTCGAATGAGTTTATCCATCCTTCAAATGAAATATCATTATCGTTTGAAATCATTCGAATGATATTTTAACGAGGCATTTTACTTCGTTCAATAAAATGTCATTCAAAGACCTCGTTTGAAGTCGTTCTAATGATTTATATGGTGTCGTTCAAACGACATCCCATTTCGTTCGAACGACTGAGTGTAATTTTATTTTTCATAGATAATCAATCCCCAATCTTTTGTGTTTATCCTTTTTATCTAACCTTCTTATAAAAAGGCTGAATGGGATTATATGATTAAAGAACTCTTTTCATAAAGAAAAAAACCCTTTTGAGTACTCCTATTATGATCAAACATCTCTAAACGTATTCCAAACCACCCGGAATTATTCAAGATAACTTTATCATATCACAAGAATGATTCTTATTGATTCATCCTTGTAGAGACTTTTCTCTACTACTAATTTGTAAAATGAAGTTTCCTGACTAAAGAAGAAGACGATGTTGATTGGTCGATACCATGGGTAGACCGCTACTTGTGGTCAACTCTAGAGTTGAGTCATATCTATTTACGTTTTGAAGACTCTGCACATCTAACTTACTTTAGCTAAGTGTTTTGTAAGTCAATTATCTTAAAAATTGTTAATAGTACTGATATAAAAGGTTTTTCCCTTTTTAGGGATTTTTCCTCATCTCGTGTTTATTTTCATACTTGGCTTGAGTATTGAAAATTAGAATTTGAAATCATCTCATATGCACACTATAATTAATTGGAGATGAATTTTTATTAAGATTGGATTTGTGTCTATGACATTGAATTATATAAATCTATCCATTAGATCACGTGCACTCTTACCAATCACCTGGAATGGGTTGAAATAGTCCAGAATAGGTACTGAGGAATTTTTAGACATAGTAGGGCTTTTATGGAGGTATAGTGGTCTTTTTACATCTATGATTTAATTTAAAAATAGGATTAAGGTGTAATTAAGGAGTATATAATTATTAAGGATGTGGATGACTGTGTCACTTTTGGACTTTGTATAAGTATGATTAAGTAAGAGATTAAGAAAAGAGAAAAAGTAAGAAAAAAGAGAAGAAACCTTGGAGAAGAGAGAAATAACATCTTCGAATTCAATCGAGTCGAGACTTCAGATTCAAATCCAAAAGGCAAGTGTTTACTTTTTTTAGATTGCAATTTTTGTAGTTAATTACATTCATAATTAATTAGGAACAAATCTAAAATTTTAAAAGATGAAAACTTTGAGAATTAATTGAAGAGATTTAAGTTGTGATTAACCTCTGGTCATAATTTATGTTGATTAATAATGAATAAATAATAATTTCTTGATTAAATTCTGGGTTGATGATTATGAACATGAGAATATTGCTACGATGTTTGAATAAATAAAATATCAAGGTTTAATTAAATTCTGAGTTGTAAGAATTGATTTATATTTAGGAATCCTTATGTTGTAATTATGGAATTGGGTATATTTTTGTCTTAGATTTCTTTTGGGTTAGTTATATATTGATAGGGAATGTCAATTTAAGTTTTTGGGAGGCTTGGGACTTCCATTAGAGGGTTCAAGAGCTAAAAATCCGAGGAAGAAGACGATTGGTAGCCTAACAAATCGAACCGATTCACGGGGGGAGCGAATCGTTTTGATTTTCCAACAAAATCAATTCGATTTGCTGGCCAACCAGAATTTTGTTTGTGCATTTTTTTGACCCATTAGTGCTTGGGAAATGGACGTCTAGGTTTTTGGGGTAGATTGGGACTACTCAAGAATAATTTTAGGGTTTGGTACATGTGTTAGGCGAACAGTTAGATGGGTTCGAGTGAGATGAATCGGGGTGAGTGAATATTTAATTGTACAATCGAAATTTCAATTCGGACTTTGGGATTGGGTAGACTAGTACGCTATGGGAATCATGTACGGAGTTAGTATTTCATAAATATACATATTATGGGGACATATATATATATATATATATATATATATAAGGAGAGGTTCAAAAGCGAACATATAAGATGCACATTTTAATGAACCATAACAAAAAAAACCTAACACCCAATTAATTTTAATTCCTATGTTATAATTGGTCCATGCCAGCGGCAACGAACATGCGTGTGACATTCGCCAGCGACAACGGACACGAGTGTGGGTGTATTAAAAAATACGAGTGTCACATGCGTGTCCACTGCCACTGGCGCATACCAATTACAACATAGGAATGAAAATTGATTGGGTGTTATGGTTTCTTGTTAAGGTTCATTAAAATGTTCATCTTTTATGTTCGCCTATGAACCTCTCTCTCTCTCTCTCTATATATATATATATATATATGGAGAGGTTCAAAAGCTAACATAAAATATGAACATTTTAATGAACCTTAACAAAAACACCTAACACCAATCAATTTTAATTCCTATGCTGTAATTGGTCCGCGCCAGCAACAACGGACACACGTGTGACATGCATGTTTTTTAATACACCCGGGTGACATGCGTGTCCATTGCCGATGGTGCCCATCACACGCATGTCCGTTGTCGCTGGCGCTAACCAATTACAATATAGGAATTAAAATTGATTGGGTGTTAGTTTTTTTTTGTTAATATTGATTAAAATGTTCATCTTTTATGTTCTCTTTTGAACCTCTCCCTATATATCTATCTTTTTGTGTGTATGTGTGTGTGTTTGATTGTTGCTTGTTTGTATTGAACATACATACTCGATAGTTCTATCGTTAGAAGGTTGTGCGTAGTGGGAAGTCTATCCTAGCATTGACAATAAGGTGTTGGTTTGATTCCCTGAGTTATAGTTGTGGCCGTCCCGATCTCTCCCTTCCTGGTTGGGGGGGGGGGGGAGGAGATGGGGGAGATGGTCATGCACCCTTTTCCTCTAGGAGTGCTTCGATCGTCGTCGATGTGAGGTGATGTAAAAAGATGGAGTCGCCCTCCTATTTTGCACAAACAGGCAAAAGAACATGTCATCGTCTTGAAAGTGCAGCATAAAAGAAAAATTGATGCTTATGAAATCAATATTTCGAAGGTCTGGGGGCTAAGTTACGGAATGGAAAGGTTCTAGGCACCCATACATACCTTTCGGTATCTCATGGGCTTGGGTTGTTATTTTTCTTAATTTCTCCATGACGTGTGTGTTCGTGTATATATAAATGGAGATCGGAATCCCCCAACTCATATCATAGATAAGATAGAGTGAGGTCATCCAAAGGAATGTTCCCAAAGTATAATCTAGAAAATACGATGAATGCGTTTATCGAGATATTTATCGTTACGATGAAATGATAATATATGTTGGATAAAATGCCAATAAGGATAACAAATATAATACATATTAAAAAAATGTATAGATGAAAAGTAGGCAAATGCGAAAATGGGAAAATTGTAGAATTGAGAAATTAAACATGAGTCTCGGGTTTTAGCCCGAGATGCCTACGTAGCCTATAAAGGCATCAAAGTACACGTAGTTCACATACGGCACAAGGGTGGGGTTTATCCCATAGATTCGAACATAAATTTATTATATGTGTGTGATTATGTGTGTGATTAGAAAATGTATTTTAGTTTTGAGAAATTATAGGGGATAATCCTATTGGAATTTATAGGTGTAACCCTTTTTTCTCTATTTTGGGTTTTTTATAGAAAGAAAAGTATGTGCAGTATAACTAATAAAGGATGAGATATTAATGTGTATGAACTAAAGTAAAAGCTAGATTAAGAATGCATGTAACTAATGCGAAAATAAAGAATTTAAATAGAAAGAAGGATTTTGGACCTTCTTTGGAGAATTGAGGCTTGATATTCATCCTTGATGAGATCTCTCAAATGTTGGATGAGAGAGAATGAAATGTTGCTAAATTGGGTACGAAAATAATGGGAATTAAAGATGGAATGGAATTTCACTCAAGGAAACTTCGCTGATTGCAAGAGAATATTACTGAGGTCACTGATATTGATGGATCTGATGATGTGTTAGGAGTGAGCTCATGCCCTTTATTTATAGGTTAAGGGAGTGCCGATCAACTTAGCCCTAGCTCTGCTAATCGACAAGTAACCCTAGGGACATCGCCGATAGGCAGGAAATTGGACCTGCCAATCGACAGTCTCGTGCAATTTTTTGGGGAAAAATGACCATAGAACAAAATCTGTTGATTGAAATTGTTCACGAGGTATACCTTTAGAAAGGTACATCAGAGACCTTCAAGAGTAATTGGGGCCGCTCCCGAAGATGGGAGTTATCTTTAGGTTAAACGGGGCTCAAAAGAGCTCGTCGGTCCTTAAGACGGGAGATCGTCAGACGGTAATGGATCATTCGTCCAAATTGTAAGTCGGAATTGTTCACGGGGAGGGCCGATGGAAAGGTTATGTGAGATAATTTGACATTCGAAAGAGATTCGCTCGGTTCAGAGAGTTAAATTTTGTTATTAGGGGCCCGAAAGTGCCTAGTGACCTTTCAGAGTAAAATGGGTCATTTGTCCATACCATAAGGCTGATTCGCACACATGGTGGACCGTTGTAAAGGTAATTTAGTGACCTCAAAATATTCTTTTAGTCTCGTTCCAGATAAAGAGTTTACCTTGGTCAAATGGAGTCCGGTAGTGCTCGCTGGCCTTTGGATATCTTTTTGGGGAAAATGGATTGTTCGTCTGAATGGTTATGTCATTTCATGCATGTGATAGATTATTGGAAAGCAGCTTCAGTGCCCTTTAAGGATTCAAAGAGTTTTCGCTCTGACGATGAAGTTGATTAGGGTCAAATCGGTGCCTGGTGGCCTCTAATAGGGGTGACCAATTTTGAGAGTTGAGGTCAATTTTGAGGACCTTAAATAGGGGTGACCAATTTTGAGGGCCCAAGTCAATTATGAGGACCTTAAGTAGAAGATACCAATTCTAATGGTCGAAGGAAATTCTGAGGGATTTAAGTAGGAGCGCCAATTCTGACGGTCAGAGTCAATTCAGAGGGTCGAGGTAAATTCTAAGGGCTTAAGTAGGAGTGAGCAATTCTGAGGGTCAAAGCCAATTCTATGGGCTTTAAATAGAAGCGACCAGTTCTGAGGGTCAAAGCTAATTCTAAGGTCTTAAGTAGGAGTGACCAATTTTGAGGGTCGAAGACAATTTTAAGGTCTTAAGTAGGGGTGACCAATTCTGAGGGTCTTAAGTAGGAGCAACGAATTTTGAGGGTCGGAGCCAATTCCGAGGGCTTAAGTAGGAGTAAATGATTCTGAGGGTCAAAGACAATTCAAAGGGATTAAGTTATAGCAACCAATTTTGAGGTCTTAAGTGGGGGGTAACCAATTCTGAGGCCCAAGGTCAATTCTGATGACCTTAAGATGAGAGTGACCAATTCTGAAGGTCAAAGCCAATTCTGAGGGCTTAAGTAGGATTGACCAATTCTGAGGGTCGAAGCTAATTCTAAGGGATTTAAGTAGAATGTAATTTTTCATGGAAAATTTTGAGATTACTCTTACTAATCTGATGATTGGGTGCATCCTTGTTGGGGAATTTTTCTATTTTTGCGGTGTCCCTTAAAGACGTTATTGGGGAGATATCCAATTGGATTTAAAAATTCCTCTGGGGAAATAATTATGGAAGAAAATGTGGTATTAATTTAGTTGGGTATTTAAGAGGCTTGAAAAAATGTTTTTCTTTGTGAAAAATGTTCTAAAATTCATTTGCTAATATTAGGTATTTTTTGGGATTTTTCGACCTTTTGGGGGGAATTTTTGTACAAAACTTTAGGGAGATGCCGAGTGACAGGGTGTTGGGGGCTTTAGGACTACCTCGGGCATGTGAAGGGATAGTGCCGATTGACATGTGGCTGGGGACTGCCGATTGGCTTGCCCTTAGCCTTCTATGAAAAAAGGCGAGATTTCTTCATTTTTTTAGCTTGTAGATCTTCTATCTTATGCCTTTACTTTCTGCGAACTGTTCTAGCATTCTTTTTTATTCTAAGACTAAGAAATGGAGGATTTTTCAAGCAATGAGATCCACATGGCATGGTTGAGTGTTGACGACTGGGCGCATTTGGAGTAGCAGGCCAGGGTGCCCCTAGTGCTGGCCAATGAAAATGCCTTTGACTTATTTGATCCAGTTTCGTACGAGCGTACCCTTTTGCATGAGCCCGTGCGCCGTTGATCCTCTAGGGTGGTGAACCCTACTAGTTATGTAAATGTTAATAACCTTTGGTATATTTCCTTTTTCCTTTGTGAATTTCATTATTTTTTCTGAATTTTGACAAGGATTTTTTGTTTGTCTTTGACTGACTGATATATCTACCTCGAACCTGCATTCTTGGGGGACGATGGGGTTTAAGAATGTCTAGGACAACCTTCCTGCGATGGTTCACTGGGTGGTTTCATCATTTTGCTTTGGAAGTTTAGTGTTCGCATTGGATGAGACACCTTGTTCGACGACTGTCCTGTGTGACTTGGGAGAGAGGTGGTGGGATACCACCCACACCATGCATTTTAGTTTTGGGGAGATGAAAGTGACTCCCATCGTTGTACAATAGCTGCTGGGGATAAATTGTGAGGGGGCCCAGATAGAGGTGGACCGGACTTTGCGGGTGACGCCGATGGTGGTAGAGGCGGCATTAGGTGATGTTAGACGGATAGTCTCAGGGGACTCCATTTGCCCGTCTCTTCGGAAGGAGGTTTTATTGAGTCTACATATTGAAGAGGCTGACAGGTTGTGGGTGCAACAGATGGCCCGTTTCTTTATTCTTTTGTTATTGGGAGGGTTTTTGGTGGCGACTAGTGGAAACATCGTCCATTTGTGTTTTTTTCATTCTTTGAGGGTATTTTCAAATATCTGGCTCTTTGACAGGAGGAGCCTAACTTTGGCGACCCTTTATTCATATTTGGATGCATTCAGTTGGTGCTAGAGGCAGACCTTCACTGGATCCACGTGTCTTTTGGAGGTATTCTTTCCTTTATTTATTTTCCTTTATGCATTTTATTTCTTTTTTGATTCCTTGATTTCTTTCTTTTGATTGATGACCCTTGTCATTTGCAGAAGTGGTTTTATGAGGTGATTAGGCTTAAATCTCATTTGATAGGTTCAAAGGATGAACCGGTGGGGGACTTCTTTCGTATGTACCGGTGACAGAAGTCTAATCGACAATCGACGTAGTCTCTCTCTTTGGAGGTGGTGCATCAGGTCTTGAATGGCCTGACGATTATCGAATAAATTCTTCTTTCCTCTTGAGACCATTTTTCTTCGATGACCTTTTCTAAATATTAATTTTCCCCTGGGGATCTTGTATGTAACCTTATATCCCTAGGGAATGGCCATTTAATACACTACAGTGATCGGGGGGAAAGCTCATTTGCGTCATCTGTTGGTGCATGAGTTTGGCTACTCCTAGTATCTGGGGGGGAGAGTAGTCCGATAGGTGGTGGAGAAATAGGTGATGGTGCCACTTTCAAGGCCATCGAGATACATGAGGCGGGTGCAGGAGATGCCGAAGGATGCAAGGGTGGAGATAATGGTCGGCGACCCTTATTTATCGTATATCGACACGACGACAACCTATGATTATCTTGATTTTGTGTCAGGCTGGTTGATGCCGCCCACCATATACGACGTTATGCCTTTTCCCACTGCGGTTTCTGATAGGGGCATGAGTCGTCCAGTGGGGTCTATCCACAGTGTGATTGGTGCATAGACGTTGGCTCCTACTTCCTATAACATTAGATGTCCTAATGGAGGATCGATGCGTATGATGCATCGCCCCAATGAGATGGACCCGGAGGTGTTGAGGCTAACAGAGGATGTCCTTCAGCTGTAGGTGTACCTTTCATTTTTGTTAACCTTTGTCCTTCTCATTTCTTTCTTTTCCTTGAAGCACCTTATACTCTTGACTCACTTGAGTCAATATTGTACAAGTGTTCATCTCGTTTGGAAATTGTGACAAAATTATGTCTAACCTAGAATCCAAAGAACCTCAGAGCTTGCATTTCTATTTCATATTTGATTGAAGGGACCTAGACCTAATTACCAACACTCATACATAGTATAATGAATCATTTACATGTCATATTCAATATTAGTGTGTGTACATATGTTGTGTGTGTTTAAATCCCCAATATTATTTTTAAATATTTTTTGGGATTTTTTAAAACATTTTAAATATAAGGTTTTATTAATAAAACTTGGTTTTAAAAGGTTATGGGGTAAATCTGCTATTTTAGAATGTTGGTTTAATTGTCTCAAAGTTGGTTTGGGTAGAAACCAAAAGCGGTAGAGACTTCAGGGTTTACATTGTAATTACTTTAGACGCACGTTTTATCTCGCCTCATATGCCAACATGCGTTAGCTTCTGATTAGTGACAAGTGTGTTTCCTTGCTGAGACAAATTGAGTGATCATTTTCATCCCTTGGATCGTTCTTATCAACGTTCTACATGTCTTCCATCAAAATCCCTGTGATCCTCTTTGAACCTATTAGGAGAGCTTTAACCACCGCATATCGTATGCCCTTGGATCTAAGTCAATTGAACTTGACTAAATCTGGTCCCTTGATTTCAATCCTTATTCTCGAACCTTCCCAGCCTCTTATAAAAAGGCTCCTACTCTCAGCATTCGAAGACTTTTTACCATTTCGTCCTTTGAGAGAAAAGAAAGAGAGAGTAGAGAGAGAAGAGAGAAACCAGAAGAGAGAGAAAGAGTTAGAAACCCTAACCTTAACCCTAAATCGTCTACGCAGTTCAAACCAAATATAAACCTTCAAACCTCTATACTTTACCAAACACAACCTTGAGTGTTTGAGTGTTTTAAAAGATGATTTGAGAGTTGGTTTGTTGCTGTAACCTCTTTTTCTTTGGATCTTGTTTCCAACTTAACAATTTTCTTAGATCTGTTGTTCTTGTATATAGAAATTTTCAGATCTAAGTTTTTCATGATATATTACACTTAGTTTGCATGTTTGTTTCTCAGCTTGAGAAATATTTTGTTGATTCATTTTCTGTAAATGTTTTTAACTTTGAAATCAACAAAAATGTTTTCTGTTTCTAGTTCTCTTAAAACTAAACCTTTGACCTAGTTTGGAATCAAACTTGGAGGTTTTCAATCTCGAAAATCTTTTCAAAACTCTGAGATTGATTAAGATCTTGACTGTCTTCTAAGCAAGATATTCGTGGATTCTGGGATTGATTTAAAGGTCAAATAGGTTCAAAGTTTTGTGAGAAGAGAGAAAAAGAAAAATCATAGCATATAGACTTATATGTAATTTGCTAGGACTGTTTGTACTTAATAAGTGTGAGTGTGTGCATGCATGTGTTAGATAGAACCTCCACAAACACTTTCACACTACAACAGGAAAAGTGTTGGTAATAAGATCTTGAGAAAAAAGAGTCGACGTAAAGAGCTTGAACTAATTGGAATTAACAAACTGAGAGGACAACATCAACAATCAGAACTGCAGAGAAGTTATAAGGACACCAGAGGGTACATTCCTAAACTTATATAGGTCTGAGTTGTATGCATTTGTTTGTTAATGAGGAACCTGAGTCATCTGATGTTTTTTACCCTTGCATGTCTTTCTTTGCCAAGATTATCTATAATGATGATATGCATTTGTTTGTTAATGAGGATGAATATAGTAATTCTACTTCTGATGTTTCGAATACTACTGTTACTGGTTTAGATGCTTTGATTACTGAGAATATTGCTATCTGTTCCTCGGGGTGTGTGAGTAAAAGGGAAAGAGATAATGACGATGTCAATGGGTGTGTGAGTACAAAGAATGAAGTCCTAGGGGTCATTTCACATACTACACTTAGTGACTCGGACAATGAAGACCTCCCAGATATTCACACCCTCTATGCTAAAACTCTCAATAAAAGCACTAGACTAGAAAAGATTGTGAAAGATCTCACTAAGAAGTTAGAAGATCTAAGCCTAATGGTTAAACTGAATACTGAAGAGTATACTACCCAATGTCTAACTCATGAAAGTGAAATTAAAATGTTTGATGAAAAACTCAGAAATTTGACTCAAACAAATGAAATTCTGGAGAAAAAGTACAAAGGGACATTGTTAGAATTGGAACAAACTAAAGAAAAGACATCAACTGTTTTCAAAAAATTTACAAAATTTGAAAATAATTCAAACTGTTTTAATGAATTTGTTGCTGAATCAAAAACCAATTCTGATGATCGAACTGGAATAGGGTTTTTCCCCAATTTGAAGACACAAACAATATCTTTTGAACCTATCAAGTTTGTGTCAGGAGGCAAAAGGCCTATTGAAACATGCCCAGACTTTCATTCTCTAAAAACTGAGTTTGATTCAAAACATCAAAATTTTAACATTAGGGAACAAGTTTCTCTAAACATGAAAGTTCACCTAAGGCTAAATACGTCTGCCCCTTTATTAGGAAGAATGAGTCTGCATTCAAGACTGTCACACCTAGGAATAGAGTTCAACCTCAAAACTTCTCAAAACCTTTGTTTAGAGACTTTCTTAAGGAGACCCCAATTTTGAGCAATCTTTACTGCTCCTATTGCGACATATACGGTCATTCTTTTGACGGTTTCTATGCTAGGAGATTAGTTAAACCTGTCTATAATCCTCATATCTATTAGAAATTTAACTATTCTAGAAGGAGCCGAAACAATTATATACTTCCTAGACAACCAGATAAAAACTCTAATTATAGAAAGAGAAAGACCAAACCTAAAAGAACATTTCCTAGAAGGATTCCTAAGAACTTTCCTAAACCAAATGCTCATGTTTTTCATAAAATTCAAAATCACGCGCAAAACATTTTTCAGCAAAAATCTAATGCTCGCAAATTTTATCAATTGAGAGCTAATAAGAGCAAGATGAAAACTAGAGCAATTTGGGTTAGAAAAGATGATCTATTACCTCAGATGAAGTGTAACATAGTTGTTTCTTCTCTAAAATCCGAACACACATCATCTGTTTGGTATTTAGACTCTGGATGTTCTAAGCACATGACTGGGGATGAAACTAAACTTTTAAACAAAACCAGCTTTGCTGGTGGTAAAGTCATTTTTGGTGATGGAGTTTCATCTGAAATCATAGGCACAGGAACTCTCCAAGAAGATGGACTTCCTGTTCTTGAAAATGTCCTTCTAGTTAAAGGTCTGAAGGCAAATCTACTTAGTATTTCGCAATTTTGTGACTCAGATCATACTGTTACCTTTTCAAAGAACAATTGCAAAATTTTAAATGAAAAAGGTGAATGCATAAATACAGGATTCAGGACTCCTGACAATTGTTATACTGTCATGAACAAATCTGAAATCTGTAATGTTGCTAGAATGGATGACAACGAGATATGGCACAACAGAATGGGTCATATAAATTACGATAACCTTACTAGACTGACCTCTCAAGAAATAGTTAGAGGAGTTCCTAAAATCAAACCCATTCCTAATATTGTTTGTGGTTCTTGTTAGGAAGGTAAAATTGTTAAGGCACCTCATAAGAAATTTAACGATGTTCTTACCTCTAATCCATTGGAGCTCCTCCACATGGACCTAATGGGTCCCTCCCAAACTGTTAGTCTTTGTGGACACAGTTATATTTTAGTTATGGTTGATGACTTCACCAGATTTACTTGGGTAGCCTTTTTAAAACAAAAGTCTGACACTTTTCAAACTTTCTTAAAAATACTTCTTCAGATTGAAAATGAAAAGGACACTCAAGTAAATAGAATCCGTAGTGATAGAGGTGGAGAATTCAAAGACACTGGTATTATTGAACTGTGACTATAATGGTTACAAACATGAATTCAGTGCTCCTAAGAATCCTCAACAAAATGGAATTGCCGAAAGAAAGAATCGTACCCTTCAAGAGATGGCACGTGTTATGTTACATGCCAAGAATTTACCTAAATACTTTTGGGTAGAATCTATTCGTACTTCATGTCACATCATAAATAGGGTCTATCTTAGAAAAAATTCCAAACAAACCCCTTACGAACTTTGGTACAAGAAAAAACCCAGTCTTAAGTACCTTAGAACTTTTGGTAGCACTTGTTATGTATGCAAAGATAGGGAACACTTATCCAAATTTGAGAGTATGGGAGATAAAGCTATATTTTTAGGATACTCACCTAACAGTAGAGCCTATCGAGTGTATAATCTTCGCACTAAAACCTTGATGGAATCCATAAATGTAATTATGAATGACACTACTGTAGAGAGTAAGACTGGTGAATCAACTATTGAGGAAGAGCCTACAAACATTTTAGAAAATAACTCTCCTAAAATAGATGATTCATTACCAATTGAGACACCTGAAGTACCTAATTGGGTTTCTAAGGATCATCCCATAAATAACGTAGTTGGTAACCCTAGTGAGCCAGTGCGTACAAGATCCCAACTAAGAAACTATGCACATTATGCATGTTTTGTTTCCCTTGTGGAACCAAAGAATGTAAATGAGACATTGAATGACTCTCACTGGATTTTTGCTATGCAGGAAGAACTTCTTCAATTTGTCATTCATGATGTTTGGTATCTTGTTCCTCGTCCTGATCACAAAAAGGTTATTGGCACACGTTGGATTTTTAAAAATAAGACTGATAAAAATAGGATAATAATTAGAAATAAAGCTAGATTAGTTGCTCAAGGATACTTTCAAATTGAAGGAATAGATTTTAACGAGACCTTTGCTCCTGTTACTCGGTTAGAATTTGTTCGTCTGCTCTTTGCTATAGCTTGCCACATGCATTTTACACTTTACCAAATGGATGTCAAATCTGCAGTCCTTAATGGAATATTGACTGAAGAGACCTATATAGAAAAACCTAAAGGGTTCATTGACCCTCAATATCCAAATCGTGTATTTCGTCTTAAAAAGGCTCTGTATGGCCTTAAACAAGCACCTAGAGCTTGGTATGAGCGTCTTTCCAGTTTCCTCTTAGATAAAGGTTTCAAAAGAGGTGGAAATGATCAAACTCTTTTTGTCAAACATTTTGACAAACACATCATTATTGCTCAAGTTTATGTTGACGATATTATCTTTGGATCAACTTCTCCCTCAGAAGTAAAATCCTTCTCTGAAACTATGCATAAGGAATTTCGAATGTCCCTTATGGGGGAGTTATAATTCTTCTTAGGCCTTCAAGTCAAACAAAATTCAGAAGGATTATTTGTATCGCAATCTAAGTACGCTTTAGAGATAGTAAAGAAATTTGGCCTCGAGAGTGCTAAAGATGCTAAAATGCCCATGAGTACTACGTTAAAACTTTCTAAAGATGAAAATGGGAAATTCGTAGATCCTACTCTATATCGTAGTATGATAGGAACCTTGTTATATCTTACTGCCTCACGTCCTGATATTATGTATGATGTGTGTGTATGTGCACGTTATCAAAATAACCCTAAAGAGAGCCATTTGAATGCTGTTAAACGTATCATTAAATATGTAAAAGGCACTCTGAATCTAGGACTTTGGTACACTAATGACACACCAAGCACTATAATTGGGTACACTGATGCTGACTGGGCTGGGTGTAATGATGATAGTAAAATCACATCAGGAGCATGTTATTATATAGGTAATAACTTGGTAGGATGGAGTAGTAAGAAACAAAACTGCACATCACTCTCGACAGCCGAATCTGAATACATAGCCGCTGGAAGCTGTTGTGCTCAATTACTGTGGATTAAACAAATGCTAAGTGATTATGGTATTCAAGAAAACTAATTGCATCTCTATTGTGATAATCAAAGTGCGATTAATATTTCTAAAAATCCTGTTCAACACTCGCGAACAAAGCACATAAAAATTAGACATCACTTTATACGCGAATTGGTTGAAACTAAGGAATTAGAAATCAATTATCTTCCTACTGATTTGCAACTCGCAGATATGTTCACCAAACCTCTAGATTATAATATATTCATTTCCTTGCGTAAATCTATTGGTATGGTTTGTGCTGAGTAATACATTTGCTGATTATCCAAGTTTTTCTCTTTGTCCATTTGAGACAAAATGGGGGAGAAATTTGAGTCTCTAATGATTCTTTATATATGCTAAACAACTTGATCCTAGTGATTCATTGCAGGTGTTTGTACATCTTTTCTCAACAAATGTTATAGGGTATTCAATTGTAAATAGTTGAGTTATGTACTTTTGTTTTCTAGGATTTGGGTAGATAGAATCTTTATAGGAATAGGTTTTTCTTATCTTTTGTCGCCCTACGAGTCCTAGTTGACTCAAAGGAGATTTTGTCTCATATTTCCAAAGGGGGAGATTGAAGCACCTTATACTCTTGATTCACTTGAGTCTATATTATATAAGTGTTCATCTAGTTTGGACATTGTGACAAAATTATGTCTAACCTAGAATTCAAAGAACCTCAGAGCTTGCATTTCTATTTCATCTTTGATTGAAGGGACCTAGACCTAATTACCAACACTCACACATAGTAGAATGCATTACTTACATGTCATATTGCATATTAGTGTGTGTACATATGTTATGTGTGTTTAAATCCCCAATATTGTTTTTAAATATTTTTTGGGATTTTTTAAAACATTTTAAAAATAAGGTTTTATTAATAAAACTTGGTTTTAAAAGGTTATGGGGTAAATCTGCTATTTTAGAATGTTGGTTTTATTGTCTCAAAGTTGGTTTGGGTAGAAACCAAAAGCGGTAGAAAGTTCAGGGTTTACATTGTAATTACTTTAGACGCGCGTTTTATCTCGCCTCATATGCCAACATGTGTTAGCTTCTGATTGGTGACAAGTGTGTTTCCTTGCTGAGACAAATCGAGTGATCATTTTCATCCCTTGGATCGTTCTTATCAACGTTCTGCATGTCTTCCATCATAATCCCTGTGATCCTCTTTGAACCTATCAGGAGGGCTTTAACCACCGCATATCGTATGCCCTTGGATCTAAGTCAATTGAACTTGACTAAATCTGGTCCCTTGATTTCAATCCTTATTCTCGAACCTTCCCAGCCTCTTATAAAAAGGCTCCTACTCTCAGCATTCGAAGACTTTTTGCCATTTAGTCCTTTGAGAGAAAAGAAAGAGAGAGTAGAGAGAGAATAGAGAAACCAGAAGAGAGAGAAAGAGTTAGAAACCCTAACCCTAACCCTAAATCGTCTACGCAGTTCAAACCAAATATAAACCTTCAAACCTCTATACTTTACCAAACACAACCTTGAGTGTTTGAGTGTTTTAAAAGATGATTTGAGAGTTGGTTTGTTGCTGTAACCTCTTTTTCTTTGGATCTTGTTTCCAACTTAATCATTTTCTTAGATCTGTTGTTCTTGTATATAGAAATTTTCAGATCTGAGTTTTTCATGATATATTACACTTAGTTTGCATGTTTGTTTCTCAGCTTGAGAAATATTTTGTTGATTCGTTTTCTGTAAATGTTTTTAACTTTGAAATCAACAAAAATGTTTTATGTTTCTAGTTCTCTTAAAACTAAACCGTTGACCTAGTTTGGAATCACACTTGGAGGTTTTCAATCTCGAAAATCTTTTCAAAACTCTGAAATTGATTATGATCTTGAATGTCTTCTAAGCAAGATATCCGTGGATTCTGAGATTGATTTAAAGGTCAAACAGGTTCAAAGTTTTGTGAGAAGAGAGGAAAAGAAAAATCACAGCATATAGACTTATATGTAAGTTGCTAGGACTGTTTGTACTTAATAAGTGTGAGTGTGTGCATGCATGTGTTAGAGAGCACCTCCACAAACACTTTCACACTACAACATGAAAAGTGTTGGTAATAAGATCTTGAGAAAAAAGAGTCGATGTAAAGAGCTTGAACAAATTGGAGTTAACAAACTGAGAGGACAACATCAACAATCAGAACTGTAGAGAAGTTATAAGGACACCAAAGGGTACATTCCTAAACTTATATAGGTCTGAGTTGTATGCATGTTTGTTATATAGTTTGTAACTGTTAAATTTGTTTATAGTGGATTTTTGTTTTACTCCGCAGAGGGAGTCGTGGATGTTTCCTCAATTGGTGAGGTTTTACCAAGTAAAAATCTTGTACTTAATCTTCCTACATCTTCTCATCTCATTCTTGGTTGTGCTGGGTTTAAAAGCTTGTTTAAAACTGTTTAATAAACATGTTATTCAAATCTTAAATAGATCTCGTACATACTGTTTTGTTAAACACATTTTGTGTTCAAATAGTTTTGTTTTTTCAAGAAAAGAGTTTCCTCAAAAAACAACTCGGAGTTACTTAAATAGTTTATTTTTAATAAACGGCTTTAGTAACAGAATTTCATTCCTCAGACTAAATGATTTGCTTCTTCTATTTTTTGGCATTACGTCTGGGTGTCGACTACCTGGCTAAAAGACATTCAGTATTCGGTGGCTTCCATGATGGCTCATATCCGCGATTCGATTCTAGTTCCTTCTTGCTGGTTACCATCTGCTTCATTTGGGGAAAGGTCTTGTTCGGATAACAGAGGCTCTTTATCTCGACATCGGGGAAAACACATACGCCATAGGGATGGGGTATCTTAGAGAGATAAAGAGAGAGAAAAGAGAATGTGAGAGATAAAATATTGAGAGCGAGTGCAGGGGATCGAGCCCATTATCTTTATGTTTTTTTTCTTCAAGACAATTGTAATGAAGTAATATGTATGAAATGGAATGAAGTTTTTATAAATTTATCTTTGCTTTAATGACTAAATGCATAGGCACTTCTTACTTTACTACTGAGACAAAATGATTATAATAACTTAAAAGGAAATGAATTTATTTTGAAAAAGTATAGGTGGAATAGGCCTGACTTCGAAAATAAAAATAAATTTCGAGTTTTGTATTTTACAAAGTAGGAAAAAAATAATTTTCTAAAAATGGGGGTTGTCGATCGAGATACCCCTTGTCCTGCCTATGGATAGGTTAGTCCAGTCCAATCATCCCAAGTCTTCATTTCACATTCTTCAACTACTTGGTCCTTAATAGGCTAGGCTTCGTCCGAATTTTTTTAGGACCCTTTTCTCTAGCCAAAATTTTCAAGTATAAAATTGGGTAATGGTGGAGTATTTTCTTCACCCATCCACATTTCCTTGTCTTAACTTATGTCTTCCTTCTTATCTTATCATTTTCTACTTGTCTCTCCCCAGGAGTGCTGAATTCACTCTTACCTTGAAAACTTAGAGGCTATGTGCTCATATAACGCAGACTATGACGCCTTCAACATGCATTGAGTTTCATTATGGCACAACTAGCCTATTGATTAGAACATGTTGTTGGCGGTGATAAAATTCTGGTACTCCTAGGATCATGTCTTTCGCTTTTGCTTGGATGAAGTTTACCCGACTTATGAAGAGTTTTTTACTATTCTGGGGGAAAATCACAGTGTTGCGGCGACCATTACTGAATTCTATCGGTCTCCTCAGGAGCTATTAGCAAGACTTCTCTATATTTCACCCCCGGTGGCCTGTTTATTTGTCATGGTAGGAATGATCTCTCTCCCGGTTATGCTACACTCTGTGCATTTGCAGGACGTTGGTGATGGTGACTATTCCGGAGCCATCACCCTTGCCTTAACTTCAAAATTAATGTTGGTGATTGGGGACCCATTGGTGGACCTTCAAGTTTCTGCTATCACTTAATGGATATCATACCATCGCAATCCTACAGCGGTGATACTATCAGAGACCCTAAATGGTCTAGATGTTTGGCATGAAGGTCGTTATGACTTTTTGCGGGGCACCCCCATTATGCTATTTATGCGGCTATCGAAGAGATTCTATTTGGTGATCGCACTTAATATCCCTTAACAACTGTGCCAAACTTCTTCACTCGTTACTTTATCAGTTTAGGCCCAAATGTTGAGAACCGGTTTGTAAAACACGAGGCTCAATGTTTTCCCTGGTCGGTACCCTGGTAGGGGGAGTTGTATCCCATTATAGAACTGGGGGAATACCAGTAAGTTCAGTTAGTTAGTCTTTGGCACACATTTTTCTACATTCCCTGGCGCCTCTTGCATCAAGTAGGGTGGGAGAAAATTGTTCCACCTCAGACATTAAACTTCTTTCCTATGGAGGATTTGACAGAACGCATGTGCATGCGGTTGGGATCTCTATGGGAGAATCATCGACCATAGACCCGTCCTTCTCAATCTATTAGTAGAGTTTTCCATGTTTCCTGGGGATTACATGAAATGGTTGTGGAGGAGGGTAGTGACTAAAATGCTGGTCGAAGAGACCGGGCAAATGTGGCTCGCCATATTTTGACACCATGGAGGGAGGTGTTGTGGTTTTTCCTAGACTGGTTTGGGCTTACCATTCCATGGAGCGCCTTTGGTATTCCATAAAAAAATGGGATGTTTAGGAACCCCAAGATGCAAATGATGATGGGGCTAGCTCTTCTGGTAGTTGCGTGTAGGATACCTGGGGAGTTTTATTTGTGAAGCTTTTGTATGGTGTTTGGTTATGTATGAGAATAAATTTGGAAGGGTCGTTTTGGGAGTATTTTGGCTTGTTTTTTTTATTTTTTAGGAAGATAAGGTTAGGTTGGCGGGGGAAATTGTTTGACTCCCTACACTGATACAATTGTAATTCTACTAGGTTTTCTCGATAATGGAATAAAAGCATATTTTAATTATATTGTTGTGCCTCTTGATGAGTTTTGCATTTGAATTATCTATACCAATCACTAATGCATACATAATCCTTTTGTTCATGCAAATGATAAAATAAACTATCATTCTCAGGGATAAGAAAATAAAAGCATTTTAGGAAAAGAAGGGGTCCATGCTCAGCGTATGAGTTGCCTACGTACCTCTGGGGGTTTTGAAAATTTTCATTTCTTGAAAGTAAAAGGATTTTTAGAGGATCAATCCCCACATAGTTTTGATCATTGGAAAATGAATATATATATATATATATATATATATATTGAAGGGATATGAGAAGAGTAGTAGTGCGCCGAGATTTTGGACTAGGGGTAGAATTTCTTGAGACATTCTAAGTTGACTAGACGATCCATATCTTCACCATCGAGGTCGGTTAGCGTAGTGGCACCATCGTATATGATCTTCTTCACAATGTATAAGGAGCTCCAATTGGACTTGACTTTACCTCTTGGGTTCCAAACGGGCTCTAAAATATCTTTAAGGGCTAAATTCCCTTCTTTTACACCATGATCCTTGACTTTCTTGTTGAATGATCGTGCTATTCGGCTATGGTAACCTTATATATGATATAGATCTTTCAGTCTCCTTTCGTCCAAAAGTGACAACTCATCAAGACGACTTTGGTGCCTGTCTTTCTCGTTGACTTTGCTTTCAAGCATGGCATGTAGTGAAGGAATTTCTAGATCTTATTCCATGCCTTATACCAGAGAGTAAGGAGTAGCCCAGTAGATGCTCAAACTAAAATGTAGTAGCCCCAGAGGGCGTAAGGGATCTGATCGGATCAATCTCCGAAACTCTAAGTCATCTTATAAAACATGACTGTGTGATAATTGATTAAATTCATCCCCTAAACATGCATCCAAAAGTCATAAATCATTCAAACCATGCATGAAAAATAAAGACGACCCCTTTCGCGTAAAACCTTTTATAAACACTTTCAAGAAATCACAAGACCTTTGACTTACATACAACCTAATAATCGCCCATAAGTGTGTAATTCACGGTGCCTTCGGCAAACCTTCAAAGATACGAGAGATAGCGAAATACCCTCCAGGCGTCGGTTCGTCGTCTTCAGCTCTCCACACGCAGAATGACTACGCTTGGTATCTACCGATCAAACATGGAGATCCATTCTCCACAAAGGTTGAATAAAAGAAAAGTTGTGTTTTTAAACCACAAAACAATTCACTAAAGCATATAGGAGTTTTGTGAATTGAAAACCAAAAATGGATTAAACCCCAAAAGGAAGAAACCAAAAGAATTATGCTTTTCGCAGTTTTTTTATTCTGTAAAACGCTGAGACTTCTTAAGAAAAACGTTACAATTTAATGAGTATTTATAATAAAACTGCACCGCCTCAAAAACCGTTCTCATTCAAACGAGATAGCAATCTCGCGCGAACGAAGGACATATGTCGTTTGAACAACATCTCGCGACACTACCATATCGTTCGAACGAGATTGCCATCTCTCTTGAATGACCTGGGCGTCAAAACCGAGGTACGCTCCAACACTTAGAAAAAATTACTCATTCTTAAATTTGACGAAAAGGTCCGCTCCAACACTTAGAATTTTTTTTATAAAAATATCGCAAATGCTCTAAGTAAAAAGTTAAGGTATTTAAAATAAAACCTTACCAAAATAAACTTCGCGGAGTCTTTTTGATGAAGAAATTGATTAATTCAGATCCGTATTGATGTAGATTGCTCTTGAATGCTCTTCGACGATGTAGCGGTATATGACATTATAAATTGATAGCGGACTTATAAAAATATGCCCTTACAAATCTCCCCCTATGTCTATACCGGTACATACATAAAAAATCCAAATTATCAAAAACCAAAATGCCTATACAAATCTACCCTCCCATGAATAAATTTGCAAGGTGTCAAACTGTTCTTCAAAAATCTTCGTCAACTCTCAAAGATTTTCTCATCAGGGTGTGCAACATAGTGATCTTCAATCTCTGTACCTACACACATAAGATAAAGCAAAACCTTCATGATGCATCGAGTTTGAAATGATATAAGAATAAATCAATCAATATAATCAAATCTCCCCCATAATGCAAAAACTCCGACATGACATGATAATTCTTTCTCCCCCTTTTTATGATGTCCCCAAATAGACAGATAAGAAGAAAAAATCAAAACATGGAGTGTTACGATAAAATTGCATAGCAAATATGAATCAATCAACGCGCATGCAAAGGAGTATCCCACAAACATCCACAAACTATTTTTGGATTTTTTAATTTTTTATACAAAAATAAGATACTAAAAATCAGACCATGGATTTAAACTAGATCAACCATGTCATGGAAATGGAATGAATGGGTGTGAACACATTCGATAGGTAAATAAACTCAATCAATCATATGTATACGATGCATATGTGTACCCCTAACGAATGAACATCAAAAGTATCCTTAGGTGTAAAAAATTTTTGAATTCAAATGACATCGTCTTATGCAAATCAACAAAACAAAGTCAAACTGATTTCCACACCAATAACGTCCAAAACTATTTAGTGCTTTTTCAAGATTTTCAAGGACGTGCAAACCCGTTTAAATTCTCCAACCAAACTCCCTTAAAAATATTTTCTTTTAGAGGTGTATAAACTAAATTCTCAAACTTTGGAGAATTGGTGCAAAATCCTAAATGGCCCATAATTGGCATGATTTTTTTTATTGCCTTTAAATTTTTTCGGCCTCTTTTAAATCTCTTTGGACCCCGGATAATAAAATTCTTTAATTTTCTAGGTCCAATTTAAACGGCGGATTAATCGCAAAGGATAAAAAATAATCTTTTGTAGCCCTTCACCATTTTTAAATAAAGCACACAAACTCACAAACGGCTTTTACATGGACAACTTTCTTATCAAGTTTTATCACGTTTGGCTCGTTTTAAGGGCAGGATTGAAGTGAAAACACCCAACCAACATGTGATAAGACAAGCACAATAAATAAACAAATCTATGCATGTGTGCAATAAAGGAAATCATGAGTCAAACATGTAGGAAGTAACACTTAATTACATCTTAATGACTCCAAACATTATAAAGCACAAAGATGATATGATATATTGTCTCAAAACACTATCAAACAGTCACATGAAAAAATGGAATGATGTTGTGACTCGGTCATCCTAAGTGTCCATCCATAAACGGTGTAAACAAAATACAAAACTCTTTTTGGATTTTCTCAAAATAAAATATTTTTGTATTTTTCAAATATTTTCAAAAGCAAAAATTTATACAAAAAGTACATGTCACAACGCTAGCTAACATAAATATCTTGAAACAAAAACTAGCGTATGACAAACATGCGAACACAATCATCTATATGATATGGCAAGAGAAGAATCATGTGCAAGCAAACGGGAATCAACTTGTCTAAAATCTAGTGCCTCTAAAAGTGATTTTCTAACCCAAATAGATGTGAAACGTCGTGTGGGGGATTTGAGAACCACGGGAACACTAGACATAAACTTCCTAGGACATTTTCCAAGATCAAAACAAAAATGCCTAAGGTGACCTTTCCTACCACAATATGAACATGTGTAAACAGGTGGAACGGCACCTATGGGTTGACCTTTTCTAACATACTTAAAATTGGTTGACCCTCTAAAACAAATAATGGTTTTGTCTTTAGCACTAGAAGTATGAGAACAAGATGAGCCATTACCATCACTATCAAATCTACTCGAGTCTGTCAAATCATTTTTTAACTTGAAAATATTTGACTCAAGCAAAGAATTAGACTCTTCCAATTTGAGGGACACCTTTTTCAAGTTTTCAAAAATTCCTAAAAGGGTATCTCTCTCTCCCTCAATCAAAGCAAACTTTTCCCTAAGATTCTCCTCACGTGCCACAAAATAATTGACTAAAATATTTTTATCCTCTTTGGCACAAACACAAACCATCGAATTTTTAAGGTCCTCCGATTCCTTTTCTAAAAATAGGACCCTATCATCACTCTCTTTCTTGGACAATTTTAAAGAAATAAAGTCATGGTCCAAGGAAATAATTTTTCATGATAAAAATCTCTTTGATTTTGAACCGTTTGCAAAAGATCCATCGTGGATTTAAAACGAGAATTTTCTTTTTCAAAAACTTTAATTCTTTTGCAAAGATTCAAATTCAAAAGTTTTAAATTTTCAGCAATGTCATGAATTTTTTCAAAAATAGCTCCTCATTAGATGGGCGTTCCATTGAAAAATTGCGATTTTTCACAAAACTGATTTTTCAAAAAAAATCCATATCACACGATTTTTTGGAAAATAGGAATACGCGATAAATTAGCGCAACCTGCTCTGATACCAATTTGTAAAACGTGACTGTGTGATAATTGATTAAATGCAGCCACTAAACATGCATCTAAAAGTCATAAATCATTCAAACCATGCATTAAAAATAAAGACGACCGATTCAAGAAAAAACCCCTTTCGGGTAAAACCTTTTATAAACACTTTGAAGAATTCACAAGACCTTTGACTTACATACAACTTGATAATTTCCTACAAGTGTGTAATGTACGGTGCCTTCAGCAAACCTTTAAAGATACGAGAGACAGCAAAATACCCTCTAGGCGTCGATTCGGCGTCTTTGGCTCGTCCACACGCAGAATGACTATGCTCGGTATCCACCAATCAAATATGGAGATCCCTTCTCCACAAAGGTTGAACAAAAGAAAAGTTGTGTTCTTGAACGCCAAAACAATTCTCTAAAGCATATGGGAGTTTTGTGATTTGAAAACCAAAGGGGGACAAAAGGAAGAAGCCAAAAGAATTCTGCTTTCGTAGTTTTTCTGTTATGTAAAATGCTGAGACTTCTTAAAAAAATGTTACAATTTAATGAGTATTTATAATAAAACTACGCCACCTCAAAAACCGTGCTCATTCGAACGAGATAGCAATCTCGTGTGAACGAAGGACAAATGTCGTTTGAACGACATCTTGTGACACTGCCATGTCATTTGAATGAGATTGATATCTCGCTTGAACGACCTGGGAGTCAAAATCGAGGTACGCTCCAACACTTAGAAAAAATTACTCATTCTTAAATTTGACAAAAAGGTCCTCTCCTACACTTAGAAATATTTTTATAAAAATATCTCAAAAGCTCTAAGTGAAAACTTAAGGTATTTAAAGCAAAACCTTACCAGAGTAAACTTCGCGGAGTCTTTTTGATGAAGAACTTAATTAATTCAGATACGTCTTGATGTATATTTCTCTTGAATGCTCTTCGACGGTGTAGTGGTATATGACATAATAAATTGATAACAAACTTATAAAAATATGTCCTTACACATCTTGATGATGATTGCTTTGAGGTTCTTATTAACGGCTTCGACTGTGCCACTGGTTTGAGGTCAATAGGGAGAAGGCTTGATCCTCTGGATCCCATACTTATTGACCAATTTCGTGACTTTGGCTTCGAAATGTAACCCATTGTTTAACACTAGCTCACGCGGAACCTCGTATCGACAGATGATATTTTTTGGATGAACTTTGCTACCATTTTGGCATTCAGAGTTGCGTATGACTTGGCTTCAACCCATTTGGTGAAGTAGTCAATGGTAATTAAGATGAATCCATTCCCGTTATAGGCCTTAGGTTAAATTTTCCCTATGATATCGATACCCCATATGGAGAACGGCTAGGGAGAATTCATGTAGTACAATTCTTGCGGAGGTAAGTGCTTGAGATTAGAGAAATGTTGGCATTTAAGGCATCATCGAACATAAGTTGTGCAATCCTAAACCGTGGTAGTCCAATAGTAACCATATCGGATGATTTTCTTGGCAAGCATATGGCCATTCACGTGGGGTCCGCACTCCCCGCTATGGATTTTCTACATCATCTCTTCAATGTCATCCCCTGCGATGTAGTGTAAATGAGTTCCATCGAAGTTTATCTTAAAAAATTCTTTATCATAGACAATATATTGGGTAGCCAGTTTACAAAGGGTTACTCGGTCCTTATTATTATAATCTTGGGGATACCGACCATGCTTGAGGAGGTGCCAAATATCATAGTACCATCACTCGGCTATATCAGGATCTTCTTCTGTGATGATCTTAAAATGGTAGTAATATGATGGTTTAGCCTTCTTTTGGACTAGGAAGGGTACCATCATTATTCCTTCAGGCATGTCAATCATGGAATCTAAGGTAGAAAGGGCATCGACTAAGTTGTTCTTTATTCGAGGCAAGTAGTGGAAGGTGATATTTTAGAATTGGGAGGCCAACTCTTCTAGGTGGGAATGGAAGAGTAAGAGCTTCTCATCCTTAACTTTCCATCTTCTAAGTACTTGAACTATGATAAGGGATGAATCCCCATAGAAATTTAGGCATCCAACTCCTTTCTCGAGAAAGACTTTGAGGCCTACCGTTCATGCCTCGTATTCGGTCATGTTGTTGGTGCATGGGAAAATCAACCTTGATGGTAATGGGAGTGTGAGAGTCATCAGGGGCGATTAAGAGTATCCCAATTCCATATCCTTTCTTGTTAGCGAAACCGTCAAAGAACATTTTCCATCGAAGGTCTTCCTAGGAGGTATGAAGGATATTTTCATCCGAGAATTTGGAGAACCAAACATCGGCTTCTTCCATATGGTAGTCAGCGAGGTAGTTAGAGATAAATATTCCTTTTATTATTTTTTATGTGACATACACAATATAAAATTTATCTAGCATCATCAACCATGAGGCCATTCATCTAGACAGGAAAGGCTTCTCGAGCAGGTATTTGATAGGAACCATTTGCGATAAAAGTTTGATGGGAGAATAGAGCATACAGTGTCATAATTTTTGTATAAACTAGATAAGGGAGACACATGCTTACTCCAAGGCAGTGTAGTTAACTTCGCACCTGGGCAACTTATGACTGGCGTAATAGATGGCTCTCTCTTTGCGAGACTCTTCAAGGTATTGGGCTAATAAAGACCTAGCTGCGATGTTTGTTACAGTCAGGTATAAGAGCAGGGGAAGACCAAGCTGTGGTGGCATGAGTACCGGAGGCTGAGTTAGATATTTCTTGATTCGATCAAAGGCCTCCTATCAAGCTTCATTCAAAACCTTAGTTTAATACTTCTGGAGGAGTTTGAAGATGCGTTCACAGAAAGAAGTCAACTAGAAGATGACCTAGCTGATATACTGTAATTTTTTAAGGAATCCCCGAACTTCTTTTTCCTTTTGGGTGGTGCATTTCGAGTATGGCTTTTAGTTTGGTAGAATCAAGTTCTAACCCTTTCTCACTAACCATTAATCCAAAAATATTTCCTTTAGTAATGCCAAAGACACATTTGTGTGGGTTAAGTCGCATCTAGTATCGCTGTAATCACTCGAAGAACTTCTGGAGAGCGGGAACATGACATTCTCGAGTTTTAGACTTGATAATCATATCATCCACGTAAACCTCGACTTCTTTGAGTATCATATCATACAAGATAGTTGTGGCAGCCCTCTGGTAGGTAGGCCCTGTATTTTTAGACCAAATGGCATAACGGTATAATATAATGTTCCCAAAGGGGTGATGAATGTGATTTTCTCTTGATGATCTGGGTACATCTTGATCTGATTGTATCTGATAAAACCATAAACAAATGACTTGAGAGCGTGACTGGTCATGTTATCTATAATCATGTCGATATTAGGTAGCAGATAATCATCCTTCGAAGAGGACTTATTCAAATCTCAATAGTCAACGCACTTGCAAACCTTTCCTCCTAATTTTGGCACAGGTATGATATTGGCTAGCAATGTGGGATATTCGATCACCCGGATGAAGCCTACGTTCAACTGTTTGACCACTTCTCCCTTAACCTTGAGCGATCATACGGTGCGAAGTTTTTGCAGTTTCTGTTTGATCGATTTGCATTCTGGGAGCATTGGAATCTCGAGCTGAGCTATCTCGAGGTCAATTCTGGTCATGTCATAGTAGGATAACACAAAGACGTCCACAAATTCCTTCAGTAATTATTCGAGTTGCGCACATTATTTCTCGTCAAGGGTGGACCATATCCTAATCTCTCGCAGTTGGCTACTAGAACTGAGATTAATAACATCAGTTTTATCCTTATTAACTTGAACATAATTATGTTGTTTGTTATTAAACTTATTAAGACCGATTAAGAAATTTTCATTTGAAAAATCATCATCATCATCAAGATTTTGATTATAATCAAGACAATTAATGTAAGGCACATTAAAATACTCAAAATCTTCATTTATTTTTGTTAGGAAAAATCGAGTTGAGAACCTCATGAAAGGAGGTCTCGATTACTTTGTGATCAGAACAGAGATGAACAAAAAAAGAAGAGGATATGGGATAAACATTATAGTTGGGTTATATTTTAGCAGGTGGAACTTGTGAAATATTCCAATTGAGGAGAGGTGCATCAGCAACTTTGATCAGGTGGGATGGATCCGATGATGTAGTGCTTGAGTGGATTATGCAGAGTGTCATACTTAGTGTCTGTAAGTTGAATGAATCCTTGGATCCACTTACATAAGAATCTTCGGTAGCAGCTATAGTCTTTTTAATGAGTAGTTACACATGATGCTGGGAATTTTAGCCCATGACTAACTATCTTGGAAAAATATCTCCATTCTTGGTTTCATCTTCTTATCCACGTGATCATACCAAGGTATGGGAAATTCCCAAAAGGGAAAATCTTTACACTCCTTGATGAGTCTTCCATTTAAAGAATCACCTGAGACAGTCTTGGCCCTTTTTATCCTTCTCTTCAATCAAGGTTGGTGAAGAATTTTGATTTCCTCTGATGATGGTTGGTAACCCAAGCCACGAGGAGGAAAGGCTTTCTTCAGTACTATGGGTTCAAGTATCCCCTGTTGTCGTCTTCCCATCCCAGTCCGAGCATGAAGTGCATGATTTTGAACATATGTATCAAATTGACGTTGTAATGAGGGATTTTTTATGGGCATACTCTATCCTTGAAATAATCCCCTGCTCGGAGCAGAAGTGGTTTGACCCAAAAACCTAACATAGGCATATCATTTACCCCATATTGTATCTCTAGCACCGGGTTATTGGTGCTTGCATTATCAGTGTTATAGTCATCTCCCAAAATGGTTATGACCTTACCATTGGCAAAGAACTTCATTTTCTATTGGAAGGAAGAAGACGCACCCTTAATAATACAGAGCCATGGTCATCCGAGCAACAGGTTGAAACAAGCCAGGATGTAAATGACCTGGAATTCAGTAATGGGATTTATAGGTCCAGTCGCCCTTACTACAAGATTTATGGATCCCATTACTTTTCGACGAGTATTATCATAAGCATGTACTGTGGTAGAGGTTTTAGCAAGCTTTCTCTCTTTCAGTCCCAAGAAGATTAGGGCTCTCAATGGGAAAACATTAAGAGTTGATCCATTATCGACAAGCAAAAGTGGGATGGTCTTTCCCATGACTTCGACAGAGATATTGAGAGCATAGTTGTGATTTGGTCCAAACATAGGGATTTCTTTTTTAGAGAAGGAGAGCATTTTAGTAGAGGTTAGAGATCCGACCAGATTCACTGCTTCTTCTATCATGGTGGAAGGAAGGATCGTGGTCTTGATAAGTAGTTTAATCAAGGCATTCTTCTACAGCTGGGCAGACATAAAGAGTCCCCACAAAGTGATGTTATCTTGGGTTTTCTTTAACAAATCGAGGATCTTGCTCTCCTCGAGGTTCATCTCCAATATAGGAAGTTTCTCAACACCTTTTCCTTTGTTGATCGCTGATGGAACCTAGTAAATCCTCCTTGATCTAGTAATATGGTTCACAGAAGAATGGAAAAATATAAACCTTATTTCCTCATCTATGTTGAGTTGTTTGGCCACTTTATTAATCTCTCCTGACAACTCCTCGCATGATATCATTCCACATATACTGACTACCAATCTAGTCTTGTTTCGGAATTTCTCTTAATCTGAACTATCAAATTCTTCTCCCTATCTGGTAGCAATGATATCATCTTTTCAAGAAAAGTTAATGCACTCTATAACCTCAATAACCTTTTTATATAGATCCTCCTACATAACGGGGAGATATAGAAGTGAAGGAACCACTATCCCTTGTAGTTTTAAAGCATTAAGTAGCTCGAACATACTGCAAATTTCACCAGTCTGTCAGAATAAGTTTTCCATAATTTGGACGACAACATCTAAACTGACTTCATCAGTATGTACCACCCAATTATTTAAGTCTCAAACCCATTTTTGAGCTTCCAAGAACATCGTACTGAATCTCTGGAAGTCAATGGTTATCGCTGAGGGAAATTTCAGCTTGAACTATAAAAGCTGGTTTAATATTGTTGATAATTCCATATCTTTCCCTTCGGAATGGGTACGAACAACAATGCATGCTCTTGTCAGGAGTAAAAGGGCCTGATCGATGAAATGGGTCGGATGTAGGAGAAAATATGGGGAAATATAGAGGGGTTTAAGGGAATATATGGGTATGATGGGTGATTTACTAGGTACAATCTGGGTAGATGGATCAAATTCTGGGTCTTCTTCTAGGAAGATAACATTTGTATAATTTGGGAGTGGATTGTGGTTAGTATTTGGTTTATGATTGGATGGTGGGGCAATCATACCCCAGTCAATCTGACCTTTGATTACATTTTGGAGGTGGAAACACTCATCCATGGTATGGCCGACATTTTGATGGAAATCACAATGGGCATCAAGTTTAAAATATTTAGGAAGTGGGTTTGGTAATAGACAAGGGTCTGACGGCATAATAATTTTTAGCTCAAAAGGTCTTGGCAAACTTTCGAGAGGGGAGCGTAAAGCTCAGTATATTCCATTTTGACTCGGTTAGGACAAATTTCTAGTGCCCATGAAGTGGAGGGATGAGATATGTTTTTTATGATTGAAACTGCAGTATTGGTAGACTTCTCATACTTTTTAGGAGTGAACTATTAGGATACTTTCTTTGGCTCAACTTTTGTATTGGCAAGGCCTTCTTCAATCTCTAATCCTTCTTCTCGGAGAGCTCAAAAATAGGAGAATATTGTCCTTCCATCATCTCTCGGACATGGGGTAAGACATTTTTCTTTACGATACTGACTTCCTCCTCTTCAGAAGTCCGATTGGTCATGATAATTTATTTCTCTCTGACAGTTGGTATGAAGTTACTGACATATTCCCAAGGATTCTTCTTAACATGTTCTAAATCACATCGAGTAACCTCCAACTCCTCGTTGTATTTTTCCTATGACATGAATTCACGGGCAACAACCTCCCAACTGCAAATTCTTGGTTCCTAGAGAGGTAAATCATTTTCCTTCAAAGTTTGTTGGAACATCTAGGCCATTATTTCCTCGAATACACCTAAAGAGAGTCATGACTCAGTGATAACTTCAGATATGAACAATTGGGGGTCCACCCCCCAAACTTCTCAATGTAAGGTATCCTGAAATTTTTTGAGTCCTTGCTTTAGGATAGGGAGACATATGGGTGTAATCCATGTAGTTCCCAGAGATTCAAACTTGGTCAAACTTGTTTTTCAACATCTTAAGGTCTTCCTTGACCTTGTTCAATTATTCTTCCTTTGGATCAATGGTCATGGGTAGGTTAGCCCCTGGCTGGGGAATATTTGACAAAAGGAGTTAAGCTAGCGGTGGACCATTAGTAAGAGGCTCACTAGGAGCATGCGGATATTCCTCGGGGACCCAAATAGAGTACACACATAGTGCAAAGGAAGAGGACCTCAGGCTCTTCGGGAATAGGGACCTTGTTTTGTTGCATCTCATGAACCTCAATTTGAAGGTTGTCAATCTTGGCAGTGAGTTGGGTTATAATAGTTATCAAATCGGGGTGGACATTTGGTACTGGGTCTACGTTCTCCATAGAAAGTGGGTGAAGGTGGTTTCCGAACTCGGAGGAAGTAGCGAGGGAAATGATGGAGCCTCAGGGCGATTTGACGGAAGATCAAAGACAATAGGGAGCCAGGACAAGGGTTGGGTATGCGATCAACCTGAGAAGGATAAAGATTCAAATTTATTTTTAAAAGAGAGGAAGGAAAGACTTCTTATTATAGGAAGGAAGATATTTTTAACCTTGTTTTTTTAAAAGATGAGGAGAAAAAGGTTTTAGGGTTAAATGGAGGAAAAATACTTTTGGTATTTTGATAAAAGAGGGGAAAAATGTTTTTGACAGTTTTGGTAAAGAAAGAGGAAAAACGAGAAAAAGGGTTTTAGCATTATTATTATTATTATTATTATTATTATTATTATTATTATTATTATTATTATTATTATTATTATTATTATTATTATTATTATTATTATTATTATTATTATTATTATAATTATTATAATTATTATTATTATTATTATTACTATTATTATTATGTTCTCATTTGTATTAGGTTTACCTAAATGCAAAAAATAAATGTCTGACAGGACTTGAGCCTAGGAAAATTAGCTTTGAAAAATATGTAAAACACGGTTTGACTTGTTACTAGGCTCATGGACAAGGTCCTGTTTTAATAAAAGAGGAAATCGCGCAAAAAATTTAGCAGGCATGCCGACCCGGTATTTCGACAGAGTTTCGGGTACTAACTAAAAAACTAAATATGAGTGCCATAGGTTTGACGCCTATATGAGGGTATGTAGTTGTTGGGTTAATTTGAAGCTTTCCCCCCTTTAGCATGACTTCCACGATATAGGGCTTGATTTTGAGGGCAATTGGTACGTGTGGATAAGACATTCGATATACCTAAGTGTACGTGAATTGCCTCATTATATACCTCATGGGGATAGTACGTGCGAAAGAGAATGCGATATACTTGACGTACGTAAATGAGTTCCCCACGATATACCTCCTATCATGACTTCAACCAAGCACTACAATGCAGGGGGAACCGTTCGATATACGTCGAAGGTACTTGACTAATGGAAGGTGAGAGTCATATTTCTTAGGCTAACTATGACCTACCAGACTAGCACCCTTCACAAAGTGATCCGCAAGTTACGGAACAAAATTTGGTCAATAGCCATGCTATTTGGTTATCTAGTGTGCAAAATCCATGATTCTTGATTAGTATATTATGGAGAGAGTATTTTATCATGATGAGCACTATACTAATAGGGGAGAATATACAAGTATAAAAAGTAAATCTAACATGGAGATTAAACTAAGCATGGATATGTGAGAGTGAGTGATGTGTTAATATTCATAAGTGAGTGTGTGGTAGTGAAGCTAATCATGGATCAAATACAAGTGCTTTGTGATAAGTGCGAGTGAGCATGGATATATACAAGTGTTATAAGTGGAGGTGTGTGTTAGTGACACCTAAGCATGGATATTATAAATTGTGTGGGTAATGTGACATGTACATGGAGAGTATCTACAAGTGTGTGAGTGAGGAATGAGTGAGATGTAATATAAACATGAGGTAGATATATGCAAGAAATAATAGAGGAGGAAATAAGGGAACATAAATGTAGGTGTATACGCACACAAGCAGAAAATAATAACAGCCATGCAAACAGAGTTTATCCCTCTTATGAATCGGTTTCCCCAGCAGGGTCTCCACTATATCCATCCCGATCTCTCCCTTCTCGATGTGGGGGGTGGGGGGGGGGGGGGGGGGGGGGAGGGGGGAGATGGTATCACGCCGTCTTCCTATAGGAGAGATTTGGCCATCATCGATGTAAGGGGATGTAAAAAGATGGAGTCGCCCGCCTATTTTGAAAAAAAAGACAAAAGAATATGTCTCTGTCTCGAGAGAGTGTATTAAAGACAAACTGATTCTTAAGAAACCAATAGTTTGAAAGTTCGGGGGCTACGTCACGAAATGGGAAGGTGTTAGGCACCCATACCGCCCTTTCGGTCTCTCATGGGCTTGTGTTATTATTTTTTTTAATTTCTCCGTGAAATGTATGTGCTTGTATATATAAATGCAAATCGGAATCCCCCAACTCATATCATAGAAAATATTGAGTGAGGTCATCCAAAGGAATGTTTCCAAAATATTATCTAGAAAATATGATGTATGAGTTTATCGAGATATTGATTGTTATGATGAAACGATAATATATGTTGTATAAAATGCCAATACGAATCACAAATATAATATATATTAAAATAATGTATAGATGAAAAGGAGGCAAATGCGAAAATGGGAAAATTAGAGAATTGAAAAATTAGACTCGATTCTCGAGTTTTAGCCCGAGACGCCTACATAGACTATAAAGGCATCAAAGTCCACGTAGTTCGCATACAGCACAAGGGTGTAGTTTATCCCATAGATTCGAACATGAATTTATTATATGTGTGTGATTAGAAAATTTATTTTACTTTTGAGAAATTATGGTGGATAATCTCGTTGGAATTTATAGGTGTAACCCTCTTTTTCTTTGTTTTGATTTTTTTTATAGAAAATAAAGTATGTGCAATATAACTAATAAAGGATGAGATATTAATGTGTATGAACTAAAGTAAAAGATAAATTTAGAATTTATGTAACTAATGCAAATATAAAGAATTTAAAGAGAGAGAAGGATTTTGGACCTTCTTTGGAGAATATAGGCTTGATCTAGATCCTCGATGAGCTCTCTTGAATGTTGAAATGGATGTTGGATGAGATAGATTGAGATTGTTCTAAATTGGGTATGAAAATGATAGGAATGAAAGACGGAAAGGAATTTCACACAAGGAAACTTCGCAGATTACAAGAGAATGTTGTTGAGATCACTGATATTGATGGATCTGATGATATGTTAGGAATGAGATCATGCCCAATATTTATCGGGTAAGGGGGTGCCGATCGATATAGCCCTAGAGCCGCTAATCGGTAGAAAACCCTAGGCACACTGTCAATAGGCAGGGAAATGCACCTATGAATCGGTAGTCTCAGATTTTTCTAGAAAAATGGTCGTAGAACGCAATCCGTTGATCGAAATCACACACGGAGCATATCATTAGAAAGTTAGTATAGAGACCTTCAAGAGTCATTTAGGCCTCTTCCGGATCTGGGAGTTTTCCTTAGTTTAAATATGGATTGAAAGTGATCATCGATCCTTTGGACGGGAGATCGTCGAATGGTAATGGAGCGTTCGTCCAAACCATAAGTCAGATTCTCACATGGGTCAGACCATTGGAAAGGTTATGCTGGTACTTCGACATTCCAAATAGCTTCCCTCAGTTCAGAGAGTTAACTTTGGTCAACAGGGCCCCCAAAGCGCCCGATGACCTTTCGGAGTATAACGAGTCAATCATCCATACTATAAGGCTAGTTTGTGCATGGGGAATACTGTTTAAAAGGTTATTCAGTGCCCTTCAGAGATTCATTCAGTATCATTTGAGATGAAGAGTTAATATTGGTCAAACGGAGCTCGGGAGTGCCCGTGGCCTCCGACTTAGCTTTCGGGGGAAAACAGATCATTCATCTGAACGATTATGCCATTTCATGGATAGGGAGGAACGTTGTAAAGGGTTTTCTATGCCATTAGAGGATTCAAAGAGATTTTGCTCTGACTATGAAGTTGATTGGGGGTCAAACTGGGGCTCGGGAGCGTTCGGTGGCCTCCAGATCGATTTTCGATGGTAAAATGGTATGTTTATCTGAACCGTTATGCTGATTTGTGCATGGAATGTACCGTTGGAAAGTGGAGTCAGAGACCTTCGAAGATTCATTGATATTTTTCTCTGGCGCTAGAGTTTATCGGAGTCAAACGGGGCCCGGGAGAGCCCGATGGCCTCTATATCGATACTCGGAGTACGAGTATCGATAGTACACGTCTAACGTTCTACACCTAGCCCACATAGTTATGCTACCCAAGTTAACAAGACTAAAGTATTAAACCGAACTTATCTACGTCTATGTTCCCGTACCACCCATATAGTACATTAATTTTATTAACATCTCTCATGTATTAGTTTCCAACATAATTAACATTCCTCACATATTATTCTTTAAATCACTACATTAAGTTTCTCCACTTAAATTATCATTTCGATATACAAAATTTTAAATAATGTTCACATCTGTTGTTAGCATAATCATATAATTAATTTTCTCAACTTAATTCATTCTTTGTAGATGTATACTATCTAACTGTCTATTGTCTCACATAAGTAGATACAACGCATGGTATATTTTTACCACACAATAAATACAAATAAATATATGTTTCACTATAATATCCTCGTATCACACATTAAGGATTCATTAGTTCGGATGTTCCTTCGACACCAATTTATCATGTTATTCATATTGGTTTGGATAGCCCTCGACCCCAATGTAAATGATAAATATATATATATATATATATATATATATTGGTCCGGATGTTCCACCGACCCCAATATTATTTTTGTTCGATATTAGTCCGGATAGCCCTCAACCCCAACTCGAACTTTCAAGTATTGGTCCGAACGTTCCCTTGACCCCAATACATTTAGTATACTTTAGGTATCCACGTTGCCTAATTATTAATATGATAGGTATTCACATAACCAAATTATTCCCACTTATACATAGTATAATTCTCTCGTATACTCATCGTATTATTTACATTACTATGTACTCCACTTATCATATTCATGAGTATTCACACAACTCTAAGGGTCCTAGTTACCCCTTTATAAATTTCAGTGGTTAAGCCTAACTCACCCTACTTGTCTACTTCATCAATTTAATTTCCAAAACTCCCCGTAATTCATTGTCATTCTCCCGAATAATTTACGGCACAAAGTCAACCCAATTTCGTTCTCGTCTTAATCCTCTCAATAAGACTAAATTATGAACCAAATATAGACCTACCATAACTTAATAACTCTCTTATTATATCCCAACATGATTCCCAAAAATCTCCATGACAATCATTCGTAAGAAACTAGGCCCAAAAAGAAAATTCTGAAAATTTTCCTAAAGGATCGAACCGATTCACCGACATGAACTTCATCTTTTTCACCCAGTTCATGTGTTTTTCCACCATTTTCATTTTCCAATTCTCATGATACGTCATCAAACTTAAAAATAATTGTCCCTAACCATTACTACATGCAATAGGATCAATTCTTCCTCAATTTTTAACATAAAACCCAGGGTTAATTCGTATTGATAATTACTCATCTACTTATTATCAATCCAATACATATATGAATCACACTACATGAAATCCCTACCCATAACATGCATAAAAATAACTTTTTGTTCCAAGAATATGTTTTATATCATCAATTCATGAAACCCTCCTAACATGGGTATTACAACTTTTAAATAATTGCAATAAACAACTTGCCTCTAGGTTTTTAGGGTCTAAATTCATGGTGTTACAAATGGAAATATTTTTCTCTCTTCAAATCCATATTCCTTAAAGAATTCAGATGCAAGATTTAGGTCCAATTCTTTAAGAATACCTCCCAAACCTTGAAAATTGGTTCCTCTTTTCTCTCTAATGGCTTCCTTTGGGCTTAACTATTTCTAACCCTTGCCTCAAGTCTTAAACATAAGATATAACACTTAGAATTTTTTTGGTCCCTTAATGACAAAAAAACTCAAAAGTCTTAGTTATTAAATGGCGTTGTTGTCGATCTATTGGAGAGGATTTCCTTTTGTGATTCATTTGTATTGCACTTTTATTTTTCATACCATTTTTCATTTTCTTATGAGTTTTGTATTAGGATTGTTCTATTCTTGTCTTGTATTGCGGTGCTTGGAGGCACCATTTATTTTTCATTTAAATTTCTAATAAATAAAAGAAAATCGTGATAGGGAAATTGAACAACGTAGAGAGAGGGTGTCCAACGGCGAGGAAAAGAAGCCTCTCTACTTTGGGTTAGTAGGACACCTAGGGATGACTGAGATAGACGAGATCTCTCCTCGATCGACTCAAATTATTGATTGCCCCATCGTGTAAAATTCATGGGAGGTACATTTTTAAAACACTCGCGCCTCTCATGTCAGCGAGACAATTTTTATGTGTTACTACGCTCTCTTACTTGATTTTTATTATCGCATTTATTTTTTAATGTGTGTAATGAATTAATCAATTAAGACCTACACTCGATCATTCACGAGAAAATATTTCATCACCCAACTCACTCGCTTACCATTTGTATGCTACCCTAGCTATCATTAATTTTAAAATACATCCACCAGCTAGCCCACTAGGATAACATTTTTTCAAAGGTGATCACTCAGATAATTTCGTGATTTTTATCGCCGGTGGACTTCATTAAAATTTGACTACCCTCTCAACTAAATTTAAAAATAAAAATTGGCTATGTGCTAGTTGGGATTTATCCTTGACTTGTGTGTGTCTAATTTACTTTGTCGGTAGTCAATTTTCGTGCGTTCGTCCAAATTCAATGCGTCCAAATATTTTTTCCGCTCTTTTCGTCCAAATAATCCAAAAACATTTTATCACCTTATTTTTATAAAAATCCAAAAATATTTTCTTTGTTTCATTTCTAGAAAAATACAAAAGTATTTTCTTTCCTTTTGAAAAACAGTTCAAAAAGTCCAAAAAACATTTCTCTGCTCATGGTCGAAGAACGCCCTTTACGGGATTACTTTGGCCTATTTTCATTTTCTCAAAACATGTTTAACGTTGAGCCCGAGTCGAACCTCCATACCTTACTTCGTGGATTCAACTCTCACACACACACCAATTATACTCATGTGTCGCCCACGCAAGCATCTCACATTCCATCTCCTCTGATGATGAGTGTCAACGCGTCAAATGCTTTGTTATTCACATCTTGTTTTCTAGCCAATCACTTTCCCCATGAGTGTCCATACACTTCATATCCATACGAACCCACCATGGAACATGTGTATCCATATGACACTATTTCGAAATCCACCTCGGCCTATTGTCATTATATATCTAATCCTGAGTGGTGTGAGCACCCCAACTATTCGTGGAGGCCTAATCAACCTCCCACGCAATACGAATCCCAACTCTATCTTGTGGGTCCTCACACGTTCCAATAGTCGTCATGGCAATCAATTGCACCCATTCCCGATCAACTCCCTCACTATGCACCCAAAAATTATCATCCTTTTATCTCTCACGGTGATGCTTCTCCCATGTATGATACACTTGACTCCTCTCCCCACAGTTCATACAATTATTCTCCATATAGTCCTGCTACTAGTGAGTTGTGTCCACCTCCACCATCATCTGCCTCCACTCTCGAAATCCTCTTGTAAAAGTTCATCCTCAAGAAATAGAAAGCCACCCAATATAAAATGAAGCCCTCCAATGTCTTGAACAAAGATTAAATGAAACTGAGTGTACGAACGAGTTGGATTTCACCCCCAGTCAACTCGTTATTGCCCCCATGTGGAGTGTTGAGGAGTTGTCTTGTGTCACTCATTTTGAGTCTGACCAACCCTACCACCCCGAGAATCTTGACGTTAAGACCAGCATGTGGTCCGGGCCTCAAGTTGACAATTATGTTGATTTATCCAACGATAGTGATCCTGATCAAATCCCACCGTGTCCAAATGCACCCCTCGTTGGGAATCCTATTTACCTTCCCACCGAATCCAAGAAAATGCCCGAGTCTACACCTATCGAGCCCACCGTGTGTATTCCCAAGGAACCACTTTATCATAAGTGCTCACCATTTTCTTGATATTGAATCCAATATGGTTCCTATCTCTTCGGATAAGGATCCTGTCCCATTATGAATAGCTCCCTTTGAGCCCACTCTTTCTAGTGATTCCTCTATCTTTGATATTTGTGCCTCTTTAACTTACCCACCACATTATTTGGTGATATTATTGTGGAGAAGTTTACCAATCCATCTTTAAATACCACACTCCCTTATGAGTATTCCTTTACTCCTCTCGACGAGTGTGTGAACCCTACACTTGAGTTGGATCATCTTCCTTTACCCTTTATCCCACCTTATTCATCCTTTATCCAACCCAATCTTCCCATTATCCCACTTGATCCACCCATTGTCCTTTCCACCCCACCACCTAGTTTTAATCCTGATATTATACCTTGCATGTTCCCATCCATATCTTTGGATCCTAACCTGAAACCACCCTCCACAATCTACGAGAGTATATGTGGTACTACTCTCCACTTCCGTGACACTGAGTTTATTACTCTATGCCCCCCACTCTCTTGTGGTGTTGACTTTTTTCTATTGACAACTCCCTGGTGTGTCATAGTGCGACCATTATCATCGTCCATTTATAGAATAGTCATGCAATTTTTATGATCCACACCACATTCCACTTTTCAAATATTTTTGCCTTCCTCACCAACTAGAGCACCATTCTTATAGGGCTCTTGTTTCCCTCACCTTTCGGCTTAATAAGGACAGAGACCGATACCTCTTCACCCTTACCCTAACCGCTACCCACCCATGGTCCACCGATGCTTTGCATCATGTAATGCACTTTGCCATACAGTTGCATTGATCATTTTTAGCTTTCATCCAACAAGACTTACATTTCAATCTTGTTTGGAGGTGATTATTATCACCCATTTTTTATTTTGCCCCTCACTTTCCTAGATCTTATCTTTAGGGTGAGAATGGTGTGGTTTGGCTGAAGAGATTAAACTTAGCGCTATCGAGAGGCAACCTATAGTTTCTTGTATGAGTCTCATCCTATTTGGGGGTGGTGTTTCACATCACCCAATGCTTTACCATGTTTCTAGACTTGTACATTTTTTTTATCTTATCACTTATCCAAGTTCATCTTGGCTTCATATGTCCACTTCATTAGTGGTTGATTCTTGTAATCTCTTTCCTTCCTCATGCCTTCAATTTTAAAAATAATTTTACTAAACATCGAGGATGATGTTCCTTTTTGTTTGGGGTTGGGTAATTTTATCAAAATCGTACCTCTTTTGAAAAAAAATGATTATAAAAACCAGATTTTTAAAATTTTCTTGCAGTTTCTTTCATCTCACTCATTGACGTGAATTTTTTATCATCCATCCTTTAAGTCTAAGAATCAATATGTTTTTAAATAGCTAATGTAATACGTCCCAAGGCATTTTTCACCATGCATTTCTAGACTTAATAAAATTTACGCACGTACCACGTCACTATGGCTAAGAGTTGAAGAGTACTACAATTCTCAAGAGAACCTTAAGGATAACTAGTAGAGACTTTATCTTGTGAGTTCGTTCCTTTCACCCTTTCAGATTATTTTACGCAATCTTCGAGTCACGATTTGATTCAACTTCCCTTGGGTCCGCACTTAATCGTTGTATGATCTCATTACTCTTCACCAAATTTTTGGCTTGATCACTGAGAACGACATCATTTTCTAGTTGTAAGAAATATTTGTCTTGAATTTTGTCCCGATCACTAGGTTTTCACCTGTTTACTTCACCCATTACCTTCCCATATTCTTTCATATTACCATATATTTTCCATACCATCCATTTATCATCTCCATATCATCTTTCATTTAAGAGAAAAATAGTGTTTTTAAAGAGTTACTTAGAAACCTTTGTAGTATTGGTCAGTGATTGACCTATAAGACTTGTAGAATTTTTCATCATTTGATCATGTAATGGAAATGTCGTGAATAGTTTGAATTGTAGAAAATTGCCAAAGTGTGTATCCATAATTTCTCATCTTCGACACTGTGCAACCGTCAGAATGTCCATCGTCTATACAGTTAATCATTATTTGCGTTGTTTTCTATGCAAGCTATAAGAGATGAGACTTTGGCTAATTTTTGTACCATAAATTTTATAACTTTCGAACCCTCTCTCTTGTACTCAAACTTTTCGATTCCAAGCTTTCCTTTTGTGCTCATTATCTCCCTTGCTTCTTCCACTACTATCTTTGTAAGCTTTCTTCCTCCCTTTCTTTTGATTTCTTTCTTAGTTTAATCATGGTATATATTGTTCATGGGGACTCTTTAGATGAATGATAGGCGGGAAAGAAATATCCCTGATTAGGTAGAGTTAGAAATGCCTATACCACCAGTTGATGTTTTATCACTACTAGAGGGTCACTGGATTCGCTCATTATTTATGGCTAAATGTGGTATTACCTTTACCCTTAATCATTTCTTCCTGGAATTTTGTCAATATTTTCACGTTGTTCCTGCTAGGGTACCCCCAATACATGAAGAATAGTAAATGGAATTAATAGGCTTAAACCAATATACATAACCCATATTGGTATCCCTGAGCTAATGTTTTGCTACAAGTGGGTTATTAGTGACATCAGTTGTTACTTAAAAACTAAAGAACTGACAACACCCCCTCTTCGAAGAGGATAAGTGTTTGATGGGACCATGCGTCCTCAAGAAGGACATGGCATAGGTTGCTAGATTTGATATTGTATTTTTTCTTTCTTATTGACCAACTATTTGATAATATGTTGACTAATGTTTCTTGTCCTGTTTTGTAATATTGAGAGCAAAAAATAGTGTCCTAAGGAAGGAAACGTGAATCTTCAAGAGCTAAAATTTATGTGGAGCATCCAACAAATAATTGGTGAGGAGAACCCTAGAGCATCCTCCTACCTACTACAATATAGATGCCCAATTACTTTTTTTGTTGGTAGGCCAACCACTGCAGCACCTTTAATTCCCATTAATTTAGAAGAGGAACCAGTTCCCACTTCTTTGGCTGAGGAGCCTACTAGAGTTAAGAATGATTTATCTAATTCTTCTTCTTTTAAATGGTTAGACATATCGACTATCCTACTTCACCAGTAGCAAGTATGGGCAAGAGGAAAATCCCTGATTTGATGATTGGAGCTTTGTCTCCTACTGCCAAAAGGACTACATAAAAGACCATTAAAGATGTTGATGACAAGAAATCCACTGTAATGGAGAAGACATCTTAAGTTACTGAAAAAGTACCTCGGGTCATCACTACTGAGGAAATTGATACTGTTGTACCTCACTATAACAGGTGAAAAGAGGTTTGCCTAGCAAATAAACTCAAACAATTGTTGTTGACCAATAGGAGTTGGTAAAAAATATTAATTTGACTTGGAGGTTGCTAGCTCATCCTCTGTTGCTGTCAATTTTGGTATGTCCTTAAATCTAATTAGGGATGGGACCCTTCCCACTGATAGGGCAGTTACTTCTCCCATTATCATAAAGAGATTGCCAAAATTTGTCCATGGTAATCTTTTTCCCATAATTCTTGCTTTTATTGACTCATTTTCCTTATTTTGTTATAATTTTTTTCCCTTGTGTAGTTTCTGGTGGATTTCAGACAGATGATGGAGAAGTATGATCAATTACGTTCTTCTAGAAGAGATGTGGATGAGGCCTTTGAAGGTCTAAGGAAATTTTTAGAAACTTCAAGATAGGCGTTGGAGTACAATAAAAAGTCTTAGGAAAATGATTTCACTCTAGCCACTAATAATGCTGTTGCTGCTGAAGAGAAATTGAAGATTATTAAGGTCAATTTAAAGACAATAGAGGATAAGGCCAAGGTGGCCGAGGACAAACTGACAGAAAATCAGACTCTTCTAAAAGCAACCAAGGATAAATTAATAAAGTTGGTTGCCGACTTAACAACTGTGAAGACCACAACCAAGAAGATAAAGAAAACCTATTTTGATAAGGACTGGGAGAAAGCATTCTTGGCTGCATCTGCATAAATTCAATATGTCAGGAAAAAATCTTTCAAGAATGATTGGGGAGAGGCTCTTAAGGAGGTAGGCACTATAGAAGATTTTGAGTTGTTCTAGAGGCCCGATCCAGTCCTAAAATATTTGATGGAAGAATTTAATGATGAAGAAGGATCAAGTGAATCTTCTCTACTACCTTTTGGGTCTATCCAAGAGCCAGTTGGTGAAATCGCTCTTCCTGCTGAGCTGCCTTCTGAATTTAATGCCCCGGACAGGGAGAACGTTTAACTCCTTTGTTGTTTATTTTTCTTGTTAACAAATTTCTAGTTCTTTCTTCCCCTTTTTTAATAGGGGCCCATCTTTATAATCCCCTTTTTATCAATAAAATGATATTCTTTTAATTAAAATCATTTTGTTATACTTCTGGTGTGTTGTCTTTGCATTCTTACAATTGTCATTCTCAGTTTGATGCTAGAAAAAACCATAATTTTTGTTGAATCCGACCTGCTTCAGAGTAAAAACCTTTTGGAACCTGGGCATACTCCTATGTCTGAAGAAGATTTGGCTGGGTTTCTCATCCTAGATGCATCCGACCTAGGCAAAGAATCATACCTTCATCTTCATTACTTATGAAACATAGATATAAGTAACAATGATGCCTATTACAAAATGATTGAGCAACTTTAGGAAGATCATAATTAGGCTAAAGCTTTACTGCATGCCGACTATGAAGCTAAGTATAAAGTGTTAAATGAAGGATGGGGTTTTGATAAGAAACTTGAAGAGTATGCCTCCATGTCTAGGTGAAAATAATTCTTATTGAATTGATAGATTGATGAAGCTCGAAAGATAGGTAAATTGCTCGAAGAGGAAAATAATCGACTAAAAAATGAGCTAGATAGCCTGAAGAAATCTTCCACCAGTGGTAATGATAAAGTTTCTTTTTTCAAGGAAATTGAGAATGATAAGTTAATGGAAGAACTTGAAGCATTGGAGAAAACTAGACTTGGTCAAATTTTCAAGAAAATGATGGCTACCCGACAAACCGTGGATGAGGAGAGAAGTAGGAAAAATCTATCTCACCAAGTTAGCCAACTAAAATCAAAGAGTCATGCTATTGTTTACTTGTCTGTTCAACTGGAAGCTAAGGATAAGGATATCGCCGACCAGTATGCTCAATTAAAAATCAAGAATGATGTTCTGAAGAAACTCCAACATAAAGTAAAAAGGTTAACCTTTAAATTTCATAAGCAACCCAGGGAGATTTTGATGGAAGGTTATAATGAGGCCCTAAGTCATGTAGATGATCATCTTGCACAAAGTAACCGTAAAGGTTATAGATGGGGATGGACCAAATTTCTTACCTTATTGAAGTATGATGGAAATATCGAGTTATGGTTATTGAATGATCCCCATTTTTTCGATTGTGACAAGCCTCCATTTAAGTTAGACACATCATGGATCCCTCCGGATGCCATTCCCCAATATTTAATCACCAAATATCTAGGAGATTACGACTTTCACGATGTGCATGAGATAATTTATCCTCCTTATCTAATCAATAGACTGAGCAGTAGCAACAAACAAATCATGATCCTCCTACTGTGATAGAGGGAGTGCAACTGATATCTTCTGAAATGACTAAAGCACAAGGGAAGCATCCAGCTGGATAATTCTTTTATTTTTTGTATTCGCCCGATCTTGAATGTAATATATTAAGTATTTGAGTAAAAATATTTGTTTTTGTGATGTCAACTTATAATCAGTTAGTCGACAGAGCTATTTGTGTAATGATAAGTTATTAGACTGTGATTGCAGGGCCTTCGATTCTACTAATGCACTCAGATAAAATTATAAATAGTTTTATTGATCCAAGTTGTAGCACTGGTTATCAGTGGTGACCAAGCGTATGAGAAATTAATGTGTGTATTACTGTATGTAGGAATGTATACATGTTTTCCAGCATTTGACCTAGCGGGTAAAACTTGTTATTAATTTCTCAAGTTGTATATGAAGTTTTATAGACTTTTTGTTCTTAACCTATCAAAGATGAAGTCATACATGAAGAAGTTACTAGTGGAGACTAAACGTGTTAGGAATACATATGTGTAAATTCATGTGTTTCACTTAGTTGGGTAAGCCTTCTTATTCATGACTTATTAATATGAATATATACATGAAGTAATAATAGGGTCGAGTGAGACACGACTACATGTCAAGATATTGGTGCATCTTGAACTGCTTACTAAGCTATTAGTGCATCTTAAAATTCTATAAGTCAACCTTATTAAGTATCTGATTTATATATTTGTTGTCGTTTGTTAATCGGCAAGGGATGAAGATCAAGAGACATTGTTTGCTCATTATTTCTGGGGATATGTATCTCCCTACTCAGGAAAAAAAAATCAAAAAAATAGGAAACAAAAATAAAGATATTTTATTGAACATGAAATAAAGTTTTGTTTAACATAAAGAAAAAAGAAATACAAAATGCCTTTATTCACTAGTAGTATTTTCGGAGGTGCTATGGGTTCCAAGGGCTTGAATTCTTCCCCATCAAGTGTCTAAAGTCAAAAAGCTCGTGGTTGGATTACTAATGCAATACGATATGGACCATGCCAATTTTCCTCAAGCTTGTTTCCTTTTTAGATGACTTTCTTGAGGACGTAGTCGCCTTCTTTTAAGTTGGTTGGCTTGACCCGTTTATTGTAAAAATGAGCAGTCCTTTGTTGATAGGCAGCATTTGTGAGGGTGGCATCTTCTCGAACTTCCTCAACCATATCCAATTCCAATCGTCTCATTAGATTGATCTTAGGATAATCAAATTTCTTTATATGGTGGGTAATGGCTCATTAAATTTCTTTATATGTCGGGGAGTAGGTATAGAAATTGGGAGCCTGATCTTGCTTGCAGATATGCTAGTCTCAGATATGCATGAGCATGATGCCATTATTGGCATCGATTGGATTACTTCTTATAGAGCCATGAGAGACTATTTAAGTAGGAGTATTATTTTAGTGATTCCTGGTTAGGAGATGTTTCTGGTGGTGATGCCTCGTCCTGAGGTTGGGTCGTCCACCCATTTATATTACATAAAGGAGGAGACCTCTAAGGAGATAGTGATTTCCATTTATTTTATTCCTGTAGTTCGTGAGTTTCTGATGTGATCCAGGATATACCAGTGTTACCACCTAGTCGAGAGATAGTTTTTGTTATAGATTTGATGTCGGGCACTCGATCGATAGCCCGGGCACCATATCATAGGGCTCCAACTGAGATGAGAGAGTTGCGGGATCAAATTGAACCGTTGTTGGTACAGGACTTCATTCGTAGGAATACCTTTCCTTGGTGTGCTCCCGTGTTGTTTGTGAATAAAAGAGATGAATCAATGAGGTTGTGTGTGGACTACGGAGAGTTGAACAAAGTAACGATACGAAATAAGTATATGTTACCCCAAATCGATGACTTGTTCGACCAGTTGAGAGGAGATGCCTTCTTTTCAAGATAGACCTAAGATCAGGATATCATCCGTTACGGATTAGGGAACATGATCTGTCGAAGACTGCTTTCTTGACGCGATATGAACATGTTTAGGATGTTTTGTTCTGGCAAAACCTCACATATGAGAGGGTTGGGCTCGAATTTATATTATATATTATAGGGACTTAGAAAGGTATAGTGATCTCAAGATATTCGATTCTAGTGGGTGTAGGGACTTTATTGATATGATTCGAAATGTATTGGGTTTACTATTGAGCAGAAAGATTTAGCTCGTTATTATGTTAAACTTTCAGGACTTAGTAATAGGAAGGGCGCATCGTTATATCACTCCTTTAGAGATGTGGAAGTTAAGACTTAAGGTTATACGTCTGAGTACAGGGTTTTGAGAGCCCCGATTGTATGTGTAGGAGGTTTATGGAATGTGATTACCACCAGTGTTGAGTGATACTGACTTTGGGGGGGGGGGGGAGTCCCTCATTTAAATGTAATTGCGGAAGGAGATGTAGCTTTTATGTCAAGAGACGGGGATATAAGGGTAAATGTTATGGACTAAGGGCCTAACGGATTTTGATAACTGACAATGATAGGTAGTAGTGTATCAGGGGGTTCCTTATTTGTATTTCTCTTTGTGATACATCCCACGCATGAAACTTAGCGTAAGGTTAAAAGTAAGGAGATGTTTGGCCATTCGTCCATGAGTTCGGTACCTCGGTCGTTATAGAAGTATGTAGTTATAACTGTAAGTTTAAGGTTAAATTACGATATAAGGCGAGTGGAGAGGGTTTTGCGGTGAGGAAGCATTGAAAATTTTGTTTTATCACCACGAGTTGAAGGGTGGAACGATGTTAAGGAGTATTTAAAATATCAATTTCTAGGGTAATTGAGAGTACCCAAGTGTTGTAGCCACGTTGTGAGTATAGGGGCAATAAAGAATTGGGTGTTATGTGTGAAGTGTATGTGATGCTTACACCAGTATCCACGATTTATAGGGTGTATGGTCACCCTGGTTAGCTGATGTAAGAATCATCTGGGCTAAAGGGACGTGGGAATAGATGTGTGAAATATATGTCTGTGGGACTAATATAATGAAGTGGAAGTGGTAGAGTGTATTAAGCATTATGTGAGAGGGACGATAAACCATATATATGTGTGCGATCAGAGTAACACGCCCAAACTTGGTGGAAAGGATGTGGGAAGCCATTTAAAAAGGGGTATCCCTTAAGAAGACTAAAATTTAACTATTATGGAAAATTTGGAGCGGCGTTCTTCCTAGTCCAATGTTGAGACTGACTTGCGGAAAAATAAAAAGATGATGCCAACAAGGTATAAGGAGTCCAGAAGTGTACATCGTGGTGAAAAGTGTGCGGGTCAGAACTTCTGGTATATACTAAGGGATGGAGAGGATTATTAAGTACCACTTAATGTGAGGCATTATAAGTGGAAGTCGATGTTAAGAGGGACATAGTGATTAGTCTCCATGTGCACCACTCATAGATCGAAATCGGTTGGAGTAAGATGATCAGCCAAAAAATATTGTATCAAGCCGATGATTCTGGTAATGGAAGAGGGCAGTCAAGTCAGTAAAATTTCTTTGATGAGATGTTAACCTCAAGGTAAAGTCAGGAGTTCCTTTGAATGTGCGAAACAAGTTGACCAAGAAGGAAGCGATTGATATCCCTTTGGGGTGATTTACAATATTAGATAGTTTGCCCGAGTCTTCCTTTGAAAAGAATAATCGCGCTGGTACCTGGTCCTGCTCGGTATTGTTCTAAACTAGGATGAGATTCTTGAACCCCACCTTAAATATGGAATTTTAGAAAGTAGTGGGGATAACATTTCGTTTTGAGCAGGTTGAATCACCTATAGCTCGGGGAGTAGGCGAAAGATGATTAATAACTGGTGAAGGTGTATGAAAGTAATTTTGTATTCATTGTGATCATTTCATTTTCATAACGGATATAGCTAGTAAGTGAAGTATAGTACAGTAATTGGGAGAGGATAGTACCTAATGGTAGGGTTGTGTGAAATCACTCGAACTATTTATTGTCAATAAAGTGCTTATTGAGGTTTTGGTGTGGAAAACCCTTAACTATTCTCCCTCTGGATGTTTAGAGGTTAGCGGATAATCAGAATTTTGGATTGGTCAAGAGTTAGATTCCGATGACTAAAGTGGAAGAACCACATATAGTCTTAGGTGACCTTTTAACTGTCATAATAGTTACATCGCCAAGAATCGGGATTTGAAGAACTGAAAAAGAGTAGTCAGATGTTAATATGGTTTCCCCTAGGATGGGAGTTTTGTGCTTAGATAAATATGGGAGTTGATACGAATTGCGGTGCGGCCTCCCAATAATATTGAGACAATGGGGCCAATGATGTATAGGCTAGTCTCATTCGAATGTTGTTTGGTAGGAGAACAAGGTGAGGTTCCGTTATTGAGGTACAAACCTATAACTAATAAAGTGTCGAGAGTGTTAAACAAACTTACTGTGGAGCGGGAGCTATAGTGATCGAGCCTTACTTTGAAGTTGGTTTTGAGTACTGGAGGAAACCTGTTTTTAATAGGTATGTCTTACTTTTACAAATTTCGGGACGAAATTCTGTTATTAGGGGGGAAGTATGTAATACCCCGCATTTTTATGGCCTTTAAATTATAGAATTAATTAAATTAAACTGGGATAAATTAATTTAATATTAGTCCAGATTTTTAAAATAATTATTTACTAGCGTGTTGAGAGTTAGTGATTAATTTATAAGAATTATGTTGAACATTACTTAATGAGTAAAGTAATATATGACATTGAATCTATTAAAATTGTCGCGAGTGAATAATACGACAGTTATAGAAATTAAGTCCGGACACGCATGTCAGTCGCGTTGGGACTAAATTAATGGGATAAAAAGAAAATTAATTCTAAGTCATCCGTATGGTCATTTAGAGTGCGGAAATGGGTCTAGAAGGTCCGAGATAGTAAAAAAAGTATACTCAGGAGTTTAGTTTGGGTCTCGGGATGTTTTTAGGCCTAACCGGTAACCCGGGAGGGTATTTTGGTAATTTCCAATTTTACGTCTTAATTATGGATGAAAATTATAAGGCTATATCTGTTGTTAGAGGTTGTCTTCTAGGGTTAGAACAAACACAAATCATAGAAGCCATTAGATGAGAGAAGTCAGGAGCTTTCCCAAAAATAGAAGCATCCTAGTTGCACCGTTCGCACCAGAAACACCGTCGGAGTGTAGATCGGAGGAAGAGGAACTCAGCCACTCCATCAAATCCCAGAAATTCACACCTTTGATTTCCAGGCAAGTGTCTAAATTGTTGTTCTTTAGTTGATAACTCATCCATGCTAGTGTAGGAGATAATGATTTTATGTCGCATGAAAATATAATGTGTTGGGAGATTATTCTTGCAATTTGGAGTAGAACATATGTTAGGATAAATATCTTGTTATATGTAGAATATTAACCACGAAATTTGATGCCCAGTAGAGATAAAATTTTGAAAACTAATGAAATTCTTGAGAAAATTAGATAAATTAGGGTTAAATGACAATTTCTTGAATTAATCCATTTAATAACGATTCTTGAGGAATTAATGAATGTTTTACATTAGCAATCTTCCATATTGGTTTATATAATGTGCATGATGTTTGGTTGGGAGTTTCGGACATGTTAATGGAGGTTTGATGATTTAAATTGGATGAAACCCATAGGTTAAGAATTGCAAAAAATGGGCTATTACTTGCTCGATCGATCGATCGACTCAAGAATGTTGATCAATCGACTGGATTGATCGATCGACCCTCTTCATCAATCGATTGATCGACTCCCCCTGGAAATTGAAACTTCTTCCCTATTAAATGTTAATCCAATCCCAATGTGTAAGGACCTTTGGATATAATTTAAATATCATAATGGTACTTGGGGAGGACCAGTAGGGTATAGGCGAGGTCCAGGTAACACTACTTTATATGACATTTGACCGTGGGATTTCGGGGGTATAAAATGGAGTGGAAATCACGCGTACGTTAAATTAGGTTTTGTGGGAATTAAGAGTGACTTAGACCAGTAGGGTAGAGAGTGTACACCTAATAATTTTATACTTATCAAGATGAAACACTTCGAGAGACGAGAAGTACTTAAGAACTTGCGGTAATTGAGAAAATAAAAGAATGAATTAATTATGTAAAATTCTGGTGCTACGTGCCACGTATGGTTAGAATATGTTATGGGTCGTGGGTTTACCTATCTGAATAATGTAAATATAGATGAGTGTATGAAAATATATATATATATATATATATATATATATATATATATATATATTATGTGAACATTCGTGTTTAATCATACCCGCGCTACTTGCTATCATGGAGGTTTCCGCACCGGGACAGTCTTATCTCGATGTGACCGTTATGGGGGATATTGGCTTAACCCTAGAACATAGGATCCCTGGATACATGCTATCTGAGAATGGTAGTCAGACGGTCCTAAGAGACGTGAGGGTAAATGCTGACCTCTTAGTGACTGGGAACTATACTTCCCCTCCAATATGTGTGTTTTGTGTTAATACAGTTCGAGAGTGATTCTGAACTAGTATTTCTCTTTGTACGAGAGATGTGGGGACTTGATAACAAAGTATACCAGCACCATAGATGTATGTGGGGTGCCCGATTAGTATATATATTATGATTGATAAATATATATACCTGTGATCAATCTACTGTGCTTGTAATTAGATAAAAATGGAATAATTAATATTAAATGTATTAAGTGGTTGAGAACTTAGGTCTATATTGAGATGAGCATAACTAGCTTAATTTATTCATAAGAAAAGGTTATCAAATATAAACTATAGTTATGAGATTACTTGAACATAATTTTAGTGACGGAAAATTGGGTTAGACTAGAGATTTGGGTTGGACTAGTTAATTGGGTTAGCTTTATCTAGATTAGTTCAGTAGTACGTTAGGAGTTCAAACTAGTTGAGGCGTGGGAATTCCTAAGTGAGTGTTGAGGTACTAACATGTATGTAATATCAAGTGGTAAGAATTTTAAACACCTGCTAAACTATTTTAAAGTTGTTCTACACTCAGGCTCCGACCCGTTTCCTGTCATCTCTTCTTTCTCTTGTGTATATTTATGTATTACAGGTGCCCAGCCACCGGGGCGTCAATCTTAGATCTTTGGACTGTTGGCGTGCTATAGCTAGTGTGGAAGTTGCAGGTCCTGGAGGTTTACGACTTCATCCTTGTCTTCTCCGTCTTTTATTTAGTCATTATTAGATAGGGCATGTGTCTCCCATTTCCAATTCTTATCTTGTTCGGAGAGATTTGTACTCTTTATTTATTTCCGTATTCTGTTTTAGTTGGGATTGCTTTTGAGTATTACTTTGTCCTTCGATTTGGGATATTTTACTTGGATTATTAATCTAGCATGTTTATTCGACTTGGGTGGTTTGGTATTCAATATTGTTGTCTGTGTTCATGAAAATATATTCGTATATTAAATTAACTATGGAACTTAATCTTTAAAGACACTTAGCTTAATTATTTATTAGGTGATTAATAAAGAAAATTATTTTTCATCAGTGATGTTAAGAATTAACCAACCAGACACTTTGATTTAATTTAATAAAGGACTGACCACCTGATATTTAATTAGGCGGAGTGTCACAACGTACTTATCTTTACTTTGTTCTTCATTTAGCTATCACGTAAGCTATGTCATAGTAATTCTCAATTAGACGCATATCATTATATAGTCAAGATAAATGTACACTAGTTATTATTTAACTTTCACAGATTCATTAAGTCCACATATACATATAACACTCTTTTATACGTATATACATAGCCTCCCCGAGCTATCCTCCTGAATGCATTCCCTAGTAAGCTATCAGGCTCCAGGTATGCCACGTACCACTCCTAGGCCACGAGGTCGAAATCTCAGATTCAATCCCATATCGTAAGAATATAAACTAGAGGCAGTTATAGACATACATCCGTAGGTCATAACCATACCACTTTACCCCACCAGACTGTGATACCCCATATTTCTGTGTATTTATAATTTAATTAATTCAGGGAATTAATTCGAAAAAATATGTTGTATTTAAATTACGTGAGTGAAGTAATTTAATGTGATTAAATGAGAAATGTGATTATTAAATATTAATCGAGAGATAGATACTGATTAATATTATAGTATGAAATTTACTAAGTGTGAATACTAAATAATTGTTGATAATTGTAATACGGCATAGTGAGTGATATGTGCGTATTTTAGTTTATCTTAATCGGGAGTCGCGTATAGACTGATTTGAGGTTGAGAAAGGAGATATATTTTTAGTGACTCAGATGATAATTTAGAGGCCATGGATGATTCTGAATGGATCAAAATAGACGAAAAAGTGTACCTGGGGGTATTGTTTGAGTCCCGGGTCAATTTTAGACAAAATCGGCACCTGTTGAGTGCGTTTTGGTCATTTGGCAAATAGGGGTTAAGTGATAACTTAGACTTTTTTTTATAGTCGTTGTTGAAGTTAAGTTAATCAAAACCTTCAATTACCTATAAAATATAATAAACTAAAGTATAGCGGTAAGTAAGGGTGTTAGTCCAAATCTATGGATTAAACATGTGAGAGAGGAATGCAACTCATTTTTATTTGATTTCTTTTTGGACTTTTTACTTTTTCTAATCTTTTTAGCTTTTTTTTTAATATTAGAATAATTTTGTGATGGTGCGAATGAAAATAAATAAGAACAAGTAAATAAAACTAGAATAAAAATGTGAAAAATATAAAAAAATATGTGATGAAAAATGATGAATAAAATCTAACAAAAAAAAACAGATAAAGAGAGGAAATAAATGTGAGAACAATCAAGGAATGTGATTACACCACAAATTTTAGTTATTCTAATTAATTAATTTACTCATTCGTAACTCCCAAGTTAGTATTGAAATTACAAGTCAACTCTCGTCACAAATGAAATTTTAATACCAACCTTTTAGAAAATTAAGTTTAAACCCCACAACTCTAGAAATTAGATTTATACTCCTTTTAATAAACCACTTGCTAGGATTGTTTCATCAAAATTTTTATAAATCATAGAAAATAAATTTTAGAGTAGAAGTTCAAGAAATAATACCACACATAAGAAAACCATATCTATAGTTCGATTCTAAAATGGATATTATATTTTGAATTTCGATTTTCTCTCGAAAATCATTTACCCTCTCTCGAGGCATAAATTGATCCGTGGATGATCAAAATTAATATTCAAATGGATTTTCAAATAATTGAAATAATTAATTCAAATAACATGAATAAGGGTTCACCACCACCCCCCCCCCCCCCGAAATGTTTTTTAGTCTAACATAATATGATCACGATAATCAAATAAATAAGGTAATAAAATAAAAGAGAATAAGAGAACAATCAAACCAAAAATAATTGAGTGGAATTGAGATCCATCCTTGAATTACAAGCATCTGAACTTCAATTGGGTGATCCAACAAATTAATACATAAAAATACTCACTCAACCTGAATCTTACACAATTATTTCACTCAATTTAAATCTAAAAAAAATTAAAAAAAAATCCTAGACTAAAAAAATATTATTTCTAACTCTCTTTAAGCTAACTTTACAATTTCTCCTTGACTCCCTTAAAAATGGGTTTTATTCTTCCTTTTATAGTGTGCAAGTGGCTAGGGGTATAAATAGGAGAATTGAAATATGCATAGGGTTTATGAGGTGTGAGAGGGTGAATAAGGAAATTTTGATAATGATGAGTGAGTGCATGTGGGAAATGGTGAGGAAGAAATCAGATTTGATATGAGGGGCAAGTTGGGGGTATTTAAGGAAATGGGGTTAAATGGCATTTAAAACACATGTGAGGCTTTATTTTTATTGCTTGTGTTGATTTATTTGGCAGGTAGAAAAATCGTGTTTGGCTTAAGAGGTTTGAATGGATGAAATAGGTTTGTGGCTTTGGAAGAGGTAGGACTTGGGTCGGGATGGTGTGGAAGCGATCCAGTTTGCTATTGGGTGAAATCGGGCAAGGTAACAGTTGGTTTGAAATTAGGTTTGGTTGAGGCTGCTTTGGTTTTACACGGGGCAGGTGGTTTTGATTTTGGGTCGGGTTTAGATTGGTTCGTGGGTTGGAGAGGGATCCGGTCGTGCAACGAGTTGGATGGTTATGGTCGGGCTAAAAGGGAGCTCGTCGAAGTTGGTTTGGACAGAGGTGTGCAGGTCGATTACACTAAGGTTTTCTTCGGCTTTGAATTCCGGGCATGGTGTTTTAGGTCTAAATGGTTTTATGGAAAATGGGTTTGCAGTTATGGAGGATGAGAGAGTAGAGAGGAGATGTGGGTTCAATAGAGGATTTGGTTATAGTGGAAAGAGAGAGGAGAGAGAAAGTTTGTGTTGGGAGGTTGAAGATGGGTTAGGGAGATGTAGGGTGAGTAAGGTTATATGGGTTATAGTGAGGGTGAGTTAGAGTTGATTTAGGTTTGATTAAGTGTAGATAAGTGTGTGTGTGTGTGTGTGTGTGTGTGTGTGTGTGTGTGTGTACCCTAAAAAAACACTACTTAAAAAACTAAAACAACTAAAACTAAAAATTAAAATCTACTAAAAAATAAAATCCTAACCTATATAAGACACTCAAATAATAAAATAAAAGAAATAAACACTAAAAATCTAATAAAACTAAAATAAATAAATTCCTAAAAAAACTAATCCTAATAAAGATAAAATAAAATCAAAACTAATCAAAATCAAAATAAAACTATAAAAATAAATAGAAAAATAGAAAATAAATCCTAAGTAAATCTGAAATAAATCCTGAAAATTAAAATGACTCAAATAAAAAATCTAAAAATAATAAAAATAAAAACTCAACACACACAGGGCGCAGGATATGCCAGGTCTGGACTAGGTTAGGGTTACGGGAGAGGTGTTTTAGTCTTTTCTTGTTGTGAATTGCCTCGAAATATAGTTTTTGAAATTGCAACTACAATCAAGCCTGCACAATAGATAATTACACGCATATGATCAAATTCTGTCGAGAATTAGCAATTAAAATATGTCTATTCAGGGTATAAAATATACACTTTTGGGTGCTTATCACACCACCCCCAAACAGAACATTGCTAGTCATCAAGCAAAATATAGAGATAAAGGAAGATAAGAAACCAAAAGTCTATCACTTTCGTGGACACTTGTGATTGCACTTAGCATGTGCAACAATCCTTTAAACCTATAGGTTTCCCTATAGGCCGAGTTGTGTCTCGTGAGGGTTTGAAGGGAATGTATCCAAAAAATTCTTATTTGCAAATGGCAATCAATCTTAGATATAGAATAATCGCACAATCCAACACGAGATACATATTTTCAGGAATACAAGCAAGAAAAGTATAAAAAGTTTTGCGAAGTGAATACTCAAGGCACATCCTTCCTTGAACTCAACGTGTGTAGTGTGAATCAGTCAAAAACGGGTCAAGCATCATAAGAGTAATTCCTAGATTGGCTTTTTGAAATCAACACTTCAACTTCAAAATCTCACGGATATATTTCTTTCAAACGAACTCTCGAGACTTGGGTAAGTTTATCGCTCTTGGGTGTGAGGAGGTGAGTAAATGTAAGCAAGGTCAAATGTCTCACACACATATAAGAAACAACGAACATTTAGATGAAAAATTATCTCATGAAAGAATTCTAGTCACTATAATGAGAACATCGAGTTATTTTCCACGTTGACTTTCATTTGCCCGAACACCTAGGGGAAAATTAGGATGTATACGTGAGAGGGAAAAATGAAATGTGAAGGATATGATGAGGTAGGTAGGATATGATGGTGATATGATGGATGTGTGAGTAGAGTGTTTGACACTTTGAGGCACAATTATCTGCAAACTTTCTCTTTTTTCTTTTCTTTTCTTTTTTCTTTTCTTTTTCTTCCTTTTCTTTTCTTTTGCTATTTTTCTATTTTTTTTTGTTTTTATCTTTTCTCACTCTATTTTTTTATACTCTCAACACTGAAGACATTTTACATTTGTGTCATACTTCATCCTTTCAACATAATATCAAGAATAAAGTATTGGGGGCTTCTGTTGATACCAAAAATTATCCATCTACGTGGGGGAATCAGAAATCAACACCTGTCTCCTTACGTGGAAATAGTCTTAGTCATAAATCACTTGATCGGTAATCAAGGTTGTTGCTCGGGTGGAAGTCCGACTAACCTAAAGAATGCATACCATCAAGGTAGATGAATAGACATCACATGGGAAGGAGCCAAGGGTCATCCAACATATGTTTATGACTATCAACCATCACATTCATTATGTATGGGTGTAAATGCTTGAATATATAAAGGCATTCTAACCCTTGATCTCTAGGTCACTATAAATACATTGTATTCCTTTCACAAAAGGCAAGATAAAACGGATTTGAGGTTATTCTTATTGTAACAAGAATACCCATCTTTCTGTAATCGTTAAAATCAATACAATAACAGTGGACGTAGGCTTTTATTCATAGACAAACCACTCAAAAATCTTTGTCTCTTGTGTGTTTATTTCATCAATTATTATTTTTATCTGTGATTATAAAATTAGATCTAGCCCCTTTTTTTATATCAATAGTGGTCTTGCGAGAGATTTGGAAAGCTAGGTGCAAATGCTTCTTTGAAGGTAAAGAGACAATATCACATTGTATCATCAAGAAAATATAAGCACTTCCCTCACTAGCTCAAAATATGACTTTTGAGGACTCAATTAATGTCTCACATATCTATGTGACTAAATCGTTCATTTAAATATTAGAGTTATAATGCCCAAATTCATCTCTTCTAGGTGGATTTTCCCAATCATTGGTGGTTCAAATTAAATGTTAGTGGCACTTCTAGAAGCAGCCCAATAGAGAGTGAAAATGGAGGCATTATTGAATGTTATAATGGCAATTTTGTTTCTTCTTTTTACTTTCATATTAGTCATAACTACAATTTTAAGACTAAGGTTTTAGCTCCAAAAGGCATAGATTTGTGCAACTGTTTAGGTATTGAGAATTTTATTGTGGGATCTTATTCTTATCTTTCATAAACATGGTTAAAGGTATTTAGAAACCTCCTTATAAAGAAATGCTAAGCATCCAGAATATCAAAATTTTCTCATCTCCCATAAAGTCACATTGACTCATGTTTGGCATTAAAAGAATTATGTTGCAGATGGTCTTGCTCTATTGTCTTCTTATACTGGTAGCTCAAAATTTATTTGGTCTTTTGCTCGTGTCACTAAGCTGTTGAAAGGTCTCTTTAATGTAGATATACTTGACATTCTTAGTATTAGAAAAGTGAATTATTTATAATGGGAATAACATAAATTCCCAGGTATAAGCTTTTTTTATGCTTGTAATAGGGTCAGTATAAATCCCTAAGTTTATTTCTAGTTTTATCTAGTGCTTGTAAATGCCACTTAGGATAGGATCTTTCTCCTTTCTATTAATAAAATGTGTTGGATTTATGTCCCTTTTCTTTAATAACAAGGATAACAATGTTAACTATTCTAGTGAGACAAGCAGGCCATTTTACCATGCAGACTTCAAGTTCTACAGTTCCAAAGGGGAACATTTTAACATTTACCGTAAGACTTTTTAAGAAGTAAAAAAATATTACATCAGTTGATATTCCTTCATCTATAAGAATCCTTAAGATATTATACTAATGGACCATTATCCTAATTACCAATGGGTTGTCATGTGGGATAGAGGATATTTTTGGAGTTGGAATGAGAAAAGAAAATCATTAAACAACCGATGTACACTTTTATAGGTTAAACCTCTTCCTCATCCCTAACAGATAAATATATATAGATGCGACAGGAGCCAACCCTAGTTTCTCTTACATAAGATTTTCGATTAAGCGGTTCCATTCCTCCTACCAGCTACTCCTCGTGATTTCATACGTATTCTAAACGAGATCCTATTCAAAACAAAAGAGCGAGTCCTTCTCTGTTTTGGTCAAATCATGATCATTTCCAACATCTTCTCTAAACTTCTCGAACTTTTCTAGCTTTCAGCCTTCCTTCGTGGTTGATTTATAATGATAAGGGAATTTCAGTCTCTTACTTTTCTCCTGAGGTTAGTTGTTTTAATCTATAACTATTTTTAACCAACTTATTTTGATGATTTAAAGGCGTAAAAATATATGTATCATATTTGAAGTCTTTGAGAAAGTCAAAAAGGACTTCAACTTAGCTATCCATTTTATCTTTTTATTCCATTAAGTATTTTTTTTTTTCATTTTGAATATGGCTCACATTTATAACACCCTATATATTTTAATACTTAGGGTGATTAAATTTAAATTAGATAGCATGTCATTTCAATTAAATACCATTATTATCATGAGATAAAGCTATAGATAAATATATATAAATAGACTGAGATAAGATAAATTTCAAAGACATGTAAGTAGAATGAATAAGAATAGACTAATACTAAATTACCCATAAGTTGTCTCAATGATAAAATCCGAACAATGCAACATAAAATAATCCTCCATTAATACAATCCATAATAACTATAACCATCTCAATTTACAAAATTGAAATTGAGTACATGTTCCAAATAATGTGAAATAAATAAATCTCGGATCTCTTGTATTAGAAGATAAGTAAAACTAATTGATAATTTTAGACATCAACATCCTCTAATTGGTGGTGCGTCTCAAAGAAGAACTTATTAATCCAAAATAAGAAATCTAAGGGAGACGATCACAAGCACCTGAAATGTGAGATCAACATCAATGGGCCAGGCCCACCCCAAGCTAAGAAAGCTACGTAACCCAAAAATATTAGATAAGTAAATAATAAATTCAGAGTTATTATCTTACACAACTCCCATTTCATGAACATTCCACACCATTCATCAACTAATAATAATAATAATTTAATAATTTAATAAACTTCTTTATTTTAAATAACCATGCTTGTGTCTAGCCCCCAGTCGCCATTGATTTATCCAGTCCCACAACATGCACACACAACATTATCCAAATAAACAAATGATTCCCCATTATCAAAATACCAAACCTCCACCACATACAACTAAAAGCATGTCACCACAAATCATAATAATCGTCATTTTTTAGTCACGAATCCAATCCCACATCCATCATATACACTCCAAGTCAACTCATTACAAAATTAAAACAAACCTCAAACATATACACCCCCTGAACACTTCATTAAAATAAATAATTAATTATGGCCCTTCACGTTGGGTCATGAAAAAAGATCATAATGTCCACTCTCTACACATCGTAATTTTTAATTGTAATGTCATTATATATTTTATCATTTATCATTCCATCCTCATCTTATTGTGATATTTAAATCAATCGCCTATCTCTTTAATCTCTTTAATTACACTACATTTATTCTTCCACGGGTTTATTGCTAATTCTTTTCCATAAAACTTTTAGTCATTATTTTATTAATAGTCCAAATAATCTTCAATATGATTCAATTATCTAATCTTTTGTGTAATTTAGAGTATTCACTATTCTAATAAATTTCAGAATTTTCCTATTTTATTACGAATAATGTTACATGGGATAATTAGGGAGAAACATGGTTTTTCATATGGGATTTCATTATCATTACATAAGGATTATATTAACTAAGTATAACAACTATACATAATAAGGACAAAGAGATGAGTAACTACTTACATCATCCTGATTCAAAAAATTGCATGCATTAAAACTTATTTACAAGATTGGTGAATTGTTAATTCTAGCCAGATAAATATTTATGTTCAAATCCTTAATCTCCTTATTAATTTATATAAGCATTTTTATTTATGAATTAAATTAAAGAAGGATTAAACTTGGTGTCTATATGCGAAAAAGTCTAACAGGATTTTACATGAACAATCTCAATTCTACAAATTGTAGGTTAAGAAACGTTTACTACATCATTGATGATGCTGTAAACAACAACCCCAATAAAAGGTGTTGATAAGCTCAAGCTAGTAGTAATAATGGTAGCACAAGAGTATTTATATCTGGTAGACAATGGTGAGGAGAAGAGGAGGAACTCTAGTATATAAGTGGTTCAACCAATATGGACTACATCCATTGTGAGTGTGTGAGTAATTTCACTATAATGGTGGCACTATGGCCTGTGATACAATCTCTCAAGATTTCTCTCTCAACTGTGTAAACTAACAGAGTTTCAGCTAAGGTTGCAATTATCAATCCCTTTACAAGGTAGAGGAACACCTCTGTATATAGTGCTTGGGGGGTGTAATGTACCCCCCAAACATGCAATGAACATGTGTATGAGGATCGAACTAGTATCCTGATGACACCTGGTTCTTCTCAAGTGGACAATGATAACCAAAATATTCCCTCACATGGGGGGGGGGGGGGATGGTTCAGTTATAATTGATTTGCTCACGTGTTATAAGCCTTCCGTGTGCTTGCATGTACCCGAACTTGTGTTATTAACTGTTGTGACCTCGACCTAGCCGAGTAAGAGGTTGGTGAAGTCAGATAGTGTCACTTTTTCTTATCAGTCGCCGATTTGGCCTCGGCCTAGAAGTCTGATCGAGGTCGTGTATGAGGTAAGATCTAATGTCGACTGAGGCAGAGTAGGATGTTGGCAATAACTTATACCCATGAGATTCAGATGACCTCGGTTGATGGTCAGCCGAGGTTGGTCGATGAAGGTCTGACCTTGCAGAATATGACCTTTCTGATGGCAGTTGGAGCTTCTTGTCAAATCGGCTGTTAGACAGGCTGAGGTTGGTGACCCTGAGTACAAGGGTGCACTTTGGGCATATCAATCACAACCTATCCCTTAGTCTCTTATATGAGTAGGTGACTAAGGCGTATGTAGGTTAGGACGAGGTTGAGTCTCTTTTGGTGTCTTGGGGCGTGAAGTGATTCTTTGACACATGTCATTCACTGAAGTGGCTTGCGTTTTACCCAAGGCATGATAGTTATAGGCGACACCTTTTTTGTTTCCTAGGGAAATGATGTGGATATGGGGAATCATACCCTATCATCACAAAGGTTTAAAAGACCTTCTCTTTCCTCATTTTCTCTTTCTTCTTCACACTTCTCCTTCCAAATCTTTCTTCGCTGCAAAAACTCTCAGAAATCTTCCATAGCCAAGTTCTCTGGTTCCCTACACATATTAGTCTTGTAAGCCCTTTCCCTTCACTTTTCGTTGCTCAGGTAACCTCCTTTGGTCCTTTATCTCCCTTTACTTGGTATATTTGTTCATTGGTTCCTTTTCTATTAAGTTTTTAGTTTTTCGGCGAGCAAAACCACCACTGTCTGGTGGTGATTAGGCCAGGGTTGGTGAGGTTAGGTGTTTTTAGGGTTATTCTAGGCCACTCTGAGGTTATTTTATCCTAGGACTCTTTCTTTTCTGCTCTGTGGTGACCTTTTGGTCATCTTCTTCGGTGACCCATATTCAAGTGTTCTTGGTGTTCATGCTAGGGACCTTTCAATTTCCATGATTTGATCCTTAATTTAGGTAGCGTAAGTTGTTTGTCTATTTACAATTTTTAGTCCTTTAAGTGTAGTGTCATCTTCCATATGCTCATACCCTTGTACCAACTTATAGAAGAATTCCCATCTCTTCGTGAGAAGACCCTTGCGAAGATTAAGCAGATAGAGCTAGCCCAGGATAAAGCTCGTAGGGTTGAGGCATTTCCCATCAAACCAATATTTCCTCCTCCTTTAAAGGTAGTCTACCCTGAGCCTGCAGAGGTTCCTGAACCAATGTCTGAGAATAACTCTTCTTTAGACCCAATGTTAACGTCTGAGACTGGAAAATATGTAGACTCTTTTCAAGAGGCTATGGACTATTCCCCTAGGCATGGTAAGGATTTGGAAGATGCCAAGGTTTTAAGCAGAGCCTCGTCTCATAGAGAGGCTATCACTTCGCGTAAATCTCCTTCCATAGAGATCGTAGGGCCCAACGTAGCAATTTTTCCTCCCATTAATTCCATTCCACTATTGGCTACCACCAAGGTTGAATTTGCAAATAGGTTTCTTAGTGGTGTGCCTACCATTACTCAGGTCGACGCTGTAGTGGATGTTGATGATGGTGAGGAGAGCGAACTTGATACCTCTAAGGCATCTGACATTAAGAGCATCGTGAACGAGTAGGACCTTCTTTATTTAAGGCACCTCTATTCCATAGATTCTTCAATCATCCTTAGGAAGCCTCTGAAGGATGAGTGGGCCTTGGATGGCCAAGATAGAGAAATTTGTGTTTACGAGTAGATGTTTAAGTTGGGGTTTCGTCTTCCTATTCACCCAACCATCAGAGTTATACTTTCCCACATAAATCTTGCCCCTTCCCAACTATCCCTAAATGCCTAGAGGGTTATGATTAGGGCCATCGTCTTTTGGAGGGTTGTCCACCAATCAGACCTTTCAGTTAGAGTTTTTATAGGCTGTTACGTTCCATTGTCTTCCAAAAACCACCCTATCTACTACAACTTATTAACTAGGAAATCAGAGAATAAAATGATCTTGGTTACCCAAACTTTAAATCATAATTGGAAACCTCGGTACTTTTTTATTTCTGGGGCGTGGGAATTTGGTTCAGATGAGGCATCTGGAATGTCAGTTTCGAGGACCCCTTTGAGATGGGGGAAGGTCTCCCTTGCTGCTAAAGCTGACCCTGGACTTAGCTAGGATAATTACAAGAATGTTGAGGACCTTCGCATTCAGGGCGAGAAAGGTCATCTTGTTAAATATGAACATCTGATGAACCCTTATTACCTTTCACAGACAGGTTTGGGGGGTGGTCCCCTGGAAGAACTTCGTAAGTCTTCATTTTTCTTACCCTTGTTACACGTCTTATATTTTTTTATCTATGAATGACTAACTCAGAGACTCATCTTTTGTAGAGCGCCCAACAGGCATACCGGACGAGTTTTGGGAAATGTTTGCACCCAGTTTAGTGAAACTTATGGAAAAATGGGGTGTCAAGAGTGCACCACCATCGACATAAAAAAGAACGTCGGCACCTTCAGGGCTGACGTTAATAAAAGGAGAAAGTCCACGGTTGACCCAGTGCATACGAGGCCGAGCAAGACCCAGGCCAAGGATCGTTCCATACCCATCTCTACAGACGATGCCCTGGCTGCTCATCTATCTCAACTTAAAATCGGAGATATCTTAATCAGCCACAGTCTGAAATCCGTCGATGCTATTGGCACAATAATGACTGAGGAGGACAAGCATTTTCTACACGCATTGGATGTCCCGTTATTGGTCGAGTTTGCTCTCCCCAAGTCAATTCAGGTATTAGTTCTTTGCTCATTTGCATACAAGTGTAACATCGGCTTTTCAGAAATTATAACTCATATGTTCATACATTTGATCTTCTTCTGCAGAGTATCTTATCTTTTTATCATCTTATTGATTGGACTTTGAAGAAGATCCCCCTTCTAGAGAAGGGTAAGGAAGCTGAGAATGTTGAGGCCTCTCTAAATGAAGAGGTTGCAAGATTGAATGGAGTAATCAAAGAGAGGGACAGCCAGTTGTCTCAGCTCAAAAAGTATCACAGCAAGGCTCTAAAGTCCAAGGATGATGTTTTTCAGTCTAAGGTTGATGCTGCGGTCAAGGCTGCTTTGGAAGATGTTGTTGAGAAGACCATCGAGGACTACAAGGTCTCTAGAAAATTTATCAGCTTCGACTTTGAGTACCTAGAGAGGGGCATCAAAGTAACTAGTAAATGGGTAGCCATGAGAGAGAATGAGTTCGAGAGCTTTATTACATCAGACTTTATTGATCTCAGCTTTAGAGACCCTCGGTTTACTCAGGAGTTGAAGAAGGTTGAAAAGGGTGATGCTCCTCTATCCGAGGCTATTCCTCTCGAGGTTACAGAGACTGAGTACGCTACTCATCATGATGACGGGGTTGAAGTCACAAACGTCTCCCTTGATCGGACGATTGATGCTATTGGTGGGTCGGTTCCTGCCGAGACATAGGCTCTTTTGCTAATGAAGCTTTTTAATAGTTATAATTTTGATGAGATTTTCTCTGTAATTCTTGTTTTTATGAACTCTGATGGCTTATTGACACTCTGGATTGTAACTCTGAATTCTTTTTATGATAATTATATGTAGTTTAACTTCTTTAGATTATATTGCTTCATACGATGTTTTGTTTAAAATTTATATGATGTTGTTGCCATATAATTGCGATGCTTTACCTCTTATTTTTACCAATCTAATGTTGTTTGAGGTCTGAGGTCACCAAATTATGGTGTTTTACCTCTTAAAATTTCACCAAATAATGGTATTTAAGGTCTACGGTCACTAAATTATGATGTTTTACATCTTAAACTTTCACCAATTAATGATGTTTAAGGTCTGAGGTCACCAAATTATGATGTTTTACCTCTTATTTTCACCAACTTAATGATGTTTTAAGGTCTGAGGTCACCAAATCATGGTGTTTTACCTCATATTTTCACCAAATAATGATGTTCAAGGTCTAAGGTCACCCAATCATGGTGTTTTACCTCATATTTTCACCAAACAATGGTGTTCAAGGCCTGAGGTCACCAAATTATGATGGTTAACCTCTTAAATTTTCACCAAATAATGATGTTCAAGGTTTGAGGTCACCAAATTATGATGTTTAACCTCATATTTTCACCAAATAATTGTGTTAAAGGTCTGAGGTCACCAAATGATGGTGTTTAACCTCTTAAATTTTCACCAAATAATGATGTTCAAGGTTTGAGGTCACCAAATTATGATGTTTAACCTCCAAAACTTTCACCAATTAATGATGTTTAAGGTTGGAGGTCACCAAATCATGGTGTTTCACCTCATATTTTCACCAAATAATGAAGCTTAAGGTTTGAGGTCACCAAATTATGGTGTTTTACCTCTAAAACTTTCACCAAATAATGATGTTTAAGGTCCGAGGTCACCAAATTATGGTGTTTTACCTCATATTTTCACCAAATAATGGTGTTTAAGGTCTGAGGTCACCAAATTATGATGTTTTACCTCTTAAATTTTCCCCGAATAATGATGTTTAAGGTCTGAGATCACCAAATCATTATGTTTTACCTCATATTTTCACCAAATAATGATGTTTAAGGGTTGAGGTCACCAAATCATGGTGTTCTACATCTAAAACTTTCATCAAATGATGATGTTTAAGGTCTGACGTCACCAAGTCATGGTGTTTCACCTCATATTTTCACCAAATAATGATGTTTAAGTTTTGAGGTCACCAAATTATGGTGTTTTACCTCTAAAACTTTCACCAAATAATGATGTTTAAGGTCTCAGTTCACTAAATCATGGTGTTTTACCTCATATTTTCCGCAAATAATGGTGTTTGAGGTCTGAGATCGCCAAATTATGATGTTTTTTACCTCTTAAATTTTCACCAAATAATGATGTTAAAGGTCTGAGGTCACCGAACTATAATGCTTAACCTCATATCTTCACCAAACTATGATGTTTAACCTCGTATTTTCACCAACTTAATGATGATTTAAGGTCCGAGGTCACCAAATTATGATGTTTAACCTCATATTTTCACCAACTTAATGATGTTTTAACGTCTGAGGTCACCAAATTATGATGTTTAACCACCAATTTTCACAAAATAATGGTATTTAAGGTCTGAGGTCACCAAATTATGATGTTTAATACACACACATCGGAGCAAGAACATTAACACAATGTTGCTACTTCTTCATTAACATCCTCTATTAAAGTTGATACAAGTATTACAAAGAGAAGAACAATTGCGACATCATAAGTAATATTTCCTTACGTGATCGGAATTCCAAGGGTTGGAGAAATGTTCTCCTTCAAGCTTTTGTAGCTGATAGGTACCTGGCACAACCTCATCAATGACCTTATAAGGACCATTCCAGTTGGGATGGAGCTTATTGGTTTTCTGCCACATTTTCTTAAGGACTAGGTCTCCCACATCTATTGGTCTTGACTTTACCCTCTGATTGTAGAATTTCTTAGTTCTCTACTAATAGGTTGCCTGCCTTATTTATGCATCCTCTCTTATTTCCTTAATCAAATCAAGATCGAGTCTTCTTTCTTCCCCATTCCTTTGAGGGTTATATGTTTGAACTCTATGAGTGGGAAGTCATACCTCTGTGGGGGTGGCAGCCTCTGAGCCATGGGCTAACATAAATGGAGTTTCTCTCGTTGGTGTCCTCGTTGTCGTCTTGTAGGCCCAAAGCACAGCATATACCTCCTCTATCCATCTTTCGTTAGCCTCTTTCAACCTTTTTTTTATCCCATCAAGGATTGTTCGATTTGTGACCTCAGTCTGGCCGTTTGCCTAGGGTCGTCTAGGAGAAGAGAAGAACTGCTTGATTCCCACTCTTTCGCAGTATTTTTTCGAGGATATGTTCTTGAATTAGGTTCCATTATCTGAGATGAGGGTGTTTGAAAGACCATACCTACATATGATGTTCTTCCAGATGAACTAGAAGGTCTTCTTCTTAGTGATTGTGATCATTGGCTCAACTTCTACCCATTTGGAAAAATAATCAATATCACTATTAAGAACTGATAGTTGTTTATAGCTCTTAGCAAGGGTCCTATCAAGTCGATGCCCCATACTGCAAATGGCTAAGAGGAGATGATTGAAGCCACAGGTTGGTGAGGCTGATGAGGGATAGTGGAGAACCTTTGACACTTATCACACTTCTTTACATACGTGGCTACATCTTTGGCCAAGGTCGGCCACCAGTACCCCTGAGTAATTATCCTCTTAGCCAACAAACTTCCTCTTATGTGAATGTAATGAAATCCCTCATGCACATCGTGCAAGATGTATGGAACCTCTAAAGGGTGGACACATCTGAAGAGAGGAAGTAGGAATCCATTTTTATATAGGATATCTCCTACAATTGAGAATTTGGTAGCTCTGAGCCTCAACTTTCTCCTTTCTAATTTTGACTCTGGTAGCTCTCCCTCTCTGATGTATCTGATAAGAGGATCCATTTATGAGGCTCCCATACTCAGATTTAGGTAAGGTCTAACAACCTCTTCCTCTTCGATGGTTGGCTTGAGCATAATCTCAACTGGCATTATTCTCCTTATGTCTGTCCTTATTGTTGAGGCCAACCTCACAAGTGCATTAGCTCAACTATTATCTAGATAAGGTATCTTCTTCATCTTTACGTCCCTGAATCTTTCTAACATCGATCTCACCCTCTTCAGATATCTGGACATTCTTTCGTCTTTAGCTTCATTCACCCCCAGGATTTTATTCCTGACAAACCTTGAGTCACTGTGGACTAGGAGCTGGCCGACATTGAGGGTTTTTGCCAAAGAGAGACCTGCTATTAATGCCTCATACTCTAATTCATTGCTAGAAGCTTTGAGGTTTAACCTCGGTTCATATCCAATATAAGTACCATCCGGCGCTGACACTATCAGTCCTGCTCCACTTCCTCTGTCATAAGACGACCCATCAACGAAGAGGTTCCAAATGGTTGCATTTGAAGAGAAGTTTCCCTCTAATAGGCCCCCTGCTTGAAGAGGTATCTCTCTTCCTCATTCTCAACTATTCTTTATTTGGATGTACCTATCACGACCTCATCTGATGTTCGACCGATGTTTCTCTCTTCTGTCTTATGTGCAGCCTCTTGATTAATCTCAACCTCGGCCTCATCCCGGGTAAACTCATCCACGAAGTATGTGAGTGCTTGTACCTTGATGGTAACCCTGGGTTGATAAACAATATTGTATTCCCCCAACTCGATTGCCCAGGTCATTAGCCTTCCTGACTTCTCAGACTTATGGAGGACTTGTCTGAGTGGTGAATCAGTGAGGACGACCATAAAGTGGGCTTGAAAGTATGGCTTCATTTTCCTAGAAACATGTATCAAAGCATAGGATAAATTTTCAATCCGAGGTTACTTATGCTCAGACCTTTGGAGTGCCTTGCTATTGAAGTACACTGGTCTCTGCACTCCATCCTCTTTTCTTACTATCGCAGCACTGATGGATGACTCTGAGACAGCTAAGTATACATATAACTTCTCACCCTGAATTGGCTATGATAGTAGTATGGGAGAACCGAGGTAGGACTTGAGCTCTTTAAAAGCAATGTTGCATTCCTCATTCCATTCGAAGGACTTTCTAAGAACTTTGAAGAAAGGAAGACACTTATATGTGGCTCTTGAGATGAACTTGTTAAGTTAAAAAAATCTTCCGGTTAGCCATAGTTTTAGGTGTCTTTATTTCCAGCAAAGCCTTGATCATTTTAGGGTTAGCCTCTACTCCCCTTTTGTTGATGATGAATTGCAGAAACTTTCCTGCTCCTACCCTGAAGACACATTTGGCAGGGTTGAGCTTCATTCTAGATCTCTCCATGATGTCAAAAGTTCTTTTAAGGTCGGACACTTAAGTGTCGGCCTTCAGACTTTTCATCATCATGTCGTCCACATAAACTTACATGGATTTTCCTATCTAATCTTCAATTATCTTATTTACAAGACATTGGTAGGTCGCCCCTACATTCTTCAGGCCAAAGGGCATGACCCTGTAGCAATATGTCCCTTTGTTTGTGATGAATGATGTCTTCTTTGATTCTTTCGAATTCATGAAGATCTGATTACACCTAGAATACGCATCCATGAAGCTCATGAGCTTATGTCCTACTGTGGTATCCACCATCTGATCAACAGGAGGCAGGGAAAACTATCTTTTGGTCAAGATCTTTTTAAATCAGTGAAATCTACACACATCCTCCATTTCCTATTATCTTTGGAAGCAATGAAAGTGTTAGATAACCACTTGAGGTATATGACCTCTCTGATGAACTTGGCCTCCTCAAGCTTTCTAACCTCATCTCTGATGGCATCATACTTTTCTCTTGAGTATACTCTTCTTCTTGGCTTAATAGGCTTACCATATTCTACAACACTGAGTTTATGGCACATAATCTCAGGATCAATACCCGACATGTCTGCCTGCATGGCTCCAGGCAAAAATACTTTGTCTCTTCCTCAACAGCTTTACTAGTTCCTCCTTGATCTCAGGTCTTAGGTCTTTACCAACATGGATGGTTTTTTTCGGCTCGTCCTCAATAAGGACGATGGATTCTACCTCCTCCATGGCTTCTCCCTTTTTGAGCTTTGTTTCATCCCTAGGATCACGTGTGTCGATGTTGTACGTGGTTATTGCCCTTTTATGAGCCTCTCTCTCTTCTGAAGAGTTGAAGTAGCATTCACGTGCCGATGTTTGGTCACCATGCACTTCCCTTACTCTATAAGGAGTCGAGAATTTTAGCATTTGGTGGATCGTTAAAGGCACGACCTCAAATTTCTTGATGGCTACTCGTCCTATGATGAGGTTGTAAGCTGAGAGACGTTTTCATCCATCACAACGAAATTAATTTTTTTTGTGAACCTCTTAGGCCATTCATCTCCCATTATCACATCCATTTCATACATACCCAATGGATGAACCTTTCCCCGCTGAAGCCAACCAAGGGATGATGATAAAGGATAAGCCTAGATCTGCTGAGGCCCAGGCTCTTAAAACATGGCCAAAACATAATGTATGTAGAACTAACCCCATCAACGAGAATCATCTAAACTTCACACCAATGCACCCTTGTGGTGATGACAAAAGGGTCATTGTGGGGAGCTAAGATACCCTTGAAGTCAAGTCGTGAGAAGCCAACCACGAGGGTGTCCATATCTACCTTATTTCTCTTCTCGCGCTTAACTTCTGTAGATGCCAAGTTCACAACCTCAGATTTAGTCACTACTTTGGCCTCTTCCATATGAGCCTTGCGATCAACTACCTCTGAGCCACCCCTTGTTAGTCCCCCACAGATAGTGCTCACACCTAAAGAGATCATACCGACCATCTTCACTAGGACATTGTCATCTTTTGGTGGGAGGTCAGGGTTATCGTCATCATCATCTGAGTCATTATTTCTTCAGGCAGGGGCATCCTCCCTACATTTATCATTTCTTTTCTTTTTGGGGTTGTCTCTTCCCCCATTATAACCTCTACCATCCACATAATTTATGAGCTTTCCAGACTTCAATATTTTTTCAATCTCATCCTTCATGGCGAAACACTTGTCAGTTAGATGTCCGTGATCTTGGTGGAACTCGCACCATAGACTCTTATTTCTCTTATGTGGAGGAGCCTTCAATTTCTCCGACCATCTCAGAGATCTATGATTCTTCATTTCGTTGAGGATGTGTTCGCAGCTCACAGTTAAAGGAGTGTAGTGTGCAAACCTATCATCTGCAGTCCTCTTCTTTCCATCCTTTTTCCTTGGAAAGTTCCCACTGCTACTCCCATTCTCATCCTGATACTTCGCAGCCATTAATTCTTCTGCGTTCATGACCTTTCCAACAGTTTCTAACAGCTCATTCATAGACTTATGAGGGTCTTCAGCAAGCTTCCAAAGTAGCTTTCCCTTTTAAAGCCCACCAATAAGGGCTGTCATGGCTATGCTCTCTTCATAATCTTCTACCTCTAATTTTTCCTTGTTGCACCTCGCGATATAGTCACTGAGACTTTCATTCTTCCTTTGCTTTACATAAAGCAAGTGACTCATCTTCTTTTGAGGTCTTACCCCAAAACAGAAGTTATGAATAAACCGCTCGGCCAAACCTTTAAAATTTCCAAGTGAATTTTTAGGAAGAGAAGTTAACCAGATATGTATAGTCCCAGTCAAAGTGCTTGAGAAATCTTGGCACCTCATTTCATCAGATATTGAATAAATGTCTACTATAGATTGATACAATTTTATATGATGGACTGGGTATGTACTTCCATCGTACTTGGGAGACATCACTGGAGGTTTAAATTTGGCAGGGGTTGGAAAGTTAACAATCCTTGCCACAAATGTTGAGCCTTCTAAGTACCCCCTCTGTAATGGGTCTCGGCTTTTTATGAGGTCCCTTATCTTCTCTTTAAGTCTTTGAATAGAATCATTCTATGGTTTAGAAACGTCGTCCTGTCCGAGGTTGTCCCCCACCACCATCAAAGGGTGGACTGAGGGTTCCCCAGCTGCTGCACAACGTCGTCTACTGACCTCCCCCTGACCACAGTTTCGACCATGTGGGCCAGCTATGAATATGATTGACAACCATCCCTTTGTGACCACCATCCCTATGATCACCACCATCCCTTTATGAGTCAGCTATGCTTCTTGACCTGGATAGCCTCTGCATCAGATCATTAACTAGGTTGAGCCTTTCAAAGGTAGATCCTCCACTTAAGCGATCAAAAGCTGACCCTCTCTGTCGTGCATCACCATCTTGTCTTTCACACTAACCTCGGCTCTATTGTATAGGACATATAGTGCTGTTTGATACCTCATACGGCTCCCAACAATCTACCGGGGCATCCTCTGCCCCAATGTCATCTTACCTATCCTCAGGGAAAGGGTTTCCTTGCCTCTGTGACACCCCGACTAATTAAACACCGGGTAGCTACTCCTTTATTAAATTAATACAAAATGCCAAGTTGGTTCAGTTCATAGCATCACTGTCAAAAACGTTTTAAAAATTACTAGCCACCTAATATTTAAAAAGTGAGTTGTCCATTTTAGTTAAATCCGGTTAACATGAAATAATTAAATTATGAAAAGTTAACATAACCAACACAACATAGTCACAATAGAATAACCATCCAATAATAATGAGTCTGGAGGAAAAACTCCTCACAACAATCCGAATACCGAAATAAATAAATACAAAGTCTGCATCACTAAAGTTAATTACAACCCAAAGTCTGAAATAACTGAATAAGTAAGATGTCTATAAAAGGAATGGGCGACATGCCCAACAAATGATAAAAACTGATAATGGAGTCAAGATCAGAAATGGAGGCGTCTACTGTCAAGGTCCTGTAACTTCCACAACAGCTACAACATGTCACCTGAATAGAACTCCTATGCATGGTGTCCTTGTGGCTGGGGACCTAAAAGGTTTTATAAAAAATTAGATTTGAAAGCAAACGGGTCAGAGCCCGATTGTGAAAATAGTTTAAAAATTTACAAGTGTTTAATATCATTAAACAGTGAATATAAAGTACATGATAGTGTGTGCACTCACATGAGTTCCTCACCTCTCAACTAATTATGCACTCCTATCGCACCCGTACCCATTCTAGTTATTCCCATTTCTAACTAGTCCGATACTAAAATCTAACATTTCTATACGATATTCAATTAAAATTCCCAACAACTTTTAGTTAACAGAGTGTTATAACTTGTTATACAGTTTCCCATATTACTACTACTAATTACTAAAGATCTTCCATTTTCAGTTGACAAACTGTTGCTATTATTAATATTCACATTTATTCATGATAATACATTTCAATTAACAGTATATTATTCTCATCATAAATATATAATACTAGCATCCCGAGACTAAGCTGCGGTGCACACATACTCTGCTATCTAATCCCGGTACATCACGTACATAAGAACCACGTATTCTGAATCTCTCAGGAAATGTTTCATTAACAACAATCACAAATAATGGAGGCGAACATTGTTCACATCACATGGGTCACGCACATACCTACGCTCCCATGATCAGCAGACTTATTAACTTCTCAATAAGTCCTTCTCTGACCTATGCCCTCGAGGTACCAATCTAAATCCCCCCCCCCCCCCGTAGGCACACAAAGATTAGATGGCCTTGATCGAACGCCGACCTCCCATGATAGCAAATATGGTAGGTATGTTATACACATATAACTTCTTACTAAGCATTCGCACATCTTAGATATCATAATATTTCATTAGTGGTACACATCTCGTTCTTATACCAACATTTAGTGTTTTATAACTCACAAGTCCCCGATTTATATGTAATTAAGTTATTTACTCTTCTCACATCGTAATTAGGTACTCGTTTCCCAATCCACAATTGTCATCCGGTTTACTACACGATTCTAAGTTTCACTCTTCCATGTACTCCAATCTCCCAAGTATACCCACTAGTTAATAAGGGAAGGTTATTCTACCATTTAAATAAGTCTACGGGATAATAGAAATAAATTCAGGCCAAAAAGGCCATTCTGTCAACTTGTTAGAAGTCTCGTTCGAACGAGGTCATTCGAACGAGTTTCGTTCGAACGAATGGCTTCGAACGAAATGCCAACTCATTAGAAGTCATATTGTCATCTCGTTAGAAGTTCGTTCGAACGAGGTCGTTCGAACGACCTGGGCAGGTCTTCTAACGAGATGGCAGTTTCAGCCCAGAAATTCTCAAGTCCGTTTTTCTCAATTCTTCTCTAAATCCACCCTAAGTCCATCAAATTTATGTTTTAACGTATATAAACCATTTCTAATCACCCTAGATCATCTCTTAACATATTTTAGGGGTCAAATCTAACAAATTATTATGGAATTAATGTAAATATCCAAATATTCCCCAAACCCTATGAACATGAACCCATATTTTTGTTATGCCCAATTAATCATCATAAATCCATTTTTAAGTCATCATAAATAACTCTACGAATATTAAATCAGTCCATCATCATTCTACATGCAAATCCTAACCCAAATTCAAAGTTTCTCCATCAATTTCATGGATTTTCTTCAAAGATTTCAATATAAGATAATTCCTACACTAAACATGGAAGACATATTCAATGCACTAAAAATATCAAGTCACTTGCCTTAGATTGTTCTTCAGGATTGATGTTGGTGAATGAATGTTGATTCTCTCATTTCTCTACGGATTTTCTCCCAAGGTTGAAGATGGCTTGGTTTTGGTTCTTGTAACTTCTCTCCAATTTCTCTCAAAACTCCCGTAGTCCACTCTCTAAACATTTGCTGGTAATGGACTTAGTGTCCCCTTTAAAATTATAAATATAAACTCCAATTTTCGTGGGTTTTAATTCCCTAATTTTTAAAATTACCAAAATACCCTTTTAAGTTGCCGGTGTGGCCCAAAAATGCATCGGGACCCAAACTAAACCCCCGACTAGTGTTTTCTGACTATTTCGACCCTTTCGGACTCGTTAGCGCACTCAAAATGAACATTTGGTTGATAAAAATAAAATTCACTTTTTAATTCAAATAATTTCATACCTGACGTGACTGACACGCGCGTCCCAGCTAAATTTCCCAAATTATCGTATTTCAGTCTCGCGACAATTTTAATATTTTCAATATTCATATATTACCATATGTACATATCATAATCAAATACAAACTCACATATCGTTAGTATTCATATCCGGATTAATTTCCAATTAATTCTCATTTAATTTAATTAATACCATAATTAAAAATCAATAAATATACGGGGTATTACAGCCTCCCCAGGCATAAATGCCTAAGGTCAGCATCATCCCCCCTCCGTTGAGGAGTAGATTGGTCCTTTCGTGGTGCCTGGGGTGGTCCCCTGATCTCATGCTGTGGCTGAGCATCTTTCGGAGTAATCATCTCCGGTGATACCCCAGGTGGTCTTATTATTATGTTTTGGCTTTGCTGGGAAAATTTCTCCTGCATCACTTGCTGAGTTGCAACCAAGGACTTCTAGGCTGCTGCCACCTCATCCATCTCGAACTAGGCTGGTGCCTAGATGGAATTGGGACCTCCAACACCAGATGGTGGAGGAGGTGGTGGTAACTCCGGTTCCATATGCTTAAGCTTTTGATGAAAGGGCTATAGATCTAGGAAACCTTAAGGGACCTCTTTCAATGGTGAAATAGCTCCACGCGAAGGGTGAGGCCTAGTTCACCACCAGAGTCTCCAGTGAGGTTAAGTAGAAAAAGAGGAAGAGATGAATCTTTTCGTTCCCACAGACGATGCAAAAATGATGATGCTGTAAATAGCACCACCAACAAGAGGTGTTGATAAGCTCAAGCTAGTAATAATAATTGCAAAATAAGAGTATTTATATCTGGTAGAAAGTGGTGAGGAGAAGTGGAGGAACACTAGTATATATGTGGTTTAGCCAATCTGGCCTACATCCACTGTGAGTGTGTGAGTAATTTCACCATAATGGTGGCACTAATGGCCTGCAATACAATCTCTCAAGTTTTCTCTCTCTACTGTGTAAACTAACAGAGTTTCAGCTAGGGTTGCAATTATTGATCCCTTTACAAGGTAGAGGAACACCTATATATATAGTGCTTAGGGGGTGTGATGTACCCCTCAAGCATGCAATGAACATGTATATGAGGATCGAACCAGTATCCTGATGACACCTGGTTGTTCTTACGTGGACAATAATAACCAAAATATTCCCTCACGTGGGAGGGATGTTTCAGTTATAACTGGTTTGATCACGTGTTCCAAGCCTTTCGTGTGATTGCATGTACTGGAACTTGTGTTATTAACTGCTGTGACCTCGTCCTGGCCGAGTACGAGGTTGGTGAAGTCCGATAGTGTCACTTTTTCTTGTCAGTCACCAATTCAGCCTCGGCCTAAAAGTCTGGCCGAGGTTATGTATGATGTAAGATGTAACATCGGCTGAGGCAGAGTACGATGTTCGCAATAGCTTGTACCCATGAGACTCTGCTGACCTCGGCTGATGGTCAGTCGAGGTTGGTCAATGAAGGGACGACCTTAGAGAATATGACCTTTATGATGGCAGTTGGATCTCTTTGTCAACTCGGCTATTAGACAGGCCGAGGTTAGTGGCCCTGAGTACAAGGGTGCACTTTAGGCATATCAATCATATTCATAAATTTTCATTTAGCTAATTATATGGTTACATAACAGACATATGATTACCTAATTATCTGTATTTGATTTTTAGGATTGAATTTAGTTTAGGTTAAAATTAATATTTACATACATTACACCAAAAATAGTAATTTAGCACACCTTGATATTAAAAAACGGGCACACTTTAAAATTATGTCAAATTTTGGCACGGCTCAATGACAATCTGGCACACCTTAAAATCATGCCAAACTTTGGCACTATTTTTGAGTGTGCCATAAACAACACTTAACTAAAATATATGTACCCTAAAATAAAACCCTCCTCCCAATTTTTTGATCTCCCGCTCTCTGTCCTCCCTCATTATCTCAGAATTCCCTCTCTCTTTCTCTTTCCCCAACTCCTAAGCTCAACCCCCACTCAAACAATTAAACTCTCTCTCACTCTCTCTCATCCTCTAAGGTGACTTGTCTGGTGAGCTATTGCTTTTTCTGTTGAAATACAACAATATAAAGGTTTGTGTGGGGGGGGGGGGGGGGGGGTTGTCAACACTTGCCTCTGTCGATGTTCTGTCAGGTGACCACCTGAAGCTTCACTTGAAGGCCAATGTTCCTACAATTGTTGAACAACTAGGTGATGTTAAAAATTCTTTCTATTAAGGTAATGTAACAATATACTTGTTTCTTTTTAAATTTCCTCACACTCTATTTGGTTGCTAAGAAAATGCACTAGAAAAAAGGGTACCCAATTCATTACCTAAGAAAATGCATTTTTTTCTCGATTATTTCTTGCCTTTTAGTTTCTCTATAGAAATAATTTGATTTGTATCACTTAACATAGCTATTTGATTTTTGGGATTTTATTTGATTATTGATTTCTTTAGTGGGTAACTGTTCACTTTGTGAATCATGTTTTGTTTAATATTTTTTTTAGAATTAGGTTTGTTGGATATCTATTTTGCAAGTGATTTTTTTTTATGTTAGGGTTAATTTGGACAGTGGTGGATGGTGGTTGTCCTGAAATTTTGCAATGGAATCACTTGTTGATGGAGTTAATTACTTATCCCCATTAGGATACAATTCCTCTTCTAGTTTAGGGACTAATTCATTTGTGACGCCGCTAGGTGCCTTTTTTTATCTCTCGTGGAGGTACTCGCACATCAGTCTCACTTCATAGGTGAATACATTAAATAGGTTGTCGAATACCCCCCAAAAAATTAAAGCATTTTTATTAAACATACCAAAAACAAATCGGATCAATTGGACAAGCTCAAAATAACCATCTACAATAAACATCATTGTAGGATTGGCCAAATTCTTATGATGATGTTTAAATGTATGACGTCATGGTTAAAATGTTAATTTGGTTTGTAAGTACTACAATTAGAAAGGTATCATTCTATTAGCTCATTTTCCTATCTCGTATCATAGAAGACTTATTGTGATTAAAATGTTAATGGGAACATCTTTATTTCATGGAGATACAACAAAACAAATGCATTACACTGCCGAAGATGTTTTATGGATTTTGTATACATTCTTCCCTATCATATGTTTAATTTTTTTTATTTAGATTTATATTTCAAATTAGGGACTTAATTTTTTTTATAAATTTTGTATTTGTGGTTAACGTTTTTAGGAGGTCTGGGGAGAGGAACCAATACTAGGACTTTCACTTTGCAATTGCAATTTACCTGCGATGAACCGATATGATGGATTGCCTTTTGTTATTGGTGAGGTTTATTTAGTTGTTGATTTGGAATGGATATTTGTCTTTGCAATTTCATATGTGAACGGTTATGTTTTGATTTGGTATTTGAATTGTGTTTTCTTAGCACTCAATTGTTGCGTATCATGGTTTTAAGACTGAAAAAGTCTGATGATGAAGTCATTATTTGTAATGGGTTGAGCATGTTAGATGAACCCTGGCCCGATAAGAAGATACACGATTATGATGTTCTAGAAAACAATAATCTGATAATTATAGTTTTGTTTCTCATTGGGTCATTTGTTTGTTTCTCGAAAAGCGGGTAAAATTTGATAAAGAATTTGGTTTGATTCATTTTGGTGCAGGGGAGGTTGTTTACATCGGACATGTTTGTCGGCCCATATGCTTGCACACTTGATGCGCGTTGAATGCTGGTCCGTATCCTCACAGAAGAATTTATAAATGACTAGGGGGATTGATTATTTACGACATCAAAGTTGAAGACACCGGTAATCTTTTTTTTTTTAATTTCAAACTAAAGATTATGTTTATTAGCTTGATTTCTTTTTATTCGAAGTCTTGGATGGATTTTAGATAGCATTTCAAAACTTAAAGCTTTATATTATTATTTTCATTTTGTACATCTTAATGTATATAAAGCTTGAATTCAGTAAATAAGTTAGATGTGTGGTGTGTATTTCAATGGCATGTTTACTAGATTTAACTTGCTATTATGTTCATTTATTTAATAACATACACAAGTTTCTATTATGTTGTAGTAAATGGTGTAAATGAAATTAATTCATGGGAGTGGCGATATGGAGCCATGAAAATAGGCATGAGCTGCACAGATATTGGTAAAACAAGGGAATGCAAAATTTTCATTTTTATTGTGTGCTTTGGAGGTTAGACGGGGGCATGCAGAATTTGAAAATATATAAGTATTTTAGGCTACTAACATTTTGGTTCTCTTGGATTATAAACTGAATCATTTATTATTTCCTTAACAAGTTGTTATGCAAATTCTCCTCTTTGATTATATGTAAACTCACGTAAATTATCACCCCCCCCTAATATAGACTACTTTTTAGTTATTTGCAGATTAAAATTTTTGGGATTACTTGGTGGTTTAATAATAGGATGTGGGGATGTTTTGTTTGTTATTTTTCTCAACTTATATTTGTAATATTTTCTGTTATTTAAATCACAATTCTATACTACAGAAATGGTTACGGTAATTGGTTATGGAGTTGCGGATGCAAGGATGGACGGAAAGTTAAATGCAAGGTGGATCTATGAACAAATGGGTGGCATTAGGTTGAAGGCGGAATGCATGGAATGTGGCATAAGAATAGACATAATGGACACTGAATTGTAATGTGCATTATAGACAATATATTGTTATTAGGTTTAGTTTTCCTTCATTCTGATATCACGTATGTCCTCCCTTCGTTCGGATGCTTCTTATTAGTCTTTCATAGGTCACCTGTAAGTTTTTATTCTTCTCATTATTAAAATATGTGTGTGCTTATTTTATTCGTTCTACTACTAAATCTTGTGATTATGAAATCCATTGATAGCTACAACTTTTGTTATATTTTCTCGATAAGAATTTTTTATTGGTGGATCGTATTACGAGTTCATATGCCAATCAACCTTGATTGACTTCTTAGCCAGGTACCAGTTTGATTTCAATGCGTGCATACACGAATGCTGATCACTTAACTTTCCTTTTATATCTCTTTATTTTATTAGGCCGCATTAATGTCCAGTATAGTAGTTATTATTTATTAATAGGGCAGTTGAATATGCTTTGGTGTAATGGTTAGTGTTTCAAATTGAAGGCTTCGGTTTTAACTCAAACTTTTAGGTTCGATATGGACAGATATTTTAGAATGAGTTTTAAGTACTAAAATAAAATTTAAGATTACACAATGATAACTAAGGGAGGACTACATTCACTTTCAGTTATATATGTTGAATGTTTAAGCACAGACACTTCACTTGATGTGAAGTGTCTACGTAGGGATCACACACAGATACGGACACACATAATTTAGGCACTTTGCGGGCACAGGAAAGTGTGTTTAATGGTCAATATTATTCACTAACAAGCCGTTAAAGGGGTGAAAACCCAAACCAAACCCCAAACAGCCCCATAAAAGGCATGGACACCTCGCACATGACACTTGTAACTTTTAGGAAGTGATCGTGTAGTTGTTGAACTCCCTATTTGAGAATATGATGATAATTTAAAAATATCTAGATTAAGTTTAAAAACAAGCTGTTAAAGGGTGAAACCCAAAACTAGCCCCCAAACGGCCTCGTAAGAGGCATGATCACCTCGCACGAGACTAATATAACTTGTAGGAACTGACCACGTAGTCACGGGTCTCTAAAAATATCTAGATTAGGCTTAAAGACATGTCGTTAGCGAGTGAAAACCTAAACCATCCCTTAAACGGCCCCGTAAGAGGAACTAATACCTAGCACGGGACTAATGTAACTCGTAGGAACTAACCACATAGTCATGAGTCTCCCAGTTTGAGAATATGATGATGATTTGAAAATACTTAGATTAGGCTTAAAAATAAGCCATTAAAGGGTGAAAACCCAAACTTGCCCCCAAACAGTCCCGTAAGAGGCATGAACACCTCACACAGTACCAATGTAACTTGTAGGAACTAACCGCGTAGTCACGGGTCTCCCGGTTTAAGAATGTGACAATAATTTGAAAATGTTTATATAATGCTTAAAAACATGTCGTTTGAGGGTAAAAACTCAAACCAGTTCTCAAACGGCCCCGTAAGAGGCACTATCACCTTGCATGGGACTAATGTAACTTGTAAGAGCTCACCACATAGTCACAAGACTTTCGATTTGAGAATATAATAACAATTGCAACCCGTATATGCAATTTTTCAGCTTGAAGAAGATTTTTTTTAAATTACTTGGTTATTAATATCATCTCTTTTTTGTATCCTATTTTTTTATAGGATAATATTTTTATCGTTAGCTTTTATCCACGTGGAACACCACAAGAAGTCAATGGTTTACAATAAGGGGACTATTTATTTAATGTCGTTAATATTCGGGATTACATTTTTTTTGTTATGATCGTGTGGACTTTTGTAGTTTTATTGTTAACTTTTATGTCCGTGCGGGCCTTTGTAATTTTATTTTTATATTTTATGGTCGTGCGGGTTTACATTACGTAGTTTTATATTAGTGGGTTTTACATTGACCAGAAAATAGAGGAAACTCTATCCAATTTTTTTTGTTTGTGAACTATTATGACTTGTAATATTTTGAAGTTCTTATGCACATTAGTTTATCAACAACGTGCGTGATTCGCAAATTGTGAATTTTCTTATTTTTAAATAATTTTTTTTCTTTGATCCAAAAATTTAACACAGTTCAAAAGTGTATCAAATTTTGGTACGGTTTTTAATTGTGTCAAAAGTGTACGAATATGTACTCAATCTGGCAGAGTTATATACTATGCCAAAAGTGTGCTAGAAATATCAAATTCTATCACAGTTTACAAGTGTTCCAGAAGTGTTCCTATTTGGCCAAATCTGGTACACTTTTAAACCATGCCAGAAAAAAATGGCCATTTTGGAATACTTGATTCTAGTACAGTTCAAAATCGTTCTAGATTTGATCTGGCACAGTTTTAAACCATGCCAGATTGTTGTTTTTGTTGTAGTGATACATAAAACGGGAAGAAAGGTTTGTTAACATTCCTTAAAATGAATCCACAAAATGAAGAATGTAATTCCCTTTTCAAAATTCTCCTTAGAAAAGTTGGTTCTTTGAAAATAATCTCCAATAATGATTCCAATAATATTCTTTTCAGAATTGCTTTGAAAACTTTAAATTCGTGTTCTTCAAATTGTGTAAGTATGTATCTAAAGGTGTTTGGAAAAATTTTGGTTGTAGAAAAAATGGAGAGAAATTCCTTAGTATTTGATTAAGGTAGAACTGTCAAAAAACACAATAACCCGTTAACATGACACGGGCCGACACGAAATTATAAGTTAATGGGTTTACCTTTATTTGGTTTGGGTCATTAACGGATTAACACGATAGACCCGTTAATACTAACGATTCGGGTTTAGAAATTTTCTTGTACCCGTTATGACCCGTTAACACTAATAGGTACTATAGGGTCACCCAACCCATACCCAATAAGAATAAACATTAATATTAACGGATTGTGTTTGGGTATTATCATTTGACCCGTTAGTCTTAACGGGTCGTATATGGGTTAAGGATGTCTTTTAACCTGTTAACTGGACACGTTCATGACCCAACACGACCCGTTGATAGGTCTAGATTAAGGAGGGGGGAATCTAGTGATTATGAAATAAATAGTGAAAGTCGGGTAAAAAATAGATTTATAAAGAAACGAACCAGAGTGCCCCGTAGTCCTGCCACGAGCCAATCGCCGTAGACAGACCCGCAATCGTGGGTTGGCTAGTCATAGTCTCGACCCCTCTCTAACTATCATCTTTTATTCTTTCTATTTTTAATTTATATTAATTCCTCTGAAAATGATTACTAATCTATTATCTTTTAACAACTAATATCACCACAAGGTTTCTAACACATCACTTAACTTGCCTTATTCTTACCCACAAACTAAATACCAAGAGACATTATTATCCTTAGGGTTAGTTTAATATTTCGGTCCAACTATTTTATGCTAGTTACCTAATTGTCCCAATTAACATTATATCATTAACATAGCGTAAGAACCTGATTAGTACAATTACCCATTTATATACATTATCATAAAATCCATTTAAATGATGTCAGCTAAATTATAATAAAATGCAAATTGAAAGTTAAATTATCCAACACATTATTACTTTGTCAATTAAATAGTCTCTTTTAATTTAATTAATCCAATCTAAATATATTTTTTTGAATACCATATGTTCTTTTTATTTATGTGCCAAAATTATGGGATAGTACAACATTAGTGATAATGGGAGTATAATTTGTGAATCTGTGCTCAAGAAAAGGCTTTGAACCTGATCTCATTTGTAACGGAGCAAATATTGGTGGATGAATGGTACATTTCTACCTAATGAATGGGGTTTTGACTCCCATAAAACTTCAGTGTAAGTATTGGGAGCTTAAACTTTACTAGAGTAGGAAAATTCATGACCTCGTGTATAAAGGAATACCCTTACATCTATCCTCTTTACAATGGTTTTGTGTTCCTTATAAGCTCACTTAATTTTCTCTCTAGGCTCTGTATTGAACTCTTCTAAGAAATTTCACTTTTGAGGTGATTGTATCCTTACCCCTCAATCTTTTGTGCACTTTATCTTAGAGTAATCAAGGTATTGGCCAGATCTTGAGGTCCAACATAGGTCAAACCCCTTAGGGTTTAATTCTTCCTATATATCTCAACATGTTTCCTTAAACCAAAATGACTTTCAGAAATAGGATGACTAGGTCGAGCATGTCCATATTTAGAGGATACTATATCGAGTGAAGCCATTCAGTCAATATTATCAGTAATGATCCATCAATATGCCTTGTATGGTAATTGGGATGGATGAAGTCTCACGATGAAGATAATAGGAGCTTCTAGGTAATAATTGAGACTCCACTCCCGCCTTGTCTTATTTAATTAAGACATTTTCTAAAAACTTATCGACCTCATACCCTATTTCTAGCTAACATGGCCAGTAATATATATCCATCTCAAATCATTTGATGTATCCTTTATATGGTCATACATCACCTACTTAGGCAGATAGTGGTTTCCCTTGTAGAGTATGTGTGAGGATTGGTGATTATGTCATTTGGTTCTCTAGCCACTAGTGTTTCAGTGAGATCTAACACATGGGGTTGCATTTTTCATTAGTTTTCAATCATCATCATAAAAAATTAGGCGAGATCAACCATATCTGATTGTGAAGTAATGCTTAATGTGTTCATATTATCCTGAGAGTGTGGAATTTCAGATGTCATATTCTTGAATAAAATAAGTATTCTACCTAAAAAACTGATGATCAATGAGATGAACAGTAAGCTCAAAAGTTAATCTGTATTGTCTTTAGAAGCTTAAATATTAACTTACCGAATTTATCAAAATCGATCTATGAATTAATAGTGAAAAAATTATTGGGGATCAAGGAATGATAAATTCTTGATCTACCTAGAAAATTGTCCAGTTAAGAATCAAGGAATGAACAAACTATAATGAATAGTTTGGGTATGAAAATTGAATAAACCCTTATTGCAACCCTTAAAATTATGGTTCGAGATCTAGTGTTCACCGAATGTGAATCCATAACCAGGATAATGAGTATACTAAGTATGAATGACTGATTCATTTCCCACAAACGACATCAAGCTGATGATGGCTACATTGAGATCAACCCAATTAATAAGAAATGAAGATTGAAAAATCAATAAAAAATCAGAAATATGAATAATATGGGTAGTATGAACAATTATTAAAGAGAGAAAATAGTAAAAATAAGGTCAAGGAGCAGAATATTAGTGATTCTGGGTGACTGAACTACATCCACTCGAAAGAGAGTTGTTCTTCACTATAAATAATAAAAAAACTAAATTTGTTATAAAGTTATACAAGTTCTCTTATTTCTCTAGCTACTTTTATAGACTAGTAGTAAAATACTAAATTACTTGGGTTACAATTAAGATAACCATTCTCTTTTATACTAGGCTTGGGGAGTAATGTGAACCCTAAGTCACAAGACACGTGCCTTGTTGTGATATATTAAGATGGTGACACTTGTCCTTCTAGGATGGGCATGAAATTGTGATAATTCTCTCCACGTGATTTTGTAATTCCAAACTTCATTTGTTAGCATGGATAACCACTAAATTTCCATGGATATTTCTGTATCTTTTGGGTTATCTTAGGTACGAGATCGAACGAAGAAGGTCTTGGACAACCTCATATTGTCGAGGCCAACCCTCATAGATGAGGTTGAATTAAGGTTCCTCAATGAATTCAATATTTCAAAAAAATACGCATTTGAGAGATGCGAATTCAATAATCGAACAATTAGAAATTACATAAATTATAATCATAATCAAACAATTAATTACATCAATCATAATCAAATAATTAATCGAAGTTGAATTCGTACGTGTTATATGCGAATTTAGTTTTGGTTTGGTACCTAGTAATACCCCGTAATTTTATTACTTTTAAATTGTGAATAATTAAAATTAATGGGCCAAATTATTGTGGATTAATTGAAATTAATTAAGTAATAAATTAATTGAGATTAAACCAGATTAAATATTACTGCTGATAAGAGTAATATATTATTGAATATTACTTAGTGATATATAAATAATATGTGAATATGATAATTATGAATATTGTCGTGAAATACAAATACGACAATTATAGAACTTAAGTCGGGATGCGCTTATGAGTCGTGTCGGGACTAAAGTTGGGTAGTAAAATATAAATTAATTAAATATCATTTGGATGATCATTTCAAGTGCGCCGTTGAGTTCGGAAGGGTCAAAATAGGCAAAAAAAATCTCGGATGTTTGATTTGGGTCTCGGGTCAATTGGAAGATGAAAGGACACCCCGAAGGAGCATTTTAGTCATTTGGCTCGAGAGATGAATAGTATCCACATTTTTTTATCTTTTAGCTGACCTTAGAGACTTGTTATATAAGTGGGTTTACACTCTACATAAGGTTTATTTCATCTATTTTTATTTGTGAGTTCTTTGAGAGAAAAGATAAATCGCCATGGAGAGAGGAAGAGTTGTCTTGAAGAAGAAGAAGGAGAAGAAGAAGAAGAAGAAGAAGAAGAAGAAGAAGAAGAAGAAGAGTCATATTGGGCAATCAAAGGGGACAACCATCACAAACCAACATCTCTACACCTTTCACCATCTTCGAAAAGTCGTTGGAAAGTCGCCGAAAAAAGGAAAGAGGGGTTTCTAACATTATCTTCTCCAAAGGTTCAGACCTACACTAAGAGGCAAGTGACTCTTGCTCTATTTCAGTGTTTATAATATCCATGTTATAATAGGATTTTCTTTAGGATTATGAACATATGAATTTGGGATTAAAATGATTGATAAATCTTATTTAATGGATATGTAAATTCATGTAGTTGATTATTCACATGTAGAGGTTATGAACATGATGAACTTGTTAGGATGAACATGTAATATATATATATATATATATATATATATATATATATATATATATATATATATATATATATATATATATATATATATATATATATATATATATTTGTGGAGGAAATTGAAAATGATGATAGGTATTTCATGTAGATGAATCCTACTCATGATTGAATGTGAAATTTGATGACTTAGAGAAGGAATCATAATTCTAAATTTTGGGTTTTAAGGTGTATAAAAATGGAGAATTTAGATAAACGAAATTTTGAGGGTTAATTGGGTCTGATGCTAACTCTTATAATAAAATTGGTGATTTAGATTTTTTCCTTATATTATAATGATCCATAATCATGTAGAAATGATGTTGAGATATTTGGGATTCATTAGAATATATTTCATGTGAGTTTGGGTAAACGAAAATGGATAAAACGCATGAAACATTGTTGAAAAAGGATGAATATAATATGATAATTTTAGGACTGTTTTAAGAGGAAATTGGCAGTGTGCTCCCTTGTTTTTGTACAAAATCACATTTTTCACAACTTTGTAGTTTTAAGTTTTTCCCAAATCGAAGCATAAAAGCCTCAAATTGTAATTTTATATTTCTTGGCAGAATGTACCTTTATAAAAAAAAGGAGGGTTTGGAAAATGGTTATTTGTCCCACGGTGAGATTTTATTAATTTTGGTACATTAACAAGGAGCGAGAGACTTGGGTTAATGTAGGAAAATTATTTGGATTTGAGAATTAAATTTTGTGAGAGATATCTACATAATTATATTACGATTTAGAGGAGAATAATCATTATATCAAGTATGGGTAATATTTATGATATATTTACATGGTACTTGGGTTGGATAAAATATTATATGAGTGATAACTACATAATAAAATATACGATGATAATCGTGATTAACAAGTATGGGTGCTACTCGAAAACTACGATGGGTACCTAGGACAGGATAAATTCCTAATATGATATAGGTCGCGTGAGTACCTAACACTAAATAGGTAGATGATAATGCCTATTTGATTGATTGATGATTATGTGTATGACATACATAGCTTACTTGCTATCGGGGGAGGTCCATGCGTGAGGGCAGTCACATTCTGATGAGCTTATATGGGGGGGTCTTTGACTTATGCCTCGAGAACATATGACTTAGGTCGATTTACCATTAGTAATAACAATGGTATAGAATGTTCATTTGGATGCGTAGGTATGTGCGTAGACCAAAGGCTTAGGACTATATTCCCCTCCATTATTTGTGGTTTGAGGGATCTTTACCGAACCTATAGTCCCCTATACAGTGATGAGAAGTATTGGGACATGATAGCTGAGTAATGCAACACCGTAGCTGTGTTTCGGGGTGCAGTATTTTGTATATATATAATAAAGTGAATGTATATATATATACATATGATGATATCTACTATGTGACTAAAGTAGAATTTAAAGATAATGATATCTGGAATTAATTAAGTATGAGAACACTTAATTGAATAGAATTAATAAGGGGCTTATCCATGTTGAATCTAAATGGATACATATGATATTATTACATGTATTGCGAGAGTAATACGTGGGAACGAATTGGGATATGGTTAGTGGATACACTGGGATGAACTAGTTAGCAAGAGACTGTAACTAGTATGGTTTAGAGGTATGATAGGCGTGCACTCTAGATGAGAGGTGATAATTTCAAGAGAGAGTCCGATAAGCTAACATGTATATAATAACTATTGAATCTAGCATTTATTCACTTGTTATTTTTAAAACTGTTTTCACTTCGGTCTCTGACCCGTTTACTTGCACATTCTCCTCTCTCTCTCTCTCTCTCTATCTATCTATCTATCTATCTATCTATCTATCTATCTATCTATCTATCTATCTATCTCTATCTCTCTCTCTCTCTCTCTCTCTATATATATATATATATATATATATATATATAATAAAGATGCCACCTCCTTACATATTTTAATGGTTGAGATCACTTCTCTTTACTTTTTAAAAACCTACCCCTTAATTTTTTGGTTTTCCCCTCTTTTTTAGTCATCAAACTTACACTTTAATTAAAAAACTGGGTATTTTGGTAATACACTCTCACGTTAGACCCCCACAAAACCCCATCTCTCTTTATAGATATCCCTCACGCTCACACTCGTACCCTCATTCTCTCTCTTACCCACCTGTCGTCCACAAGCTCTCCATCTAAAACACAAAAACCCTCTATCATTTTCTCCCCATTAATCATCTTCCGCCATCGTCGATGTTGCCGCCATCATCACTGCTGCTGCCATCATCGATGTTGCCACCGGTGTCTCCATCATCGTTGTTCATTTGGTTTGATTTATAACATCTATTGGTTTGTCTATCGGGTACATACTACCATCTCGATTTTTGTAACATCTAATAACTATCAGCCTCATTTTTGGTTTATTTATGAGGTATATACTATAGTTCTCACTTTCAACTCGATTTTTGGTTTTTTGTCAGGTACATGGTGTAATAATTTTGTTCAAAGAGAGTTCTATCAGGTACATGGTTTGTTTATTGGTTTTTAATTTTTAATTTCTGGTACATGGTTTGTTTATCGATTTTTGGTTACCCAACTTCAACCCACAATAAGTTACTTAGGTCCCATTTCTTTGTTGCACGGGTTGAAAATGGGTCACGAGACTCAATCTACTGGGTTGATTGCGGATCACATACGGGTCAGAAGCGGCTTATAACATCTAAACGAGGGTTTTCTTTTAATTAGTTTTGGTTTTGCTTTTGATTTCTTTAACTTTTGGAATGATAGGTTTTTTCTTCTTTAATAACAGTTAAAGAATAGATTTTGATTAATCAAGAGGGTGTAGGTTTAATTTTTTGGTATACATTTATGGAGATGGTTTTGTGGTTTATATATATGTGGAGAAGAAGGGGAGAAACGGGTTAACCCAACCCGATTTGGCACAAGCCCAATCCAAACACGCCCACTGCCTTATATCAACCCACCACTGACTGCCCAATTCTGATCTGACCCGTTAGTAACTCGCCTAGATCCTCCCATAACCGTCCAATTGACGGGCCTAGCCTTAGTCAAAGAGTGTTCTACCAGGTACATGGTTTAGTATTAGTGTTTATCAATTTTTGGTACATGGTTTGTTTATCAGGTACATGATTATCGATTTCTGGCTACTGTTTATCAGGTTATTTCATACCACCTACTGTTTTGCGGGTTCTTGGCTATTGTTACCCATGTTTGAGTCACCTTAAATGTATGGTGTTGATTTTAAAGCTCAACTATATTACTAATGCCTGTTTTCCATTCTAATGTTTATTTTTCTATAGCATTGGAAACAACCATGTTTTGTACTACGTTTTCTAGTTTGTGTTTTGATTTCTGGCATTATAATTTGTTTAGATTTTATTTCCATTGCAAGTGATTTTCATATTGATTTTTTTGTTGTTCTAACAAGGTATTTAAAACATCATTGAAGTGTGAATCTCTGTTTTAAAATTTATTCTTAGTATCTTTAGGTGAGATTTATGTTTCCTTATTTTTTTTCTTTATTTGATAACCTTATTAACCCTGGTTGGGAAGATTGATTTTGTAGTTTAATACTATCTGATTGATATTGAGATCTGTTTAATTTTTTCTTATCCCATTGTTTATCATCCATAAAACGCATTATCTATCCATTTCATGAACAATTAGTGTATTCTCCATCCATTTGTTCATTTCCCAATGTTCATTTGGAATCTTTAAATGATTTGACGAAATAGAGTGGGAGAAATCGTGTTTTGAGTATGTATTTTAAAATATAACTATTCTTGAATGTTTTGGTATCAGCTTTCCAATTTTTGTTGTATGGTTTTGTGTGTGACATTTTATAGTTTGATATTTAATGCCTATTATAATATCTGTTTTAGTATACTTTGTTTTACTTCTATTTTTTATGTCGGTGAGTTAAATTAGTCGAAGGCATCCTCGATGGGAGATACGTGTTCCTGTCTTAGACACAAAAATGGCAAGGTGTGAGCATCATTTACATGTTTGATAAAATAGAAATTATAAGAAACTTGCATATGTTTTGAGTGTATCTCCTTATGGATCAGAATTTTTTAAAATTATTATTTCTTATTTTTACAGGTTCATGGAGAAGATCCGTGTTCTAGATATGTGTTTTAATGTTAGAGTTCAAAGGTATAATCTATACTTAGAGGGTAAACTTTTGGTTATCATGTTTTTATTTCCTAGGGGTTTTTGTAGTAGACTAAATGGTGTAGTAACAAAGAATAGCAGACTACTGATTACTTATTGATTATCTTTGTGTGTGAATTTACGATTACCTTTGTGCGAATTTACTTAATTTGGAATAGCAGGCTACTGATTAGTATTTATAATGTTGATTTCAGAGTTGTTTTTGTTGGATGTGAAGGTATACAACTCCGCTTTGGAATAAAAAAGGAGGAGGGTGAGACAAGCATGGGGAAAACCCTTTATTTTAAAGTTTCTTAAAGGTTCATTTGATTTTTTTCCGGGCACAACCAAGGGTAGCCTTAAGTCATCTATTCGAGTTAGTTTGAAAATGAAGTCTCTCCCTGAACCATTGTATCTAAAGCTTCTCATTGAAGCAAAAAGAAGGCTCGAATAAGGGGATGTGAAGTCTCATCACACCTTATCATTGCAGCAAGAAGGCTAAGATCAACTAGAGGTTCTTCGGAGTGTGGAAAGATGTGTCTTAAGGGAAATAAACCGTATCCTCCTACATGAATTCAACATTGAAGAGGTAATTCTTTCACTCTCTAACATGGTTCATACTAAAGCTACAGGTCTTACTGCAATGTCAACTCTTTTCATTCAACGACTTCTTTTAGCTTTTCTTTATAATGTCATCTTTCCAAAAAATAATTTGCAAACCCAATTTTAATATTGATGACTAAATAAATAGTGACATCCTGTGTTTGTAAGACTATTTGACATTTTGTGTTTGTGTATATTGTATTTAAATTTTAATTGTCCAATTTTTTGGTTTTGTATGACTTGGTTATCAGGATGATGTGACGAAGCACTAATGATTTAGTGGTATCTGGAGCATCGACATAAATTGTTATTTGTTTTATCGATGGACCCATAAAGGCGATATTATTGTTGGGTTATTTAATTTTGACTGATAAATTGTCTATTTGAATATTGTTGTTGGGCTATTTTTTATTTCTTAAACAGGATGATTAGTCCTACAAATAAAGGAAATTCTGGAAAAAAAAATTAAAATTATTTACGATTATTTATGTTATATAATAAATATTTTCGACTTAAGTAATTGTGTTATTCTCATGAATTGATGATTTTGTTTATACGATGTTTAAATTATATACGACCTAACACTTTTTTGTTGGGGGAACAAAATTGACCACAATTTATGCTTTTGGAAATTTTTGTTGTTTTGCGATTATGTAATTTGGAAATTTTTCTTCCACATGAAATAGTATGTTTTTACCAATCATGAACACTTTTCAAGTAAAAGTGGCAGAACACAATGTTTTTTTAACCAATCACGAACGCAACTGTTTTGCACAATAGTCCCATAAATAAAGGAAATTACGAACAATTTTTTTAAAATTACACTTTGTTTTGTCCGGGAACTAAATTTTTTTCGTTTTGCAATTACGTACTTTGAAGATTTTTATCGTTTTGTGATTACGTACTTTGAAAGTTTTCGGCGTGCCTTCAGGCACGGGCATACGCTAGTGTGTGTGTGTGTGTGTGTGTGTGTGTGTATATATAAGGTGTCCATCCAAACGGATGCCACCCATAGAGGATTGGGTCTATTGACGATGTTATGGATGCTATGGAGTTGTGGACCTTGTTTACACGCTTTCATATTCTTGATTCATACTCTGTAGTAGTTGATCTTTCTAGTTATTCCCTTTCTATCTGAGTCGGATTATATTCTTATGTCAGTTTGGTACATTTGCTATTGTTGGGATTATTGTATTAAGATATTTTACTGGAAAGTTTATTCCAGTTGCATTTAAATTCCATTGTGATGTATATTCAGTTATTATTCGTTGTGTGAATGGTTTGTATTAAATGGTTTATGTTATTAAAATGGATTTTTTATGAAATTAAATTGGAAATGTTTTAGCAAGCTGCTTACTTGGACATTAGGTGATTAAATATTAAGGAACAAAATGTTTTTCGGCAGTGATGCTAAGAATGAACCAACTGTATAATCTGTTTTAATTGGGTATAGGACTGATCACCTGGTATTTAATTAAGTGGGTTGTTACAGGTGGTATCAAAGCATCAGGTTCTAGAGTCTTTTAAGATCTGAACGGTTTATTATGATTTCTTCTTAGCATCCTTTGATATAGAGTCCTATCATTAGGATTGCTGCATTATTATTTACGCATATACTAATGGTATATTCTATCTTATCTCAGATTCCTCCTCGACGTGCACCTCAGTCCAAGGTACCATGAATGTTGTCGAGGTTGCTGCCATTATTACTCAGGCAGTTAACATAACTTTAGCCATTGTACAGCAGGCACCAGCGCAGGCACTAGCTATGCCACCAGTACCAGGCGCATCCACCAGAGTTTCAGGGGGTCCTGATGTTGTTGTTGCTAGACAATGGAAGGAAGATATCCAGAGGCACTTGAGGATGTTCGAATGCATGGAGGTTCAACGATAGATACTGGCTATGTTTAAGCTAGTAGGCATAGCTTTAAAGTGGTGGGAGGCTATTACCACTACTGAGGAGAGAGACACGATGACTATCCAGAACTTTTGGTTGCGATTTAATTGTAAGTACTTTCCCTTTGCCGTTCAGACTGAGATGAGGTGAAAACTACTTGACTTGACCCAAAAGGGGAGGACAATGGCAGATTATGAGGAGGAGTTTACTAGGATGACTAATTTGGTGCCAAGAGAGGTACCTACTGAAGAAAAGAGAATTCAGATGTTCATTGATGGACTATACTGGAAGATTCTCCAACACTTATTGGGCAATGTTTCACTATATACTTACGCAGATGTTCTAAATGACACGATGATTCACTGCTAGGATAACCGCCTACATGGTAAGGGTGGTAAGTGGGGTTTTGAGTTTAGCTAGCAAGGGGTAAGACTGGTGGAGGCAGCTCCAGTGGAACACAGTCATGTAAGAGTCAGCAGCATCAGGGTGGGCTGGGTTCCTAGCCTGGGGACTATGCTAAGTGATTATGATTCGAAGGATTTTGATATGAGAATGGAGGTAATAGATAGGGGCAGCATGGCCAACAGGGCCAAGGGAGAGGTGGTAACAGCCAGAAAGGTCATGGTCAGTAGGGATAGAATCGGGGAAAGTTTACTGGCAAGTGTTTCGTGTGTGGCAAGACTGGCCACAAACAACATGATTGTACTGATAAGGGAAAATTACCTTAGAAGTAGGGTGTTCAAAGGCCAGTGCTTCCACCAACTGCTCTCCCAGCACCAGCTCAGGTGCCATCATTACCTATCATTCTAGCAGCTCGAGCACAGTAGGGTCAGTATGAGCATGTATATAACATCCATCGAGCAATGGTTCAGCAGCCACCGCCCACGATTGAGGGTATGTTTTCTATCTATGGGGCTATGGGAGACATTCTGTTTGACATGGGGGCCTCACATTCATTTGTAGCCACTATATTTGCACGGGATGTAGGGTTATTAGATATAGCGGATAGCACTGTTATATATGTAGACTTGTCATTGGGTAGTGGCACACCTATATTCTTTATAGGTCATAGAGTGATTATAGAGATTGGGAGTCTGATTTTACCTGCTGATTTACTTATTCTGGACATGTCCGAGTATGATGTGATTATCGGCATGAATTGGCTCGTTTGATATAGGTATTTGATTTATTGTTATAGCCGGGGTGTTATTTTTTCTATCCAAGGATATGAGATGGTCCTAGTGGCGATGCCTCATTCTGAGGGAGGATCGTCTACACATTTATACTATATAGAGGAGGATAGCTCTACGGGAGTTGTGTTATCCTTTAATTTGATATCGGTAGTTTTTGAGTTTGCAGATGTATTCCAGGAGATACTGGGGTTACCTCCCAGCAGGGAGATTGTGTTTGTGATAGATTTAGCGTCGGGTACTTGGCCTATTACTCGTACAACATACCGTATGGCTCCAGTAGAGATGAGGGAGCTCAGGATCAGATAGAGCAGTTATCGGGTGAAGGGTTTCTCCGTAGGAGTATCTCGCCTTGGGGAGCCCCTGTGCTACTTGTAAAGAGGAGAGATGGTTCTTTATGGCTATGCGTTGATTATCGAGAGCTTAATAAAGTCACGATATGAAATAAGTATCCGTTGCCTAGAATCAATGATTTCTTCGATTAGCTAAGAGGAGCAACCTGCTTCTCAAAGATAGACTTGAGATCTGGGTATCATCAGTTGCGTATTAGGGAGGAGGATGTTTCTAATACTACTTTCTTGACCAGATATGGATCGTATAAGTTTTGAGTTATGCCTTTTGGGATAACTAATGCGTCGGCGGTATTTATGGACTTGATGAATAGGGTATTCAGAGAGGTTTTGGATCAGTTCATCATTATCTTTATAGATGACATCCTGGTTTATTCTCAAACTGAGGAGGAGCATGTTGAGCTTTTATTACGGATCCTACAGACACTACGTGAGCATCAGCTATATGCGAAATATGATAGGAGTGGATTTTGGCTTCAGGAAGTTCAGTTTCTGGGGCATATTGTATCTCAGATGGGGATATCAGTAGATCCTAGCAAGGTATCAGCGGTGAGGAAGTGGGGACAACCCACGACACCAACAGAGGTGCAAAGTTTCTTGGGATTGGTCGGGTGTTATCGACATATTATTCGGGGTTTCTCAACGATAGCGGGCCCGTTGACTAATCTAACCTGTAAAGGCATATCATTTACATGGGATGATGCGTATCAGTTGGCATTAGATGATCTAAAAGATAAGTTGACTTTAGCACTGGTACTAGACCTGCCCAGGCTAGGAGTGGAGTACTTAGTTTATACTGACGCGTCATTACAGGGTTTGGGTGGAGTATTACAGCAGGAAGAGAAAGCTATAGCTTATGCCTCTAGAAAGCTTAAACCTCATGAGAAGAATTACCCCACCCATGACTTGGAGCTAGCAGCAGTCGTGTCCGCTCTTCGAATATGGAGACATTATTTATTAGGGGAGAAGTTTCACTTGTTCACGGATCATAAGTCACTGCAGTATTTGTTCACTCAGTGGGATTTGAACATGCATCATCGCAAGTGGCCTGAGTTCTTGAAAGATTATCAGTTTGAGACACATTACCATCCAGGGAAGGCTAACGTGGTAGCAGATGCGTTGAGCCGAGGGCCGATAGGTGAGTTAGCCATGGTATAGAGGGCGAAATGGAAGGACATGGGACATCAGGATGCAGTTGCTCGATATTTTATGTCAGTTATAATTATTACACCTCAGATTATGACGAGGGTAGTTCAGGCACAGACAGCAAATCCGTTTTGTAAGAAGAAAATTTGATAATTTTTAGCCGGGGGAGCAGAGTCTTACTCATTGAGTTCTGACGGGGGCTTGCGCTTCAACGGTAGGTTGATTATTCCAGAGGGTGTGGATTTACGACATACAGTGATGATGGAGTCACATGGATACAAATTTGTAGTACATCCCGGTGGGGATAAGATGTACCAAGATATGCAATGGCAGTATTGGTGGACCGCGACGAAAAGGGACATTATCGAGTTTGTCTCTAAGTGTGCCACTTGTCAGTTAGTGAAAGTGGATCATCAGAAGCCATTTGGGTTTTAACAACCATTAGAGATCCCGATGTGGAAATTGGAGGGAATTTCCATGGACTTCATCACAGGGTTACCTACTTCTTACAGGGGTTACGATTCTATAGGGGTGATTTTGGATCGGTTGACTAAGGTAGCTCACTTTTTGCCAATTCGAACTGATTACTCTATGGGACAGTACTCCCAGATTTTTATAGTCGAGATAGTGAGGTTGCATGGGGTACCTCTTAATATTGTGTCCGATCGGGACAAGATCTTTGTATCCCTATTTTGGGAGAGTTTTCATGAGGCCATGGGGACTGAGGTTCGATTAAGTACGGCCTATCACCCATAGACAGATGGGTAGACGAAGCGTACTAACCAGATGTTGGAGGATATGTTACCCATGTGGATCCTATATTTTGGGGGAGGTTGGGAGAAGTATCTTTCACTTATGGAGTTCGCGTATAATAACTCTTATCATTTCACCATCGGTATGGATCCATTAAAGGCACTGTATGGTAGGACTTGTCGTTCTCCCGTGTGTTGGTTAGAGGTGGGGGACAAAAATCTACTTAGGCCAGAGGTGATACAGGATACGTCTGCCAGGATTGAGATGATTCGTATTCGTATTCGGGTAGCTCATGACAGACAGAAAAGCTATGCCTATACGAAGCGATTCTTCCGGATGTTCAGTGTGGGGGAGCAAGTATTGTTGCGAGTATCTTTTATGAACGGAATAAAGAGATTCGGGAAGAAAGGGAAACTAGCTCCATGATACATTGGACCCTTTCTTATTATTAAGAGGGTTAGACCGGTTGCTTATAGATTGGAGTTGCCGGAGAACTTGCATAGGATTCATGATGTGTTCTATATTTCTTTGTTGAGGCGATATCTCCAAGATGAGTTAACTTAGACTCATGTAGCGTTTGAGGAGATTGATTTGCATCTTGATAGCTCGTATGAGGAGAGACGGGTAACGATCTTGGACCATAGCGAGAGGCGGTTGAGATCGAAAGTAGTTTCGTTGGTGCATGTCCAATGGGACCACAATAACATTGAGTACTCTACTAGGGAGCGCGAGGATGAGATGCGCCACAGATACCCAGAGTTATTCATACCAGGTATGCTTTATTTTTCGAGTTTCGGGATGAAATTCCATTATAAGGGGGGAAGTATGTAATACCCCGTAATTTTATGACTTTTAAATTAAGAATAATTAAATGTTAATGGGCCATATTATTGTGGATTAATTGGAATAAATTAATTGGGATTAATTCGGATTGAATATTACTAATGATAAGATTAATATATTATTGAATATTACTTATTGATATATAAGTAATATGTGAATATGATAATTATGAATATTGTCATGAGATACAAATACGAAAATTATAGAACTTAAGTCGGGACGAGCTTATGACTCGTGTTGGGATTAAAGTTGGGTAATAAAAATATAAATTAATTAAATATCATTTGAATCATCATTTTGAGTGTGCCATTAAGTCCGGAAGGGTCGAAATAGGCAGAAAAGTATATCCAAGTGTTTGATTTGGGTCTCGAGTCAATTAGAAGATGAAAGGATATCCTGAAGGAGCATTTTTGTCATTTGGCTTGGGAGATGAATAGTATCCATATTTTTTTTCCTTTTAACTAGCCTTGTAGACTTGTTATATAAGTGGTTTTACACTCTACATAAGGTTCATTTCATCTATTTTCATTTGTGAGTTCTTTGAGAGAAAGTGAAGAGACTTTGAGAGAAAAGAAAAGTCACCTTGTGGAGAGGAAGAGTTGCCTTGAAGAAGAAGAAGAGTCATATGGGAAATCAAAGGGGACAACCACAACAAATCACCATCTCTACACCTTGCACCATCTCTGAAAAGTCGTCAAAAACACGTCGGAAAGTCGCGAGAAAAAGGAATGAGGAAGTTCTAACATTATCTTCTCCAAAGGTTCAGACCTACACTAAGAGGAAAGTGATTCCTACTCTATTTCAGTGATTATAATATCCATGTTATAATAGGATTTTATTTAGGATAATAAACTTATGAATTTGGGATTAAAATGATTGCTAAATCTTGTTTAATGGATATACAAGTTCATGTAGTTGATTATTCACATATAGAGGTTATGAACATGATGAACTTCTTAGGATGAACATGTAAAAAATTATATTTATGGAGAAAATGGAAAATGATGATAGGTATTGCATGTAGATGAATCCTACTCATGATTGAATGTGAAATTTGATGATTTAATGAAGGAATCATAATTATAAATTCTTGGGTTTTTAAAGTGTATAAAAATGGAGAATTTAGATAAATGAAATTTTGAGGGTTAATTGGGTCTGATGTTAACTCTCATAAAAAATGGTGATTTAGATTTTTTTTTCCTTGTATTATAACGATCCATAATCATGTAGAAATGATGTTGAGATATTTGGGAATCGTTAAAATATATTTCACATGAGTTTGGGTAAAAGAAAATGGATAAAAAGCATGAAAAATTGTTGAAGAAGTACGAACATTGTATGATAATTTTAGGACTATTTTAAGAGGAAATTGGGAGTGTGCACGCATATTTTTGTATAAAATCACGTTCTGCATAACTTTATAGTTTTAAGTTTTTTCAAATTCGGAGCAGAAAAGCCTCAAATTGTAATTTTATATATCTGGGAAGAATGTACCTTTATAAAAAAAAGGGTTCGGAAAATGGTAATTTGGCCCATGGTGAGATTTTATTATTTTTGGTACATTAACAAGGAGCGACGGACTTGGGTTAATGTTGAAAAATTATTTAGATTTGAGGATTAAATTTTGTGAGAGATAATAGAGGAGAATAAGCGTTACATCAAGTACGGGTAATATTTATGATATATTTACAGGGTACTTGGGTCAGATAAAATATTATGTGAGTGATAAATACATAACAAAATATACGATGATAATCATGATTAACAAGTACGGGTGGTATTCGAGAAATACGGCGGGTACTTGGGATATGATGAATTCCTAATATGATATAGGTTGTGTGAGTACCTAATACTAAATACGTAGATGATATTGCCTATTTGATTGATTGGTGAATATGTGTATGACATACCTAGCTTACTTGCTATCGGGGGAGGTCCGCGCAAGAGGTCAGTCACATCCTGATGAGCCTATATGGGGGGATCTTTGACTTGTCGCTCGAGAACATAGGACTTATGTTGATTACCATTAGTGAGAACAATGGTATAGAATGGACATTTGGGTGCGTAGCCCAAAGGCTTAGGACTATGTGTGCCTCCATTATTTGTGATTTAATATTTGTGGTTCGATGGATCTTTACCAAACCTATAGTCCCCTATACAGTGACGAGATGTATTGGGACATGATAGCAGAGTAATGCAGCACCGCAGCCGTGTCTCGGGGTGCAGTATTGTATATATGTAATAGTGTAAATGTTTATATATACATATGATGATATCTACTATGTGACTAAAGTAGAATTAAAAGATAATGACATCTGGAGTTAATTAAGTATGAGAACACTTGCTTGAATTGAATTTATAAGGGGCTTATCCATGTTGAATCTAAATGGATACGTATGATATTATTACATATATTGCGAAAGTAATACGTGGGAACAAATTGGGATATGGTTAGTGGATAAACTGGGATGAACTAGTTTGCATGAGGCTGTAACTAGTATGGTTTAGAGGTACGATAGGTGTGCACTCTAGATGAGAGGTGAGAATTTCAAGAGAGAGTCTGATAAGCAGACGTGTATATAATAACTGTTAAATCTAGCATTTATTCACTTGCTGTTTTTAAAATTATTTTCACTTAGGGATCTGTACCGTTTACTTGCATAATCTCCTCTTTATCTTTTATCCTCTCTCTCTCTCTCTCTCTCTATATATATATATATATATATATATATATATATATATATATATATATCAGGTGTCCCGCCACAAGCATGCCAACCATAGAGGATTGGGTCTATTGACTATGCTATGGATGCTATGGAGTTGTGTACCTTGTTTAGACGCTTTCATATTCTTGATTCATACTCTGTAGTAGTTGATCTTTCATTTAGGGGATGTTGCCCAAGAGGATTCTAGTTATTTCCTTTCTGTCTGAGTCAGATTATATTCTTAAGTCAGTTTGTTACATTTTCTATTGTTGGGATTATTGTATTAAGGTATTTTACTGGAAAGTTTATTCCAGTTGCATTTAAATTTCATTGTGATGTCTATTCAGTTATTATTTGTTGTGTGAATGGTTTGTATTAAATGTTTTGTGTTATTAAAATGAATTTTTTATGAAATTAAATTGGAAAAGTTTTAACAACCTGCTTACTTGGATATTAGGTGATTAAATATTAAGGGAAAAAATATTTTTCGACAGTGATGCTAAGAATGAAATAACTGTATAATCTGTTTTAATTGGGTATAGGACTGATCACCCGGTATTAAATTTAGTGGGTTGTTACACACCTCTGAAGTGAGAATTCAATGTATACAATATTTTTTTAAATATAGTTTCGAGTGCATTGTTTTGGTAAATATATATTGAATGTGTATTTTTTTCATAAAAAATCTTAAAATTAAAAAAAAAATGATATGTGTTATAAAATGTACAAAATAGTGGATGCCCAATTGTATCCCACGTTAAATAAGGTTTTTTTTCGAATGCCCTAATTTGTACTATAAATAGGGTTGATACCCCTTGAGTATTTATATAACAATGAAATAACAAGTTTCTACTCTCCCTGGATTATCTTTGCCCCATTTTTTCGCAACACATTATTAACATGAAATTGGCACCTCTCGATACAACTTTCACTAAACCAAAATAGGTAATTTGTGAGTGTTGTTAGCAGTCACAAATGACCTAGGAAACTAGTATTACAAAAATATTATATGAATCTATCCCCTTATGGTGACTAGATTGTCTTCTTTCATATTTCACATCAAATCAAAAAAAATCTACTGGTATGTATTATAATAACTTCTTACCAATTATATAAAAATCATTTTTGTGGAGTTTTATACAAATTGTATTATTATATTATTTTATTTTATCTTTTGATGTTTGATTAACCTAGGAAACTAGTATTACAAAAATATATTTTCTTTACGTAAACCTATCTCATAAATCTTGGTTGCTTAAAACAGTATCACCTCTTGAGTGTAGAAACATAAAACAAGTAAATGGATATTATTTTGAACATAATATATAATTGTAAGTTTGTTCAACTAGATTCGTATATTAACTATAATTATTTTATGCCTTCGTGGTAGTGGTTGTCTGTTATAAAAAAGTAACTAAGAATACTTTTCGTATCATTTTATTTATTTATTTTAATTTTTTTAATATTATTATTTTGTAACCAAAAAATAATAATAATTTATTGTTTACTATATACGGATTTCAATTCGTCCTAAATTTTTTTGTCATGAGTAATTAACATACTCCCAAATTATAATTAACATACACACACACACACACACACACACACACACACACACACACACACACATTTTGTCGGTATCCTTATTATGTCATATGCATTGATTTAGCTATGTTGGGATATATTACATTTTAAGAGTCTAAAGGATTCCCCATGTCAGATTAGTTTTCTTTCGGATATATAAAATAAAGATATGTATAATTTCTCTTTATTTTTTCAAATTCAATTCAAGATAAATTATTTAAAATTATGACCCCGCGTTCTTGATAACTATATAAAATTTAGGACCTAAAGTTCCCACATGGTGATTTTAATTTGGGTCAAGAAGTTCACAAATTATTTAAAATTGGGACCTCAATTTCTCAATTATTACATACATTTTGGGACCCGAAGTTCCCAAATAGTAAGTTAGTTTGGGCCGTGGAATTCTCATTTAGCTATTTTAATTTGGTGCCCGAAGTGCCCAAATCATAAATTATTAAGACTTAAAACTAGTTAAGTATTTAAATTTCCAACCTAAAGCTCCTTTATTTAATTACAATCGAGACATGAATTATTCCAATAATTATTCAAATTTGGAACCTAAAGTTTATGAATAATTCAAATCAAAACTCTAAAAGAATATGTCATACAATCAAACCTGAAGAATTGATCGTCTCAAAAAGGGGCATATACTACAAATCCCACAATTATCATAATTTACGATATGAATATCCATAATCCTTCTTGTGACAAGAACTTCGGAAATTTTCATTTATATTGGGGATATAGTTGTTTCCTAATTACTATTGTAAAATGTGAGGCTTGAAGCTCTCATGTTGTATTAAAATATTTGCACCTGAAGCTCCAACAAAATATACCATAAATCAAAACCTGAAGTATTGATTATTCATGGGATGCAAATTTTGAAAGTTTTCAAAATAATTATTTATAATTTGTACCAGATGTTCCAAATATTTTTTGTGTTGGGATTAGTTTCAAATAAATTAAATATTAAAATATGACTTTTTCACTTCTTGTCTTTTTATATTCTTTATTAAATGAAAGACCTTTTTACAAGTTCTTTTAATGGTTAAATGTCCCTTTAACTATTTTATTATTGGTTTCACCATTAAACCTTCGTCTTTTGAACTTTCGCTTCATTTCAGTATTAAATTATCCTTTTAGTGATATCAAATTGTAACTCCTCTTCACATTCCAATCATTTACTAAACATTGAAGTCTTAAAAATGTGTAGAGAATGTGAAAATTAAGCCCTCATTTTATATAAGTAAATTGAATGAATATTGATCAAAGTTATATATATATAAATGTTTGCCACTAGTTTGGAATATTCTCAAGTATTCTTATTCTTAATCAAACCTAAATTTTTTACACAAAAGGATAGACAATTTAATATCCTTAAATATTAACAGTTTTGAACTTGAAGCTTAACTATTTGTGTAGAACTAGAAATTCTGAAACACAAATGATAAAACTTAGAGTTTTATATTTCACATAATTCGGATCAAGCACTTGGTGAATTATTTTAATTTAGTACTTAAAGTCTTATATTTTAATTTATAGTTTATATGAACTCAAAGATAAATATACATACGAAATTAAAAGAGAACCTAGAGTTCTACAATCAAGGATCAAATTATAGATATAATTCAATAAAAAAACTAAAGTTCTAAATTTTTCAAAGATCCAAAATACAATATTGAGAACCTCTCTTTATTTTTCGAATGAAATATTGGTCATAATTTTTTATGATCTTAGTTATACATTTGAAAATCATAACGATTACATAATGACTTATAGTACAAGATTCGTGATACAACAAAATGCAATTTTTTAGTGTGTGTGTGTGTGTGGGTGGGTGGGTGTGTGGGTGTGGGTGTGGAGAGAGAGAGCCCACCTCGTGTAAGGACTCCTTATGGTCTATCTTGTACATACCATTTTTTAAGTAGTAAAAACATAAATTTTTTAATGAAACTTCATGGATATGATCTTCACAGTGAGAAAATCATCTCCAATTTTTTTCATCAAAAAATTCAATAAAAAACTGTTTAAAATATGTAAAATAATGGTATAAATATTTATTTTCGACCGTTGAAAATTTGACTATCATCTCGCCCACTTTTTAATTGATTTTTTTATGAAACTTCATGGATATGATCTCGACAGTTAGAAGATCATATCCATGAAATTTCGTAAAAAAATCAATAAATCAAGTTGCGGGCGTAGACCCAAAATTTCAATGGTCGAAAATGCGTATTAACATAATTTTTTGACATATAACCTCATCTCAACGGTTTTTTATCGAATTTTTTTATGAAAAAAAATTGGAGATGATTTCTCATCGTAGAGATCATATCCATGAATTCTCATAATTTTTTTTTGATTTTGTACTATTTAAAAAAATAGTATGTACCGAGATCTGCAGCATAAGGAGTCCTTATAGGAGACATTTTGTATATATATATATATATATATATATATATATTCGGATGACTTTTCAAAAACCAAACGATCTTTAACTTTATCATGAAATTTGACATTCTTTTGAGATTATTAAATTTATAAAATTCATTGAGAAAAACTTGAATTTTTTGTGATTCATTCTATCTTCTGAATATCTCATAATTATTTTAGGGGTTGTTACATATAGAACCCGTTTGAAAGAATTTTTCATAAATTCCATTGACTTGTCAACCATCAAATAGTTCATAATCCTATTTTTTAAGAATCTTATTTAATAAATTTATCATGTTTGAATCAATTATTTGTAAGACTGTAAGTATTGGGGGAAAGTTACTCAAGTGGTTGAACTTTATTTTTTTTCCTATTTTTTAATCTTCAAATGACCATAACTTTTGATTTACAAATTAATTTTTAGCTAAATTATAATTTTTGAAATCTACACCCCGAAATCTGTCAAACAAGATCCATAAACACTATAAAAGTCTAATGAAAAAATTACACATATAATATATATTTACTATGTGCAGCCGAAAATGAAAATATTTTATATCTAGGACGCTTTAATAAACAGTTAACATTTATTATCCTAATATTACACAAATAGTAAATATTTATTGTCTGCGTAAAAAATGAAGGAAACACATCATTTTTATTTTTTACTATTTTCTATTGAATATGTATTTTATTTTATAGGCCTCGATTAATAGATTTCAAAAATATCAATTTTGTCAATTTTGGATTTGTATATTGAAAGTTATAACTCTTTAAAATTCAAAAGGAAAAAATTAACTACCAATTTAAATTTGGAGGGAATAAAAGGGTAGGGGTATATTTGTAAGAAAAAAATCGTTCTAAAATAGGAATTTATTAATGGTTGATTAGTCAATAGGATTTAAATAAGAAAATATTCTTTAAATGAAATACACACATAATAAACCCATTATTTTATAAGAGATGTTTTCTTTAAAATAATTATATTTGTTTAGTTTTGATCACCAAACGCTTGACCATAACAAAATTATTATATATATATATATATATATATATATATATGTGTGTGTGTGTGTGTGTGTGTGTGTGTGTGTGTGTGTGCGCGCGCGCGCGCGTGTGTGTGGGCTCAGGCACAATTCTCAGTCTGTAATATATATTGTAATTGACAATTGTGAATTATCATTATATAATGACATTTGCTTAGCACACAATGAACAATCCGCACTACTACGAAATACCAACACTTTTTCAAATTTGGTATGTAATATAGTAAAGGTTTCAACCACAATTGAACTTGATAAAATTATTAAAGGCTCCAAACGAGATTACGTGGTGTTGTCACATGGTACACGCCCATTCATATGCAATAATTTTAATGAAGTAGTTCTTGAATAAATTCGCTTATTTTTACGAGCATTAGAATACATGGGTACCATATTGAAATAAATAATGAAAAATACATTAATATTACTTCTACTGTTGGAAGCCACAATATTTACACTAGTTAAGAATAATTTCATTATCATGATATTATTCTATACAACATTTTTATTCTATAATTGCAATGTGTCTTGAGCATGAAGTTCCATGTTCAACTATTTATACAATGACCACTTTTGCCACCTTCATTATTTTAAGGATATTTATTATTTTAATTCATGCGTATACTTACTATTGTTATCACAATAGTATATATATGGTAATTATGATTAACCCTCTATTGACCCAATGGAAAATATAGTGTTAATTATATATACACAATTTTATTTTGATGAAACACTCTTTCCACCCTTTGATGGAGGGAATAACGTGCCTAGAGTATAAATTAATTCTGAAAAACAGTCCATTCCTGAAGAATGATGTGAATTATCATAGAATACTTTCACTTAGTTTCGTATAATCCCTTATATCACTCACTGAAAAAATTAAGCAAAAATAATATTAAAATTATTGATGTCTAAAAATGAATAACTCCAATTTATAATCATAGATGAAAATAAGAGAAGTAACTCAAACCACACACATAAGAAAGAAGGATATTAGACGGGTTCAACTGTAAAATAGGCTACATCCACTGTTATTATTATTCAGAATTGTTTACAATAGCTCAGTATGGTGTGTATATAAGTGATTCGAGTTATCCATTGAGCTAAGGGGTTAGTTTGTATTTATAGGGGTGCAAAACCCTAAAGATGGAGTGACTTTATATTTCTAGAAATTTACATATATGTACAATGAGTAAAACCCTTTGAATTCAGTGTTGGTTGGCATTCCCATTCGAGTAACTATTTTTATTCCTGTTCGTTGGCCTTATAGAGTTGGTCGACATTCCAGCCGATTAAGGATCTATGAAGGTGATCAAGTAGTTGGTCGGCCACGTTAGATGATAGGTGTGCATTCATCATTGGTCCACGTGGGAGTATAATTTTTACATACAACAAAAGCCCCCAATGCTCCATGCTTGATGCTTGTATGAAAGTATGAAGTATTTAACCTAAGAAGTTGCTCGGTCCAGATGTATTCGACTAAATGAAGGAGTCATTTATCCATCTCCATTTCTTGTTAGATAGAGTTGTTGCTAATAATACTGCATATTATGAAATGATTGAGTAGCTACAAGATGATCACAAATTACCCCTTGCTTTGCTCCATTCTGATTGTGAAGCCAAGTACAAAGCATTAAGGGAAGGCTGGAGTTTTAACAATAATTTGAATGATATTACTTTAGCTTTGAACAAGAAGGATATTTCCTTGAAGCAGGATTTTGAGAATGCTAGGTCCATTACTGCCATATTAGAGAAAAAATAATCCCTTGAGGGATGAAGTGGAAAGCTTGAAAAGATCAACTTCTACTGGTCCCGCCGAAGGAGATTCTTTTTTGGAGAATGAAAATGCAAGACTAGTGGCAGAACTGGAGGCCTTGCAGAAGAAGAAAATTAAACCTAGGCAAAGGGTAGTTCTTCGACCAATTATTGAGGAAGAAAGAACTAAAAAGACTCTTGCCGACCAAAATGCTTAGTTGAAATCCAAAGATAATACCATTACCGACCAGGATGCCTAGCTGAAAGCCAAGGATAATGTTCTTACAAAGCTTCAAAATAAGGTGGAGATGCTTACATTCCAATTTCACAAATATCCTAAGAAATTTTGGATAGAGGGTTATAATGAGGCTTTGGCCTATATGGATGATCAACTTGCCCAAAGTAATCATGAAGGCTATAAATGGGGATGGACCAACTTGTTAATTTTGTTGAAGTTTGACCAAAATAGTGACCTGTGGAATTGGAAGGTTTCTTGTATTGTGGCAAGACTCAATCCAAATTAGACACAAAATGGATTCCTCCTAATTCTATTCCCCAATATATGATAACTAAATATTTAGGCAATTATGGTGTGCATGATGAGATTGAGATTGTTCGCCCTCCTTATTTAATTGATAGACCGAGCATCAATAATAGACAAATATTGATGGACTTTAACACAATCAATTCTTCATATACTCTTGATGATCCTCCTGCATAAATGGATAAGGACCAAATAAAATGCCCAACAGAAGTGATATTTTTCTTGTATAGCTTTTTTTTGCCATTGTAATACAATGTGATCAATGAAATAGAATTAATTTGGTTAAATTTACGTTCTTTAAGCTTATGGTTGTTATTAATATTTTTGCCGACTAGGTAAACTATAAAAGATTAGTTAGTCGGCTTATAGACTAAATAACCTACTCAAATGTTAATATCTGATTTGTTGTTGAATCATTTATACGGCATTAGATTCGACTAATGCACTTAGATAAAATTGTAAACAACTTCATTGTAGTAAATTGCAGGATTAGTTATCAGTGGAGACTAAGTGTATTAGGAATATAATTATTCCAGTGTTTTAACCTAGTCGGGTAAAACTTATAATTAATAAATTTTACTGACTTCTTGTTCGTGACTTGCCGAGGAAAAATCATACATGAAGTTGAACTTTTCTGAAGTTGGAAAGGTTTGTAAAATTTTGAACCATACCCCTCTCGGCGAGGAACTTTTTGAAAACTTTTCTAGAGTTAGAAAAGTTTGGAAAAGTTTGAACCATAAATTTCTTGATGAAGAACTTTTTAAGAACTTTTCTGAAGTTGGAAAAGTTTGGAATAGTTTGAACCATGCCCTTCTCGGCGAGGAGCTTTTTGAGAAATTTGAATTAAAATTTCTCATATTTAATTAGATGTGTTATCCACCATACTCCAAAAAGAAAACACAAAAGGCATGTGCAATTGAGGAAAGCTGAAATTTAATTAACTTGAATAAGCAATTACATTAAGGCTAGGATTTAAAAAAAAATTACTGATAATACTTGCGCAGATGATCTGCGTTCCAAGGAGTTTTTAATTCTTCCCCTTCCAAAGTCTCCAATTAATAAGTTCTTGGTCGGATAACCGCCGAGATACAGTATAGACTATGCTAATTTGGCTCTATCTTATTATTCTTATGGATTACTTTCTTAAGTACCAGGTCTCCTTACTTCAGGTTCATCGGCTTGACCCTTCAATTATAAAACCTTGCAGTCCTTTGTTAATAAGTAGCCATTCGAATAGCAATATCTTCTCGAATTTCTTTAATCATGTCTAGATCTAGTCGCCTCATAAGGTCACTTTTGGGTGAAGCTATAACGCCCCGATCGAAATTTAAGGGTTGATAAAGGATCAACTCGATACAAACCACTCGTTAATTGTGAAGTGCAATGAAACACCCTAAATAATGTTTCAAATCCAGTTTTATTAATATTTAACGTTAGACTTATTAGTATGAGAGTCCGATTTACAGCCACTACGTGATATGACCTATGAGAAATACCCAAGGCCAAGTAAATAGGGCCACTAACGTAAATGCAAGTAAGTACTTACCTGCATAATGCGCTCCAAATACGAAACTGCATGCAACCTATCATAATAAAATAAGGGAGTGAGTTGAATGCTTAGTGGGAACTATACAATGCAGTTTAGAAACGAATGGTAGAAATAATACTCACACGCTACACTACATGCATGTGAAAGTACGTATGTACCTATATATATACCTTTGGAAATACATATCCTAATGTATTAAACCATTTTATTCAAAAACGTTATTTATTCCAACATACTTCCTTTTTTTAAATAGTCAATTTGTGTCATTACGCATAAAACGAACATATTCCTTCCAGTTAACTCACACTGTGAAACAAATGAAATTTGTTAGGGAAAAACCTTACATTTACTTTCAAACATTCATTAACTCAAAATTTATTAAATCATGCCATAGTTACTTAACCATTTTATAGGACATCCATTCAATGTACACACACACCATGCTTAGAAAGATACTTATTTTCCTTTGAAAGCTCGATACAACACACGCTTGTGTTTATTATGATTCAAACCTTATTAGGTAGCTTAAAGATAATTAATTCATCTTATTTGATCATCCCATGTTACCATGTAAACATTAAACATTCAATGGGTTATTCTTGCATTAATAAATCAATGAATCAATACCATTCATTTATGCCTCTTTCATGAATATGCAATTCATCACTTAGTATTTTTTTTAGCGATTCCGTCGACACACACACACATCATAACACACTCACATCCACAGTTTCACGTAATTTCACCGTTCGATACCGAGCGCCAAGTAAATAACAGTTACTTTTGGGTTTTTCACCCTAGGGGCAACAAAGCCCTGCTTAATTATTTAATCTGGCATCATCAAATATCATTATCTTACCAATGTGTTCAACATTTTCATAATGTTCACATTAATTTGTTTTTTTTGGGCCGAATCCAAAGTCTTGGTCTTAACCATGCATTTTCCCATTATTCATCCTTTTTTCACACATGTTGACTTTACACCAAAAATCATTTCCGCTTAAGGACTAATTTCATTCTTTCTACATATGTGTCAAAGCACTCTTCAACATTTTTGTTTCATGAAAATGTTACATTTTAGTAAATTTTCAATTTACCTAATTTACATCAGAATACGTAACTTCACTCCTTATTCAAGTGTTATTTACAAAAAAAACACATCTTCATAAGAGGGGCTCTAAAAGTCGGGTGGGCGCTGTAGTGGTGAATCCCAACTAGAAAAGTACTAAAGACGTTTATCTCGATAATGCAATGTTAGGACTTAAAAATATAAAGTCATTCAGAAACTCCCGTAAAAATGACAAAAAATTCAAGGCCTTGGGGAAGAGTATTGGCGGTAAAAAAATTATCTATTTTGGACCGTAAGGCAAAGATCAAGTTAGGTCGGGGTTTGTCAATGGTGTCGGAAGATATTTGTAACGTCCTCGAGTGGTGAGGGGAGTTGTTCGTCGTGTGATAAAAACATGTCCAGTAGGGGGAGAGCATGGGGAGGCTGTTCAAATTTTGAGGCGTTAAACAACTCTAGATTATGGGTGGACCTTTTGATCCTGAATCAAGAGGGGAGTGATAGGTGTAGTGAGGAAGAAGGGTGGGACGAGGAACCGGTGGGTTGGAAGGAGGATGTGCTAGAAGCTATTAGTAAAGATTCAGTGGTCGTTTTAAGGGGTTTGGGAGGGAGGCTTGGGATTTGTTCGATAAAATTGATAGAGGTGCGGGGGTTGGGAAGGGGGTGAAGGATGGAGAGGAAGGGGTGGTTTAGAGTTTCTTAGTCTATAAGGTAAAATTTACAACTGAGTCTATTTATAGTGTTGTCTTAATTCCAAAAAAAACTTATTGAGTCATAGGATAGTAGTTTGTTACATGCTTTCAAGCCTATGACATTTGAGTTGAAGACATAGCGGCCAAGTCTATCGTGAAAATATCATCAGTTGTGATTGTCGTATGTGTCATCAACATTTAAATTCCAAGGTCTCTCAAGGTATGAATGCATTTAATATACAGACAGTCTTGGATATTTTTTATGGGTGTCTTTTTATAAAAACTTTGTTAGAACTACTATTTTTCTCATAAAATTATTTTCAATCATTACATAAAAGGTTTTGGGTTTAAAAAGTATTTTAGGATTTTCTAAAAATTTGTTCAAACCAAACTGGGTTCTCGTTCAAACGAGGTGCCCAGGTCGTTCGATCGAGATATCGAACGAGCCATCTAACAAAATTAGTTTCTTTTTTCTAAAATGTCGTGAGAAATTTCATTAGAACGACATCATTCGAACGCGTTTTATCTAACGATATTTTTTCCTATTTGCACTCTGAAATATGTACGAACCAAGTTGTTCAAATTACCTAGCGGTTTTTTGCACGGTTTTGTCAGTTTTCATTTTTAACCGTCCACTTTCCTGTTAATTTTTTACCTGATTTAATATGTGTGGGAACAACATTTTAAGAGAGACTTTTTCATACTTTTCAAGTGCTTGAGAGAGCAATATCTTTTCACCAAAAATTCCCATTTGTGTTCTTCATTTTTATGGCTTAATTCTCATCAAAACTAGTTTACTATGATCCAAGTTTCTTAATATATTTTATTTTGAGATCATCAAGTTGGCATCGGGTTTTATTCTCATCCCCAAAGATAAGTTTTCCTATGGAGGAGTTCGTGTTTATTGTGATACGTGGTGTGCATACGGAGGAGAGGATTTTATATGTTTGACGGTCGTTGAGCCCTATCGGTGGATTCCAAGACTGTAGTAGATTCTGGAGTTACCAACTAGGCAGAGGTAAAATCAAGAAGAAGCGTCAAGGCTTAAGAGTTCGTCGAGATGAGGAAGTAAGTCTTTTGTCTTGTTTTTGTAAAACCATACCTACTAGATTTGTTGGCTGGGTTGTCTGAGGTTTTTACCATCACGGGTTTTTCTCATACATTGCAGCGTTGTGTGTTTATTTCTATTTTTATCTTGCAAAAATCACTTAGATGCATGTGTAGGTTTAAAAAGATAAAAATTAGTTTAATCATAACAATGGTGTAATTTTGGTGCTACTGAAGTTTGGGTAATTTTAGTTTAATTTAAGTCAAGGAATTTAATTTGAAAATATTCATGCTTGGTTTGTTTGGCATATGTAGAACCTGAATTAAGTTTATTTAATTTTTGTTTGAAAGAAAATTAAATGTTTGTTTAGTTGAGTTTAATTTTAATTTTGTGAAAATTAAAATTTGAGAACTTTAATTTTTAAATTTGGAAGAAATTTTAAGTTTGGTATATTATGTGAACGATCTCGTATTTCAGATTTTACAGTTGGGGTTTAAATCATATACTCTAAGAAATCACATTCTCAAATTGGTATCAAAGCGGGTTACACTAAAATATTGTGTGATCCTGATTTCTTAAGGATTTCTTTTGTGAATATGGAAAATATAACATTTTTGAAATTTCCTATTTTTGATGGTTCCCGCATTATTTCACATGACTCCTCACTTTCTATATCTTATTAGTAATTGCTTGCATGTTTACATACACTAGATTTTGTGCTTCATGATAGATTTTTTGCCAGTTGTATGTTCGTTTGTCATATTCTAGTTTATGCTTCATTATGTAGATTATGCTAGAATTATGATATGTGTATCTTTTGTATTTTTTAATTATTGATTATTATTGAAAAATACAAATAAGATTTTGTACGTATTTTGGGTAACATTTTTGTTATTTATTTGTTAAAAATTTTGAAAAACTTAAAAAGATTTTCTAATTTTTGTGTATTTTAGTTTTACATATTTTATGTGGCATATACTTGTGTTTGAATCCAATATCATCCCCACTTCCATATGGCAAGAACTTTTGATTACGGTTTTCAATCCTGGAAGTGTTCTTTATCAAGCTTTTGACTTGCATAATAGATTCTCTTTTTATATGCCTCGATTCATACTTGCACGAGCTCATTTGATCTTGAACTTCACATGTATATTTGAGCTAAGTGAGATGTTCTCCTTTCAATTTAGTCATCTACATGTTGCTATGACTATGGAGAATTTGTTCAAGTACGTACCGTTGCCCGAATTAAAAAAAATAGAAAAATATTTATTCGGTGTAGTTATTTATCAATGGAATCAGGATGCGAAAGACAAATATACTTTGCATGAATAGCCACCATTAAAATTTGGCCTAAAAATGTGGCATTGTTAAAATTAGCCAAGGCCAAAGTAATTATGTTTGATATGAGCATTCAAAAGAAAAATAATCATTATGTATGAGGAAGTTTGGATGGATATATCAATGGGTTTGCACAATGGCAATGTATCATAGTTATGCTTATTTTGTCATGACTCCATTGGTTTGTAGAATCATCAAAATTCTAGGCTTGTTCGCATTGTGATTTTTTATTACTTGAGTTCACTTTATCTTGCCACATAAGGCTATATTTAAGTTTGATAATGTTTCATAATCAAATAAGAACTCTGTGAACATGTTTAAGTGATTGGGTCTTAATTCTTTTGTTACTAGTTCACACCCCTTCACTATCGTTTAGCACACGTTATTTAGACACATTTTGTCCATATGAGGGAAACCTTAATGTATTTTGTGTCGTGTGTGGTGTTTATACCTACATATGTGTGTATGTGAATTATTGGTATCTTTAGTGTGTCTGTGTGTGTGTGTGTGTATATATATATATATGGTATTTCTTTTTCTTTTGAGTATTTGCCTTGTTATCTAGTCGATGAATGATTCATGTTGATATAGATATTCATCTTGTTGTGATTGATATCTCATGCTTATATTAGATTATTCTATTTGGTATCATTTTTCTATCACCTCATGGTTGGTATTTATTAATGCTTGTGTTGGATTAGTTTCTTCTCATGCCATGTGCTTTATTATACTAGTAACTTTATTAATCATTGCATTATATACTTATTTTTTCCATTATTCCTATCCCTTGTTACATTTAGGGGAAGAATTTGTTTTAATTGGGGAGAAATGAGTTAATATATGCATTTTAATCTTTGTCTATTCCTAAACAAAAAGGGGGAGAAATGGTATCTAAACCTTTTAATTTAGGAGATCTAACTTTGGGGGAGACGTCTCTTTCTTAAGGAGGTCATGTTAGACAAAGGGGGAGTATGAAATTATGTTATTTATCTTGTTATATTCCTCATGCGTTTGATGGTGTGTTTAAGTAGGCAGGTTTTCATCTTTAGTGGAAACCTTTTAGAGCGGCCAAGCATTTCATCCCATGTGTCTAGTCAAGCGTCTGTATTTTTTATTTTGGGAGGGTTTGTGTCTTTTTAGAAGAGCTGACGGGCCGTAGGATTTTTTTATTTTGGGTTTTATCCCTGTATAGCCAAAAGGGGAGATTTGTAAGGGCAAATTTTCAACTGAATATATTTGTAGTGTTGGCTTAATTCCGAACAAAACTAATTGAGTCATAAGATAGTAGTTTATTATATTATTTCAAGCCTATGACTTTCGAGTTGAAGATGTAAAGACCAAGTCTATTGTAAAGATATCATATGTGCCGATTTTCGTGCCAAGTTTATACGTCATCAACATTTGAATTCCAAGGTCCCTAAAGGTATGAATGCATTTAATATATAGAGTCTTGGATACTTTTTTATAGGTGTCTTTTTATAAAAGCTTTTTTAGAAGGACTTCATATTTTTCTCAAAAATTCATTTTCACTCTTTACATAAAAAATTTTGGGCTTAAAAAGCATTTTATAGGACTTTCTGAAAAGTCGTTCAAACGAAACTGGGATCTCATTCGAACGAGATGCCTAGGTCGTACGAACAAGATATCGAACGAGCCATCTAACGAAGTTAGTTTTATTTTCTGACATCTCGACATAACGACATCGTTCAAACAAGTTTTATCTAACGGGATTTTTGCCTATTTGCACTCGAAAATCTCGTTCGAACCAAGTCTTTCGAGCGACATTTAAAAGTTGTTCGAAACGACTTGGCGATTTTTGCACAGTTTCGTCAGTTTTCATTTTTAACCGTCCACTTCCCGACTTACTTTTTACCTGATTTAATATATGCAGGAACAACATTTTTAGAGAGACTTTTTCATACTTTTCAAGTTCTTGAGAGAGCAATATCTTTTCACCAAAAAGTCCCATTTGCGTTCTTGATTTTTATGGTTTAATTCTCAACAAAACACAAAGTTTACACCCATAATTTAGTATGATCCAAATTTCTTAATATATTATGTTTTTAGATCATAATGTTGACACCGGGTTTTATTCTCATCCCAAAAGAGAAGGTTTCCTACGGAGGAGTCCGTATTTGTTTTGATTCATGGTGTGCATACGAAGGAGAGGCTTTTATGTGTTTGACGGTAGCTAAGCCCCATCGATGGATTTCGAGACTATGGTGGATTCCGGAGTTATCAACTAGGTTGAGGTAGAATCAAGAAGAAGCGTCGAGTCTTGAGAGGGAGTCGAGTGGAGGAAGTAAGTCTTTTGTCTTGTTTCTGTAAAACCATACCTACTGGATTTGTTAGCTGGGTTGTCCGAGATTTTTCCTGTTGTGGGTTTTTCTCGTACATCGCGACAATGTGTGTTTGTTTCTATTTTTATCTTGCAAAAATCACTTAGATGCATGTGTAGGCTTAAAAAGATAAAAAATATTTTAATCATAACAATGGTGTAATTTTGGTGGTAATTAAGTTGGGGTAATTTTAGTTTAACTCAAATCAAGGGAATTTAATTTGAAAAATATTCATGCTGGGTTTGTTTGGCATATGTAGAACTTGAATTGAGTTTATTTAATTTTTGTTTGAAAGAAAATTAAATATTTGTTTAGCTGAGTTTAATTTTAATTTTGTGAAAATTAAAATTTGGGAACCTTAATTGTTAAATTTGGAAGAAATTTTAAGTTATGTATATTGTGTGAACCATCTCGTATTTTAGATTTTAAAATTGGGGTATCAAAGAATATACTCTAAGAAATCACATTCTCATAGTCCAATGAAATTACATATTATTATTTCGTGGAATGTTAATGGGTTGAATGACACTGCCAAAAGGGGGTTGGTTGGGGGGGGGGGGGGCATTGCTAGGTGGAAGCTTGATATTCTATGTTTATAGGAGACTAAGATGGGTAATATGGATGATAGTTGATTTAGATCCATTTGGGGAGGTCGGGGATTAAATAGGTGAATATGGATGCTGAGGGTGCTTCGGGTGGGTGGTGATTTTGTGGAACTCCATAGTGGTGGGGCTGATGGGGAGCTTGAAGGGGAGATGGTCCCTATCCTTCCTGTTAAAAAATCTAGAAGATGGGTTTACTTGGATCTTCTTGGGGATTCATGGCCTAGTTGAGGACTCCGGTAGATGGGAGTTATGGGAGGAATTGACTGGAGTGAGTAGGGTGTGGGAGGTCCCCGTTCGTGTGGGGAGGGATTTTAAGGTGGTGAGATTTGCATTGGAGAAAAGTAATGGCAGTAGAGTCGATGGATATATGAGAGACTATTCAGATTTTATTGATGAGATGGAGTTGATTGATCTTCTGTTAGAGGGAGGACTGTATTCTTAGTCTAGTTTTAGAGATAGGCCATCCATGTCTCATTTGGATCACTTTGTTATTTCCAAGGGGTGGGAGGAGCACTTTCCTGTGGTGGTTCAATCTTGCTTGCCTAGAGTTACTTTAGATCATTGCCCTCTTCTTTTAGAGTGTGGGGGTTGGAGAGATGATGATACCCCATTTAAATTCAAGAGCATGTGGCTCAAGGAGCCAGATTTTGTGGGTAGAGTTGGTATTTTGTGGTCTAGTTATGAAGTGGAGGGGAATGCCAGTTTTAGGGTGGCCATAAAATTGTGCTTACTTAAGGATGATATCAAATCGTGGAATAGAGAGGTGTTTATACTGACGACTACTACTTACATGGAGGAGGTCAGGAGGCTTGATGAGAAGGAAGATAGATTCGGGATCTTAGAGGTGGATAAGATAGTTAGGGAGGTTAAGAAATGGGAGATCGGGGTTAGGCTAATTAAGGAAGAGATCAACATGAGGCAGAAGTCTAGGGCATTGTGACTGAGAGGGAGGATTTGAATACGAAGTTTTTCCACACTGTTACTAGCTACCACAGGCATGGTAATCACATTGGGAAAATAATAGTAGGGGGAAAGGTGCTCGAAGAAGAAAGAGAGGTGAGGGGGGCCATTTCTCAATATTATGAGGATCTGTTCAGGCAAGAAGAGGTGTGGCAACCTTCTTTTGATGGGGCAGAGTTGGGTAGTATTTTCGCTGCCGAGGATGACAGTATTGAGGGTAGTTTATCTGAAGAGGAGGTGTTACAAGTTCTTAAGTTGATGAGTGGGGATAGGGCACATGGACCCGATGACTTCTCGATGGCTTTTTTCAACATTGTTGGGAGACAGTCAGGAGTGATGTGATGAATTTCTCCATGACATCGGATATTTTGTCCCTAGGTTTAACGCGACTTTTATCACCTTGATCTCTAATAAGGGGGTTCCTGTCATATCAGGGATTTCAGACCCATTAGCTTGATTGGGGGTATCTATAAACGTTTTTCCAAGGTGTTGTCATTTAGGCTGAGGAAGTTCATTGACCTTTTAATTTCTGAGTCTCAGAACGCTTTAGGCAAATTCTCAATGCTATATTGGTGGATAATGAATGCATGGAATCCAGGTTTAGGTGCAGGACTCCTGGTTCAGCGTGTAAACTCAACATTGAGAAGTCTTATGATCATGTTAATTGGAAGTTTCTTCTTTACTTATTGAGGAGGATGGGGTTTGGTGACCGGTGGTGTAGATGGATGAGGAGGTGTGTTTCAACGGCCAAGTTTTCTTTTCTTATTAATGGGGTTCCTGAGGTTTTTTTTTTGAGTTCTCATGGACTACAACATGGAGATACGCTATCCCCTTTCTTATTCATCTTCGTCATGGAGGCGTTTAGTCTGATGATGGGGAGGGTGGTCACAACAGGGTGGATTAGAGGTTTCACTTTTGGGTATTCGAGTCCTAATTGGGTCGCGGTTACTCATCTTTTATTTGTGAACGATGCGATTGTGTTCTGTGATGCTGATCGGAGGAAAGTGAGGGCTCTGAAGTTGTTCTTTATTTGTTTTGAGGCAGTGTCGGGTCTCCAAATTAATACAGGAAAGTAAGAGTTAATCCCTATAGGGGTGAGGGCATTGCAAAAGAGTTAGTCATCACCCTGGGGTGTAGGATTGGGTCCTTCCCTGCCACTTATCTTGGCCTACCTCTGGGTGCTAAGTGTAAGTCTACAGTTATTCTGGATCCAATTTTAGAGAGAATGCATAGGATACTGGAGGGTTGGAAGAATGGGTTCCTTTCGAAAGGGGGGAGACTGACTCTGATTAAGAGTACTTTGTCTAGCTTACATACATACTTCATGTCCATATTTCCTTTGCCTATTGTGGTTTGTCTTAAAATGGAGAAGCTCGTGAGAGATTTTCAGTGGATAGGTACTGAGGATAGTTTTAAGCACTTTCTTGTTGGATGGGAGGAGGTGTGTAAACCCATCAGGGGGGCGGGTGTGAGAAACTTGGTTATCTTTAATAGAGCTTTGTTATGGAAGTTCTGTGGAGATTCCCTTGGGAGGAACAAAGGTTATGGAGAAGAGTTGTTGGAGCTAGATAGGGAAGCTCTCAGTTGGGGTGGGGGTCGGTGGTGGGTACATTTCCCCATGTCATGGGATTGTGAAAGAATTTAGCGAGGGAGTGGGTGGTGTTTTCCAGACACACAATTTTTCCTTGGGGAGAGGCGATAGGATAAGATTTTGGAAGGATAGGTGGGGTGATCATAGGTCTATTCAAGATTTATTTCTCGGGATCTAAAACCTAGGAGGGAATCAATATGGGTTGGAGGGAAATCACATGACCGTTAGTGGGGTAAGTGTGATGTGGAATCCGCAGTTCAGAGGGGGGCTTTGGGACTGGGAGCTTCAGGAGGTGGATTTGTTCTTTGAGTGGTTGGGAGCGGCCCCACGACCGACTGATAGGGAGGATTCCTTACGATGGAAGAGGGAGGGTCAGGGGTGTTCTTGGTCAGAGGATACTATTCGATTCTGAGCGGTATTGGGAACTATAGAGGCCGTTTCCCTTGGAAGAATATTTAAAAGGTCAAAGAGCCACCGAAGGTCAGATTCTTTGTGTGGACTGCGACTAGGCAGGCCATTCTGACGCTTAATGGCCATTAGAAGAGGAGTTACCTCCTAGCTAGTCATTTTTGGTTATGTAAGGAGGATGAGGAAAAGACGAATCACCTACTCATATATTGTAGGGTGACGAGAGGTCTATGGGATATTTTCCTTGTCATTACTAGGATCACCTGGGTTATGCCCGGGTCAGTGAGGGAGCTCTTAGAGCCACGGAGACCATTGAGGGGGTGGCTGGGTGACTGGTGTGTGTGGCGTTTAGTCTCTCACTGCATTTATTGGACGGTATGGAAGGAGAGGAATGTGATATGCTTTTATGGCACTGAGACTGCTCATGTGAGGCTTTGTTATCTATTTTTTAGCACTCCTGTTAGTTGGTGCAAGGAGAATATTGTCGTCACGACACATGAGTTTCTTGAGTTCATCGAGGAGTTCCTCTTTATTTTGTAGCATGAATCTTTGTTTGTTGGGGTTTGTTTTGCTCGTTTTCCTTTTAGTAGGTTAGTTGTGTTGTATACTTCTTGTATATGGGTTCGCTCCCTTAGAGGTTGGTTTTATGATATCATTTACTTATAAAAAAAGCTTCAAACTTAACATATAGGCATTTTAGTCACAATGACACTTTTTAACTTCTCACTTTCTTGAAAATCACATGTTCTCACATTACTCTCTTTAACGTGTAAAATTATACTTTTCACATATTAAAGTCAACACATTTTATTTATAGAGTTTTAACACTAAAATCCCATTTTAGTCAACATTTACACATTTGACATGGTGCATTTCAAACTTCGTGTTACACACTTTAATTATGACTTTTTGCATAAAACCCATACTTAGTCATTTTATTCACACTTAGGCTTCTACATTTTCATTATTTATATTTCCACCCAAAGTTTGCAAGAAGACTACACTTTCACATATTGACACTTTTAACCCCAAAACTTAGTTTAACAAACTAAATAGTACACTTTGTAAATAAAACTCCATTTTCTCCTTTCATAATAATTCATCAACATGAAAATCACTATATTAATCTCATAAAATGGCATATACATTCCAACTGTTCTTCACATCAAAGAAATCATTTATTTACCTTAAAACATGAGTTTAAAACATGTTATTTCATAAAATATTTCTAAATAGTGGGCTGAGAACTATCCATTTTTAAAACTCATTTAATACTTTATTTTTAAGCGCTCATTTTCATAGAAAATAGTAAGAATAATACTAATAAGTCTATTAATACATTTAAAACCTTCATCAACATATTTTAAGCTCTAAATATGTAAGAAAAATTAAACTAGAACCCTATGAGCCCATGGTGAAGGCCTAGAGCCTTCTAGTTAAGTTAAAAACTCTTCTCATGGCTCTTACATATGATTTTTATGAGGTGGATTGCGACAACACAAGAATAAACTCACATGTGACACCCCAATACCACCCGAAATACCCAAAAATGGCGATTTGTGTCACTTTTGGTACCAGCCCCCCCCCCCCCCCTCCCCACACACACACAAAAAAATCTTTTTTTAAAGCTTTTAACTTAAGAATGATATTCCTTACATTTGTTTTAGCTAAAAAATCATATTTACAATTGTCGTTTGGCCTCTCGGCTTGTCTAATACAAGGTGCACAAGAATCGAGACCTCTGTACAAAATATAATTATTTTCGATTTTTCTTCGCATGGTAATATTCATTATATTTTTATAAGTCTAAATATATGCTCGGAATATTTTTTTTGACTTACCAATTGTCCTACACAATTCTCACAAAACTGAACTTTTGTAGTGTCGCTTAGCATTAGACAATTTGTACCCAGGCTCGCGTAGCGCTCGTTGCTTGTCCGAATAGCGTAAAACTTAACCTACGAACTTAAAATAATTATATAAACTTAAAATAAAACTCATGAGAGCCATGAAACCTAAAACTTTCTTGTTTAATCCATATCGCGATACTTTGCTTTTTGTACCATTTAAATGTCACGTTGTATTAACCTTGCCTGTGTCACATCCGTTTCATAACGCTTTTCCCTCAAACTTACCAGACATCCTAGATAATACTATTATAGATTAAATACGCATTCATGCGACACATGCATTGTGGAATTTTTCTCGTTTAAACCATTTATGTAATACGCCAGCTTATGCATAACTTTATGTGTTACACTTGGATTATTTATTTCTTGTATTTTTCTTTGGACAAAACACCTCAAATAACATTAAATACCTAATTTCTAGGGTGGGGTATTACATTCTTCCCTCCTTAAAAAATTTCATCCTCGAAATTTATGATCATCAAGCTCACAAATCATTTGCTCAAAAATTTAATTATTATCCTAGATGTCTTTAACACTATAGTCTAACCCAAAGATTTCATACCATTAATTTGATACAACCAAAATGGATGATGTTGTATTACTGCTAACTCTCAAGAATGCCTATCATGTCCATATAAACAATACTTCAAAATAATTGATAATCACAAAATATCATGCTAACACCCAAAGAACTCATTATCATGAATTATTCCAAACATCATGATTTACAAGCCTACGTGTCATCAAACGATTTGGATCTTGCCTAGCCTAGGAAGATACATTCTCAAGATCCATAAGTATTCACATTAATGATTTCGAGATAGCCATTTAATCCCGATGGTCCATTCGACCGATTCCTCCTACGATACTACATATTAAGCCAGAGTCATCCTAGGTAGGACAACCAAAATATACATCAGAGACTACATTCTCAATTCGTAAATTCCATATGGAGTGCAACACTAGAATTTAATGTTCCATCAAGTTCTAATATTCATACCTTAGAGTCGTGACCTCAAATCCATGATATACATTGTAACTAGCTATATTGGTTAACTAGCGAGTGTGTTAACCTAGAGCTATCAAGTGCACATGCAAACTACAAGAAACAAAATGCGAGACCATGCGTACACACCAACTGATGTAAAACAAGGTTGCTTTCGAAAAGGAACGTACTCATGTGCCGTGATGCATCAGCTTCAATCCGGCCTATCCCGCATCACTTCTCAGCTTTTCCAGCACTATACCTGAATACAAACCCCTATCTGACACAACAAATTCCCATCACCGGGATCAAAGGAGACACAATAAGATGCAATGGATCAGGTGACTGCCACACCAGAATCATAATTTTACCCTATGGACCATCGCTACAATACTTAGCAACATCACATGTGATCCCAAATCATAATTATCGGACTATTTATAATAACACCTCGATTATTTAAGCATTATCCATGCCTAATACCTAATGATTATCCTCACTAGAGTCATACTAATCCATACGAGTAGCATACGTATGTTCTATAATCAATCCTAATACTTTATTCCGAGTGCTATTTCTAAAACCATATGAATATCATCATGTCCAAAGTCTCCAAAGTGCAAAACCTAGCCCGTATCAACATATTTTCGATATTATCCACAAGGGTCATATCTTAACACAGGCTTAACAACAAGCCATGGTGCTAACTCCTAAGTATTTCCACAAAATGATACGACTAAATCATACAACAACATTAATAGCCTATACATCCATGCAATAAATTTCCCAACGTTCCATGGAAAGGACACCAATTCAATCATCTCCAATGATCATGCACATTCTAGAGTAGGAGTTATCACGATTGGCCGTTAATTTTTTTTTAGGGCCAAACACTAACCCAATTACTACATATTACATTAATTGTAACTCTATGTCCTTGACATCATAACAAATCCCCAAAGTTCAAAGAGAGACATCCTTGTTCTCATAATACACAAAGCGCAATCTAAAGTTCACCATTACTTGGGAGTGTCTATCACTTGTACTAATAAATCATTAGTTAATCCTTAGCACATGTCTCCAAGGCATTATCATTGTGGATTCACATGACTATCCATAATTATATCCCGAGATCAAACTCATCATGGCATAAAACTTAACCTTATTGAACACTCAGCTATGGCAACTAACATGTCTCACTACATAGCCATCACACTCATTTGCTAGATCACAAGATATCAGCACTATAAAACTTTTGGTAGGATATGGGGCATCCGGTACTACCTATAAAACTTTGGGTCATTACCTTTGAAGCCACAAGAGATCCCATTCCTAAATACCACATCATTTTTCTAAAACCATAATTCAATACTGCCATTTCTATCATTAACTCCCAAGGGCTATATATATTCGTTCTTAAATTACACTGAATCAATATGATTATCTAAACCCAAATCATAATGAAGTCACTTAGGCGTTGCAATTTCCATATAATTATTTATTCACAAGCCACGCTACTTAGTCACCTAATCACGTAGATGAAACCACATGCATACCAGCTAAGATGCAACTAAAATCATTAGGACTTGCTAATCATCAAACGTCCCCATGGTATGTCTCATAAAAGCCGAAGGTGACACCACCTAATGGCCTACACTAAAACTCGATACTTGCTAGCTAACACTATCAGAACAAATGCAGCGAAATAAGAACAACTACTAACTTAACCGATCACCAACTCAAAGAGAATGGAACAACGTGCTCAAGACCTTGACTTTACAATCAAGGTACAAATCGAAATCGTCACCAGGCAAGCGTGATCGTCTCCAACCAACAACAATGCCGAAAGATCCACTACCGATCTCACCATGTCACACCTGAAAGGAACATGAACCCAAAGATTTGATACCAAGTTATAACGCCCCGAATCGGATTTAAGGATTGATAAAGGATCAACTTAATCCAAACCACACATTAATCGTGAAGTGCAATGAAACACCTTAAATAATGTTTCAAATCCAGTTTTATTAATTTTAACGTTACACTTATTAGCATTCAAATCCGATTTAAAATCACTACATGATATTACCCAAGAAAAATGCCTCAAGGCCAAGTAAACAGATCTACTAACATAAATGCAAGTAAGTACTTACCTATATAACGCGCTCAAAATACGAAACTGCATGCAACCTGTCGTAATAAAATGAGGGAGTGAGCTGATTGTTCAGTGGGAACTATACAAGGCAGTACAGAAATGAACGAAAGAAAGAATACTCACACGCTAAACTACATGCATGCGAAAGTATGTAAGTATCTACATATATACCTTTGAAAATACATATCCCAATGTATTAAACTGTATTATTCAAAAACATTATTCACTCCAATATACTTCCTTATTTTTAAAAAATAGTCAATTTGTATCATTATGAATAAAAAGAGAATATTCCTTCTTGTTAACTCCGACCATGAAGAAATGACATTTGTAAGGGAAAAACCTTACATTTACTTTCAAATGTTCATTAACTCAATGTTTATTAACTCACGTAAGAGTTACTTAACCATTTTATAGGACTTTCATTCAACGTACGCACACACCGTGTTTACAAAAATACTCATTTTCCTTTGAAAGCCTCATATTATACACACTTGTGTTTATTACGATTCAAACCTCATTATGTAGTTTAAACAACATTAAGTCGTCTTATTTAATCATCCCATGTTACCACATAAACATTAAACATTTAAAGTGTTATTCTTTCATTAATGAATCAATGAATCAATACCATTCATGTATGCCTCTTTCATGAATATTCAATTCATCACTTAGCATTTTCTTTAGGGATTCCGCCGACACACACACCCTTCACAACACATGCACACCCACGATTTCACGGAATTTCACTGTCTGGCACTAAGGGCCAAGTAAACTGCGGTTGTTTTTAGATTTTTCACCCTAGGGACAGTGTAGCCTTGCTTAATTATTTAATCCGACATCATCAAATATCATTATCTTACCGATGTGTTCAACATTTTCATAATGTTCACATTAATATTTTTTTATTGGGGGGGGGGGGGGGGGGGGGGGGAAGCCCCATCCATTTTCCCATTATTCATTTAGGAAGAATCATTATATTCCATTAAAGTCCCTTTTTCACACATGTTGACTTTACACTGAAAATCATTTCCGTTTAAGGACTTACTTCATTCTTTCTAAATACCTGTCAAAATACTCTTTAACATTTTTGTTTCATGAAAATGTTACATTTTAAGTAGATTGCCAATCTACCCAATTTACATCTGAATACATAACTTCACTCTTTATTCAAGTGTTATTTATAATAAAAGAAAAAAAACTTTTTAAGCTTTAAACTTAACACGTAGGCATTCTAGTCACTCTGACAATTTTTCAACTTCTCACTTTCTTGAAAATCACGTTTTTGCACATTACTCCCTTTAATATATAAAATATACTTTTCACATATTGAAGTCTACACATTTTATTTATGAGTTTTAACACTAAAATCCCATTTTAGTCAACATTTACACATTTGACACTTTTCATTTCAAAATTAGTGTTACACACTTTAATTATAACTTTTTGCATAAAACCCATACTTAGTCCTTTTATTTACACTTAATTTTCTACACTTTCATTATTTATATTTCCACCCAAAGTTTGCAAGAAGACTACACTTACATATACTGATACTTTTAACCCCAAAACATAGTTTAACAAACTAAACAGTACACTTTGTATATGAATTTACATTTTCTCATTTCATAATGATTCATCAACATTAAAATCACTATATTAATTTCATAAAAAGTCATGTACATACCAAGTGCTTTTCACATCAAAGAAATTATTTATTTACCTTCAAACATGAGTTTAAAACATGTTATTTCATAAAATTCTATGAATAGTGGGCTAAAAATTATCCATTTTAAAAACCCATTCAATCCTTCATTTTTAAGTGCCCATTTTTATTGACAATAGTAAGAATGATACTAATAAGTCTATTAGTAGATTTAAAAACTTAATCAATATATTTTAAGCCCTAAATATGTAAGAAAAATCAAGCAAGCACCTTTTGAGCCCATGGTCAAGACTTAGAGCCTTCTAATTAAGTGAAAAACTCTTCTCACGTCGCATACATTTGATTTTTGTGAGGCGGATTGAGACAAAACAAGAAAAAACTCACTTGTGACCTCCAACACTACCCAAAATAACTCAAAAATGGTGATTCGCGTCACTTTTGGTACCAGTCCCAAACCAAAAAAAAATTGAAAATTTTAATTTAAGAATAATATTCCTTGCATTTGTTTAGCTAAAAAAATCATATTTACAATAGTAGTTTGGCCTCCCGGATTGTCCTATACAAGGCGCATAAGAATCAGGACCTCCGTACAAAAAATATATATATTTTTATTTTTCTTCACATGGTAATATTCTTTATATTTTTATGAATCTAAATATATGCTGGGAATATTTTTTTTTGACTTACCAATTGTCCTAAACAATTCGCACAAAACTGGACTTTCGTAGTGTCGTGTTCTGTCAGACAATTTGTACCCAGGCTCGCGTAGCACTCGTTGCTTGTCCGAATCTTGTGAAACTTATCCTACGCACTTCAAATAATTATATAAACTCAAAATAAAACTCATGAGAGCCATGCAACGTAAAACTTTCTTGTTTAATCCATACTGCGATACTTTACTTTTCGTACCATTTAAATATAGCGTCCTATTAACCTTGTCCGTGTCACATCTGTTCCTTGACATTTTTCCCTCAAACTTAAAGGAAATCCTAGCTAATACTATCATATATTAAATACACATTCATGCAACACATGCATCATGGAATTTTTCTCATTTAAACCATTTATGTAATACACCAGCTTACACATTACTTTACGTGTTACACTTGGATTATTTATTCCTCGAATTTTTCTTTGGACAAAACACCTCAAATAACGTTAAATACCTAATTTCTAGGGTGGGATATTAAAGAATAAAAGTTCAATACCCTGTGAGTTGGCAGACCTATTTCCATTGGAACTACTGCCTAAGTGCCAAAAACTAGCATGTATGGAGTTTATTATGTTGTTGTTCTGTGAGTAGTATCATATTCCCAAAGGACACTTTGTAGCTCATTAATCCAGTTGCCTTTGGCCTCATCCAGCCTTTTCTTCAACCCATCTAGCAAGGTTAAGTTGGTGATCTCTATTTGGCAATTTCATTGCGGATGACAAGGTGCTGAATGAAGTTTCTGTATACCTGACCGAAGGTAATACTCTTTAAATTCTTCATTATCAAATTGAGTGCGAGAGTCAGTGATGAAGTCATAAGTCATGTCGTATAGGCAAATGGTCTACTTCCATATGAACTGGAATACTCTCTGATAAGTCATATGGGTCAGGGGCTCAACTTCTACTCACTTGGTAAAATAATCAACAACTACAACTAGGTACTCAAATCTTCCTTTGGTGGTTGGCAGTGGTCCAACCAAGTCAATTACCCATATAGCTAAGGGCCATGGAGAAGTGATGGGTGTTACCTTGTCTTCTATAAATGGTAGCACACTTCTGGCATTTATCACACTTGTTCATGAAAGCCACACAATCTGATTTTATCGTCGGCCAATAATATCCTTGCATTGTTATATGTTGTCTCAGAGATCTTCTAGTTGTGTCTACATGAGACTTCATGCACCTCTTTGATCAGATCGTTCACTTCATTTGGATAAACACAACAAATCAAATAAATAGTGTATCCTCGCATGTATAGGACACTTTTTTCTAGCACATAACTTGCTACCTTGTACCTCATCTTCTTAGCTTCTTTTTAGTCAGACGTTAGTGTTCCTCGCTTGATGTATTGTCGAATTGGGTCCATCAAGGAAGGACCTAATTTCACCAATATGACACTAATTTCCATCCCATAAATACTTCTGTGAGACAAAATCTCCTATGGGATTGTTACTCTGAGCTCTCTTAGAGTTTCTGACACAAGCCGAGCAAGAGCATCTGCTCGGGCATTCTCAAGTCTAGGAATTCTCATCATTTTGACTAAATTAATAAAAGAGATATCTTCCATTGCTTTTTGTTGGTATCTCATCATGGTTTCTCTTCTTACATCATAAATCTGATGCATTTTATTAACAATCAATTGGGAATCACTGTATACCAATACCTGATTAGTGCCCAGCGATGAGGCTAATTCTAGTCCTACGATTAGCGCTTCGTATTCGAATTAATTATTAGAAGCCTTGAATTGGAATCTTTGATCATATATTCCACATTCAATTTATCCAGAGTGTTAATGATGAGGCCTACTCCACTTTCAGTAGCACATAAGGATCCATCTATAAATAATTGGCAGGTTGGGATGTCTTCAGAGAACTCTTCTTCTACTAATACTCCATACTTGAATACCTTATTTCTTTGTTAAAATTTTTCTTAATCTGTTGATTACTCATATTGGTGGCCATAATCTCTATTTGCTTTTGGGCTTAAGCTCTCTTCGCTAGAAGTCTCCTCGGCAGGCAAACATGGATTATGTTGTTCCTATACATATGTGAATTTAGCAATAAAGTCTCCCACTGCTTGGCCTTTTTTGCAAACTCTGGGTTCATAAACTATTTCATACTCTACCAATTCGACTGCTAAAGACATTAACCTTCCAAACTTCTGGTTTGTGCAGTGCTTGTCACAGAGGCAAATCCATATAGACAACAATGGTATGGGCATGGAAATATGGCCACATTCTCCTAGAGGTTTCAATAAGAGCTAGGGATAACTTCTCTAAACGTGGGTACCTAATTTCTGCTCCTCGAAATGCCTTACTGGTGTAATAAACTGGTCTTACTTCACTATCCATTCGTATCAAAGTTGAACTTACAATCGACTCTAAAACAGCCAAGTATAAATATAATTTTTATTCCAAGACTGGTTGGGAAAGGAGTGGAGGTAAAACCAGGTACTTCTTCAGATCTAAAAAGTCTTTCTCACATTCTTCATTCCACTTAAATACCTTTTTTAGAACCTTAAAGAATGGAAGATACTTATCAGTTGCTCGGGAGATAAAACGATTCAATGCAGCTATTCTTCCTATTAGCTTTTGAATTTCTTTCTTATTGGTTAGGGACTGCATTTCAAGAAAGTCTTTAATATTTTTAGGGTTGTCCTTTATTCCCCTTTAATTTACAATGTACCCTAGAAACATTACTTCTTATACTCCAAAGATGCATGTGGTTGGATAGAGCTCCATCTGATGCTTTCTAATTGATCAAAAGTTTAAGCTAAGTTCCCATTGTGGTCGACAACGTGTTTGCTCTTGGTGAGCATGTCCTCTGTGTAGACCTCTATATTTTTGTCAATTTGATCCTAAAAAACCTTGTTCATTATCTCTGATAAGTAGCTCCAGCATTCTTCAACCCAAAGGGCAAGACATTATAATAGTATGTTCCTCGGCTAGTAATAAAGGAAGTGTTTTCATTGTCTTCGGGCTTCATTTTAATCTAGTTATAACCAGAATAAGCATCCATAAAATTGAGTAACTCATGGCATGTTGTAGCATCTACCAATTGATCAATCCTTGATAAAGTACAATGATATCTTGGATATGCTTTATTGAGATATGTAAAATCTACACACATACACCACTTGTCATTTTTCTTCTTGACCATCGCCACATTAGCTAACTTATTAGGGTATATGAAATCTTCAATGAACTATGCTTAATGATATGAGAAATTGAACACATGTCGTTCTCGAGCATCATATCAAGTGTAGAATACAAGTAAAGCAAGAAATAAGGAAAGGAACACAAAATATATAGTGGTTCGTCTTAAAAAATTAGCCTACACCCGCTGTATTTCCATACTCTCATTATGTATATTGTACAATATAATATGATTGGGACTAAAGAGGCATACAAGTAAGAGAGGATAAGATAATACATGAGTACAATGAATCTAGGTAGGCATAATAGGAACTGCAAGATAGCTAATGTATTGGTTGTGGGCTGGTAAGCCCCAGGTGGGTGTAGCTCTATAGAGAGATGTAACATGGATATATTGGTAGGGCTTCATCGGGTAATTCTCTTCTCGGCCCCCCTAATTATGAGGTGATCATCTCTATTTATAGGAGATGTAAGGGTGGTATCACGTACTTAGGACACATGACGTACAGGAAAGCCTGAAGAATGAGGAACCCTTCTAGAAGTTGGACAGATGGAAATTGTCGCGTATGAGTAAGGACTGCGACCTATTTGAGGACAGGCAGTAGAAAGTCTGAAGGAGGAGGTCACGGACTGTCTGATCTAAGGCAGCGGCCATGCTAAAGGGGGTGTCATGGCCTGTCTAAGGCTAGGTAGCGACTAATACAAATCAAGACTAACTGTATGGTGTCGTGGCTTGTTTGAGCATAGTCAGCGACTCTAGATAAATCCTCTGCGAGACTAGGAACTATATTGTCCTTATCAATAACCCAAGTTGTGGTCCCAAGAGCTGGCTAGTTTGGGTTGTTGCTTTATTAATGTTCAAGCTTTTCCATAGTTATTACAAAGTGGTGCTTCATCTTCCAGTGCTCTCTTATATAAATGGATTCTGCCCGTGCTTCTCATTACCTTTCACAAACCTTAAGAGAAAATCAAAATCCATACTCTGTCAGTCTTTGAGTTTTTCGGTGAGTTGTCTATGGAGGTCCAAGGCTTTTTTAGGCTAATCACGGTGGTTCTTGAGCTTAAATAACCACTACTCATTACTTTCCAGGTAACATTCAAACTAAAATTTTCATCCTTTTGTAATATGCCATTCTAATCTAGTTTTGAAAAAAACATTCTGACTGTATCTTCTGTATATCATATGAATTCGTATTGTTGAATTTACATTGAGAACCCTTTTTTCCTCATTTCTGATTTCTGAACTTGTTGAAGAAACTTAGGGTTTTATGATATTGAACCATTTGGTAGGACTAGTAGTTTTACACACCATTTTTAAAACAGAAAGGATAGAAATTTAAATTTCTAATTTTTGAATTTTGGATTTCTGGATTAAAACATGTCGTAATCCTTGATCTCTTTTTGGTGCCATTTCTGGATTTTTTTATAGACTTTTGAATCTTTCATAGGTTGACATATGTTGGGTAACTTAAGGCATTCAAATTAGATTATAGGATAGAGATTTGAATTTCCTAGGTTTTGATCCACACCTTTACCCCCTTTCAAATTTGGTTTTGGCCAAGAACACCAAGAACGTGTTCTTGGCCAAAACCCTATAACCATGGGTTTTCAATCTTTACAAACACATACTTCATCCTAATTACCTGTTTATGTATTTGTCCACGGCTGGTAGTATGAATTTTGCTACTTTTCTATGGCCTCTTGTCATTCCCTCTTGGTTGTAGTATGCAACTTGAACTTGTAAAACTGTTTGTGTACTTTAGAGTAATTAGTTGTAGACTTTAGGTTTCGTAGATTTTGGATTTAGGTGTTTAAATCAATTGATTGAAACCTTTTAGAATCAGCTGGTTGCAGTTGACTTATAATTTTTCTGCACTTCTTATTTTTGTCGTAGCCTCTACGAAGCTTCTCTGACCATAATAGCTGTGGAACCTAACTGCGGAGCCCTTCTAATTTTCAGGTCTTACTTCTGACCTATGAGTTGGAACCCTCAAGATTTTTTGGACGACTTCTGGAATTCTCACCTTGGAATTTTTCCACCTAATCTCCCATCTGTAAAGCCTTTGAAGGCTGTTGGGCCTTGTCTTCTTAAAGAATGTCCCAATAGCATCACCCTTGATTCTGACTCTGAGGATTCCTTGGACTTGAGGGATATTAGGGAGGATGCAGAATTTATGGATAAGGATACAAAATCCAACAAAAATCCTCCGGCCAAAGTAGTGGTAGTGGCGACTGCTGGGACAACGGTTGTCTCACTTGAAACTAGGAATCCCCCATCTAAAGCTTCTAGTCCCGGCTAGTCCTCTGAGAAGGCCCCTGTCGCTATCAATCATAGGTGCATTATGGAAGAGGATTGGATTGATGATGTTGCCTCGTCATTTGAGTTCCCTAAAGGGATAATCTCTACACTTCCTTCCGCAAAACAAAGGTCATGTTTCGTGGTTCCTGATGTCATTTTCTTTCCTCTTCGTGCCTTTCTTCTATGAATGAGGCTTCTTGTTCCTGTTCCTATTCCTATCAAGAGGATATTGAGTGCCATGAACTTGGCCCTAGCCCAACTTGATCCCAACTGCTAGATGGCCATGCTTTCTGGTTTGGTGCTTTCGCAGAAGAACTTTTCCAAAGATATCACGCCCACGGAGTTCTTTCAATTTTATAGACCAGAGAAAACTCCAAAGAATTCTCTTACTATTACTATTTCACGCTGCGGAGTGAGGATAGATATGTGTATACCGACAGATGTACTAGTGTAAAAAACTGGAAGGGCAAGTACTTCTTTGTATTTGTGGACAGTTGGGAAATCTTCCTAGAAGAAACCGAAAAGGAAAAATCTGTTGAAATACTACGGCCTTGGGGACGTCCGTCCAAAGAAGGTATGCAGTGTCTACGTCTCACACTAATACTTGTAACTTAATCTATGAAGCCCATGCTAATACTTGTAATTTAATCTCTGCAACCTATGTTAATACTTGAAATTTAATCATTGTTGTAGATATTGACAGCCTAAAGATTAATAGCACGCAGAAGAAGAGGGTTGAGGACGCAACCCACTTACCTGAACAGGAAAAGAAGTTTTTTCAGCTAGTCACTTTTACCTCCATTCTTAAGAAAGGATACTTTGCATCCAAGGACCTTCCCAAAAAGATGACTGCGAAAGGTAAAATTTCATTCTTCTAATATTCTTTATGCGGGATACCAAGCACAAGTTAACAACTATTCATAATTTTAGGTGAGGAGATTGACCGTGATCTTTTGGAAGTCCAACTATTAGAAATAAATGAGGATGCTGCGGCCCTAAATGGCAGAAAAAAGGGGAAAAGTGGAAGAGGGAACAAAAGGAGGCAGACCCTATAAATGAACCAACTGCTGAGACTCCGTAGCAAACTACTACGGCAAAGGATGGGTAGTTCCTCCTACAGAGAAGTCTGCCTCCCTTGATAATGTTGTTGCAGCAGGGGGGAAATAAGTTAACGATGACATTACTCATCAGCTGACTATGACATGGCTCTTATCTCCTGAGGGGGTCTTCTAGGGTGGGCGTAGCCTCATCTACATCTCACCCACTGCATCTCCCTCTCTGTAGACTGTTATGGTCGTTAATGCCAATTTGCCATTACCTCAAAGTAGGGCAAGTGTGGGCCCTGATGGTCATCTGTATCCTTAATTGAGGGCGCCAACTCCTCAATCTTATTGGGACATAACTATTAGGGCAGTCCATAAAATGAGGAAGGTCCCGAACACCATTGATCTTGATCGCCTGGTTGAAAATGACCCTGAAGACTTGGAAAAATTATCCCTCCACAGTTTTCTGCGGGTAAGTGCATATCATTTATTTTTTTATTTATAATCATTTCTTCATGCTAAAAATTCTCAATTTTCAGGCTACGGACGTTGTTGTGACCTAAAGGAAAAAATATAAGGGCCTCTTTAAGTTTTATAGGACTACTGAGTTAGTTTATAAGATTAACTTGGAGAATGCCAGGGCCTCTTCTTTTAAAGCAGGCAAAAAATTAGCTGCCGCAACACTTGAACTGGCTAAAATAAATTTGGAGTCTACCACCAAGGCAGAAGATGAGGCCGTACTAAATTTCTCTAAGGCCACAAATCCCTTTATATTGCTGTGTCTAAGGTTGTAGAGGCTGTCAGGACACCTACTTTGAGAGAAAACTTAACCTCCTCCAGCAGAAATATGATCAGCTGGAGCAGAGAAACACCTCTACACTCTAACAAAAAGATATCGACCATGCCGTACCCCTAAAGCAGCAAAAGGAGTCCCATGTCGCAACCTTGATAAAAGTTGCGGATGATGATGTGGTTGCGTACAAAAAATCACAAGACTTCTTCCTTATAAATAACAAAGCCTATCTTCACGACTTCCGAGATCCTAGGCACATGGTGGTAAAAAACTTTCCAAAATCAAAGGAAAAAATCATTGCTTGGAGACTCAGAGACGCTGAGCATTTGGAGTGCGTGACCAAACTGAAGGTTACAATAGATGAAAGGGTAAAGCAGATGGAGATTGCAGCCACGGCAGCTAAGGAAACAGAGACATCAACAGGCGATGATGCTGACGAGGAGGAAGATGATGCAGCTTCATAGTTGACTCCTTATAATCTCTTTTTGCAATGACTTAAACATCAATTTTTTGTAACTCTCCCATACCCTTAGCAATACTGAACAGTAATTATCACATTTTGTAATCATTCAAGGTTGCATCAACTTTTTGAAAGGTTGCAGTCCCACTATTTGGTAGCCACATTTATTGCATATTATTTTTCACTCTTCGCTTGGGTGTGTTAAATGCTTGAATGTTTCACTTCGCTATTTTACAAGAATCTCTTTTTATATCTCTTAAAAATGACTTTAGCCTAAGAGGCCGCAGCTCAAAAACTTTAATAATGCAAACATAACCTTGAACCGGATACGACCATAACCATAGGGCTGCAGTAGCCTTTGCTTTCTTTCCTGTTGAATGTGCATCATAGAACTTGAATGCCGCAGCTTTTATTCGTCCCTTAATGCTGACTAGAATTTTGAACATTATAAGGATGTGGGAGGCTGCAGCTGTTTGCATTAACATGTTTTGTACACGCTGTAGTCAAATTCTTGTGCTACAAATTCACATGTTGTGGACAATTAGATCTTTGGCCCATATATATTTTCTGCAATAATTGAGAGAAAATAGCAGTGGTTGTTGCACTTGTTGGCAATTAAGAATTACTTCCAGAACATCAAACAAATGTCCCTAGTTCGCGTTCCTTATCCATTATCTACTGAAATTTCTTGGGGAACTATCAAGCCTCCCTAGGCTGGGGTTACTATTAAGCCACCCACGACAATATATATATATATATATATCAAGCCATCCCTAGCTAGGTATTATGATCCCCCATGTCTAATTTGAAGAATCGTGAATGCATAAGGGCATTGTAAGCCCCCCCCCCCCCCCCCCCCCCCCCCCGTGGCTAATTGAAGCATCTAAAGCTAAAAACGGGCATTGTAAGCCCCATGGAAAATTGAAGAATCCATAAGCTAAGAACGGGAATTATAAGCCTTCGTGGCTAATTGAAGCATCCATAAGCTAAGAACAGGAATTATAAGCCCCCGTGGCTAATTAAAGCATCCACAAGCTAAGAACGGGTATTGTAAGCCCCCGTGGCCTCGTGTTATGAAGGGTGCAACTGCCAACCAAGGTCTTCTCCTCAATAGACTTTTCCTCCCATAATAAGCAAATAATCTCCGAGATAATTGGTAATCATATTCCATTAAATCTGTTTAAGACGAAGGTCTTTCATTAAATTTTTAAGCGGGAGAGCAAGAATATATAAAAAAGAAAACAAATCTATGGTTATAAAAAAGAAATCTGACAAATAGATTTGAAAAGGAGTAACCCTTTACTCGGGTTGTACACAAATATAAAAGATCAATAACCAAAATCCCACCTAAGGGATTGTGATCCAGGGGGTTCCCGTAGATGAAATAAGGCATTTAAAACCCTAAATAAGAAGAAACAAGATAGAAAAACCTCGTTTCCCACAGACGATGCCAGAATGATGATACGAGAAATCAGATAATATCGCTCTCAAGCATCTTGTCAAGTGTACAATATAAGTAAACCAAGCAATAAAAAAAGGAACGCAAAATATAGAGTGGTTCAGCCATAAAAACAAGCCTACATCCACTTTATTGCCATACTCTCATTATGTACATTTGTACGATGCAATATGATTGGGCCTAAAGAGCCATACGAGTAAGAGAGGAGAATAGAATACATGAGTATAATGAATCCAGGTAGGCCTAATATGAACTGTAGGATAGTTAATATGTTGGCTCCGGCTTGGCAAGCCCCAGGTGGATGTAGCTCTGTAGTGAGATGTAACGTGGAGATTTTGGAAGGGCTTCGCCGGGTAATTCTCTTCCGAGTCCCCCTAATTATGAGGTGAGCACCTCTATGTATAAGAGATTAAGGGTGGTTTCATGTGCTTAGGACACGTGACGTATGGATAAGACTAAATAATGAGGAAACCTTCTAAAAGTTAGACAACTGGAAACTATTGCGTATGAGTAAGGGATGCGGCCTGTTTGATCCCAAACAACAACAAGTCTGAAGGAGGGGTTCACGGCTTGTCTAATCCCAGGTAGCAGCCATACTAAAGGGGGTACCATGGATTGTCTGAGTCCAGACAATGGCTAATACAAATCAAGACTAACTGTATGGTTCTGCGGCCTGTCTGAGCATAGGCAACGGATCTTAATAAATCCTCTGCGGCACTAGGGACTATATTAGCCATATTGGTGCTCGCTGTAGTTTCTCTACTTCCTCCTAAATTTTTGCATTATTCCCTGGACTGAAGACCATTCGCCTTTTCTTAATCGGCTTGCAACCTGGATAAATATTGAGCTCATGGCACATAAAGTTTGGATCAATACCTGGCATATCTTCGTGGCTCCAAGAGAAAACATTTTTCTTTTCTCTAAGGAACGTTATTAGCTTCTATTTAATAGAAGGAGATAGCTTAGAATCGATTTATGTGGTTCTTTATGGATTCTAGTCGTCTAACACCATAGTTTTGTTTCTTTCATAACTTGTCCCCTTACCAGCTGCTCTTCTTCTATACGATCCAGAGTATCAATGTGGAAATTGGTGGTGTTCTTCAATTGCATCTCTTGTTGGTCGGCTGAGGTATAATAACATTCTTTGACATTCTTTCTGACTGCCATTTACTATGTCGACTCCATAATTCATTGGAAATTTCATGCATTGATGCATTGTAGATGGTATAGCCTCTAATTGTTTGATTCCCACTCTTCCCATAATGATGTTATAAGCTGGAGGGACATTTTTATCTAATTCAAATAAGTGAATTATTTCTCTACTGCTTGTCGGCCAACTACCGACCGAGACTTCCAGCTTAATGGTCCCTAATGGGTATACCTTCTCCCATGAAAATCCAATGAGAGGCCTATGGTATGTATATAGATTACTGATCTTCAGCCCTACGCTGTCGAAATAGTTGTAGAACATTTCATCAATTGATCTCCCACTGTCAACCAAGATCCTTATAACTCTGCCATTATGAAGTCTTCATGTGTTAACTAACGGATCATTATGAGGATAGAGAACCACACTCAGATAATTATTAAAAAACCCAATCAATAGCCTATCCCTGTTAACCTTCCTCAGTCGACTATCACTAGACTCAGCCATATCAATTTGTCTGAGAGTTAGGCAGGCTTTGACTTCATTCAGATAAGCTTTCCTTTCTATTATGGCATCTCCCCTTCTAACATCACCACCTGCAATAAAATGGCATCCAAAGGATATCATGTTGACTTCAAATTCTGGTTCATCAGGCTTATTCAATATGTCTGGATCTTCTTTAAAATTATCATTTCTAGATTTATTGTTATCATCCCTTTCTCGGGCTGAAGATTCTAACCATTTTTGATCATTTCTGTTTCCATTACGATTAACAAACTTTCTCGACTTTCCATATCAAATAAGATTTTCAATCTCATTCTTTAGCGTAATGCAACGGTTGGTGTTGTGCCCATGATCCCTGTAAAAGTCATAGTACTTGGACTTACCCCTTTTGTTGGGGGTAGTTTTTAGCTTTCCGGGACAATTCAAATCTATATTTCCTTTAGTCTCCTCTAGGATATGGTGAAAACCCTTGTTAAGCGGGATATATTTGTAATACTTCCTGATCTGATCACTCTTTTTGTTTTTCTGATCCTTCTTGAAGGAATTGGAATTATTTTTTCGACCTTGAACTTTGGACTCAGGAGCTTCCTTGGCTATCATAGTTTCTTCGACATTCATAATTTTTCCATCTTTAGCCATTAGCTCTGTTACGATTTTTGGTAGATTTTTTTTCTAAGGCATAGTAAAGATCTTTAGCAAGTAACCCACTCATAAGTTCTGCTATGGTTGTTTTCTCCTCATAATATACTACATCTAGTTTTTCATTGTTAAAACGAGTGACATATTCTTTAGTACTTTCTCCTAGCTTTTGTCACACGATTAAGGGGTGAGTGAAACTCTTGATCGGCTTAGCCCCAAAATAATTGTTATCAATAAATAACTCAGCTAGCTAATGAAAACTATAGATTTGACCTCTAGGGAGATTATTATACCAAATTTGAGTTGGTCCTGTGATAGAACTGGAGAAAACTCTACATCTCATCTCGTCAGGCACTGAGTAGATGTCGATAGCATCTTGATGTTGCCCTATATACAAGACTATATCAGTTTTTCCATCATATTGGGGAGTAACCACTGGTGGTTTAAACTTGGAAGGTGTTAGATATTCCACAATTTCTTGAATGAAAGGTGATCCTTTAATGAAACTCATTTGCAATGGATTCTTTGTCTTGGACATTTCTCCTAGCTTGTCTTCTAACCGTTGTATGGATCCTTTCGACGAATGCTCTTCTGGTTTAGACTTGGTCGAGGTAGATTTAGAAACTTTGTTGTGACTATGTGCTGAATTCTCCTCCTGAGAGGTCTTCTCGGCATGCACGTAGCCCCTCATACTGTAGATCTTGTGGAACCTTCTTGATATTCACGATGACGATCCTGCTCCATATGATGTCCTCTAGTTACTCGAGGGCCTAGCTGATAGACAAAAAAATTTCTTCTCTTATGTATTTATCGTTGTTGTTGTTACAACTTCTTTTCCATAAAAATTCACTTGAACCTACAAATAAACTCAAAATATGCATAGGGTAAGTAAGGGAGTCAGTCCAAATCGAAGGATGAAACACAAAATAAGTGAAGACATGTGTAAATTCATTTGTATATTATTATTTTTTATTATTTTTCTATTTTTTCTTTTTCTATTTTTTATGGATTTTTCAAGGGATTATTAATTAACTAACTATGCTAATTTTAAAGCACTAACTAAGATGTAAAAGCTAATTTTAAAAATATGAGATAAAAAAATTGTGCTAATAAATAGACTAACTAATTGGACTCATGAACAGTTCAAAATTCATTCCATTAATGAGAGATTTGCCCTCATTAATCATCATCCAAAATATAAACTAAACAAATTAAACTATGAAATGAGTAATTAGAGAAGAATTGATCAAACCCAAATTTCTCCTTGAATTGCAATAGACTTCTTTAATTATATCAATAATCTCTCAATTACAATCACTCACGTATGTATTTATTGATTCTAAAATAAAAACTACAAAATAAAGAAATAAAACATAATTACAATATATACAATGGATGAATTCATAATGGACTCTTAAATAATAAGAGAGATTTGCTAAAAATGCAAATCCTCAAATTATAAAATTACACATTAGAACTCATCCAAGGAAATAAATTCTACATCATCACTTTATGTTGAGATACTTGCTAAAAATGAAAATAGTCACCATAAAGGAATGTATTAGAATTTACTTCTCAATGGATGAATTCAACCGCATTACTCTATTTTGAGATAGTTGCTAAAAATGCAAAAACTCATCGTAGAGGGATGGAGTAGAATTAATCCAAGAGATAAATTTCACCACACACCTCTATATTGAGATATTTGCTAAAAATGCAAATACTCTTTATAGAGGAGTGGAGATAAATTTATCACACAAAGTTTAAAAACTAAATTGGAGATATCTCAAATGATACCAAGTCTTCAATTTATACATGGCACATATGGAGCTAGGAGCAAATTGGGAAAGGTAATTGTGCATGAGGGGTGAGAGGGTTATTTTTGGGAATTGCATAAGTGTGCATGTGTTGTGGGTGAGGTAAAAATCTAATTTGATATGGGGGTGATGAGATTATGACGAATTTGAGGGTATTTTGGACAAAAAGGTAAAGAGGCTTTAAACACATGTGGGGTTATTGACTTTGGCTTTGTTTATTTGCTGACTTGGAACTTTTTGCAGAATGTGAAATGGGTTTAGACAAGTATGGGTAATGGGTTAAAAGGGGTATTATAGGAAAAATAATTAAGACATGTGGATTAAATGTGCAAAGAGGGCTAGTTGAAATGGTTTTGGGCAGATATGGGTCTCGGGTTGGATGTAGGCAGAAATGGATATACATGGTTATGGGTCGGGGTAAATGGCACGGGTAGGGAAAAGGGGTAATGAGGCTTTAAACACATGTGGGGTTATTGACTTTAAACAGACTCTAAATAAAAAGAAAATAAAATTAAAAATTAACAATCTATAAAAACTAAAAACAAAATCTAATAAAATTAAAAAATAAATTCCTAAAAACTTATCCTAATAAAATAAAATAAAATAAAATAAGGACTAAAAACTAAAAACAAATAAAAGAAAAAGAAAAGGAAATATAAAAATAGCAAATAAATCCTAAAAATCTAAAATAAATCCTAAAAATTAAAATGCCTCAAATTAAAAAAATAAAAATATAAACTCGACAAACACAGGGCTCGGGGTGGGTTGAGGCCAGGTCAGGGCTAGACTACGGTTATGAAAAAGGTTATTTAACCACACTTTTACTGAAAATTGCCCCGAAATAAAGCTTTTGAAGCCGCAACTGCAAGCAAGCTTATAAAATAGACAATTACGTGCATAAGACCCAATTTTGTTGAGAATTAGCAATTAAAATGCGTATATTTGGGGTATAAAATAAACACTTTTGGCTGCTTATTACTAGCCGATCAAAAGCGTACTCCCTACTGAGCCTTTACAAGAAACTTAGTACTTCTTCGAAAAAAGATCCACTATCATAGTAATCAGTTGACCGGGATGAAGAAGTTGCGCTAGGACGATATGAACTATCGTTAGAAGAACGAGAATGATAACTTCTTTCATGCCTAACTAGTAGTGGTGGTGGCATGTTTCTTCTGGAATTAAAAGACTTAGATTTCATGGTGCGAGCTAACTTATTAACAGTCTCCTGCATGGCTTCTTGACCTTTAGCAAGGTTGAGAAGAATTCATTGTAAATCTTTCGCATTAGGAGGAGAAGATGGAATGATGGTGTTGCCTTCATTGCTAGCGCTATTTTCAGGATTATTCATTTCTTTATTGATAAAGAAACGAAACAAATTGTAGAGAACGATGGCAAACAAACGTTCCCACAGACGACGCCAATCTTTTGATGTCTAAAAATGGTCTAACTCCAATATTATAATCACAGATAAAAATAAGATAAGTAACTCACACCACACACACAAGAGACAAGGATATTAGAGAGGTTCAGCTGTAAAATAGCCTACGTCGACTGTTGTTATTATTATTTAATTGGGTTTACAATAGCTCAATATGGTGTGCATATGAGTGATTCGAGTTGTCCCATGAGCTAAGGGATTAGTTTGTATTTATAGGGGTGTAAAATCCTAAAGATGGAGCGCCTTTATTTTGCAAGGCATTTACATTTGTGTACAATAAGTAAAACTCTTGGAATTTAGTATTAGTTGGCATTCCATTTCGAATAGATATTTCTATTCCTATTGGTTGGCATTCTAGAGTTGGTCGACATTCTAGTCGATTAAGGGTCTATGGAGACGATCAAGTAAGATGGTCGACAACGTTGGATGACAGGTGTGCATTCATCGTTAGTCTACGTGGGAGTATAATTTTTAAATACAACAAAATTATTAAACACGGTGACATGGACTAGTTGCAAATGTACTTTCCACAATCATTGTCATAGTAGGACAAAATAAATTTAGTATTAAATAAATTTATTCTGCTCTAGAAGCATGATAAACCTATAGGTCCTAACGACTTGAATCCTAAGAAGTGGAGGTTAAATAAAATCATGTCCATATAATGCTATAGAAGAGGTTATACATAACTCTGAAGAAGAGGTTATGAACAAAAGATCCACTTCCTTTAAAACCCCAGCAAAGGTTATTATCTATGAAAAGTCACAAGTCCCTGAAGTGACTATAAAACCCATAAAGTAAGCAAATGTAGCTAATAACAATGAAATCTCTATATTGTGTACATATATAAGACAAAAGTGGGATCAACAAAGATGATCATTGATGATATAATTATATATATTATGGCTACACAAAATTAAAGGGCGATGATACTATAAATACACGTGCTATAAATAATATTGACAAATAATATATTGGACAAAATCAGAAAATGTCATGATGAAATAATTCGAGTCTATTAATACGTGTGGTGTATTTGGACCTATTGTACAAACTCGATAAGATGTTACACTAAAAATTGCACGATTTATACAAACATACCATCCTGTTACGGCTGTAAATACTTTTAAGATATTTGGCTAGCTTAACAGTTTTGAAATATATTATATATGAGACTTATGAATATTATAACAACTTATTTATACGGGACTTAGATAAAGAGTATATATAAAAATTCTATAACAATTTCTTTGCCTGAAGCAAAGTCAAGGAGTATGTACTTAATTTTATAAGACGTTCATTAACAACTTAAAGAAATCCAAAAGGATATAGGTATAACCATCTTAGAACAAATTCTTTTAAGAAAGGGTATGAAAATAACCATACATGATAATGTGTCATATCTTTAAAAGGATGTGCTCTTGAAGAGCTCAATTAAAATGCAAAATACCCAAATAAGGCATTCAAAACTAAATGAACTTGGGGTAAGTAATTATTATCTCGGCCTAAAGATTGAGAAAGTTTTTTATTAAATAATTATTGATCAATTAAATGGATTGAAAAGTCATGTTGTACTATAACAGATATTAAGAATGCCATTTTAATATACCCATGATGTACGATTTTTGGATATTAACATATATCATCCTAAAGAGATGGAAAATATAGATTTGGAACATAAGTACCATATTTGCGTGGTATTATTGGATTGTTAAGTTTGGTCCAGAATTATTATACTTGCACGTTATTAGTTTATTGCTATGCGTAGAAAAATGCATGATATCGAAAATAATATTCGCAGTCAATCTCTTATAAATAAACAATCACCATTGACTTGCAAGTATGATACTAATATCAATTATACATACGTGAAATTATTAGTGTGATACTTTTAAATCTAACGGTTCACGTCTAGTTAGTTATGTATATGCAGGTTATTTGTGTGATTCTTATAAGGAAAAATTAATGTAAATTATGTACTTATGACTTGCCTGAAGCAACATTTGTTACTTCTACTATCTATGAAGGCAATGATGCATGTATAACTCAAATTCAAAGAGTTTACATTAATGAGAGATATGACTGACACATTTCAAAATTTCTACATAGATGAAGTCCATAATAGTTATAGAATTAATTGAAGTCAAATAAATTCGATAAAGTGACATGTTCAACCCTCATTCTCAAAGTCCAGCTTCAGAAGAAAAATGTGATTGAAGTAACAACCTATCAAATCTTTTCACCAACTTAAAGCAACATTTTAGAAGCCCCGTCTATGCAAATGGCAAACGTCACATTAATAACCAAAGAAATGCCACAATGAGGGGGGAAAATCTTTTTTCTTTAAATTATTTTTTCCCATTGAATTTTCCACCAATATAATAATCACAAATATTGTACTTTTTACTTTCGCTTTGATTTTTAATCACCGGATTTTTCCTTGCTAAGATTTTAGGATAATGATATGCATCTCAACACATCCTCCAACACATTTTTCAAAACGCAACAAGTGTTTATACTATGTGTGGGTGCCATCTTAATATATAAATATTGAGTGCACTTTGTGGGAGAGGTATGGAGATATATTTGGAACTCATATCATTATTCAAAATTTTAATAAGGCTATAATCATTGAATTATGGATACGATATACATGCAAGAAGGACTGTTATAAAATATACAAAATATTAAATATTCACTTGTATTCTACATTGAGTAATGGTAATTTGGAATGATTTATATTATAATAAAATGAAAAGTTATACCTAAAAAATTATATCCATCACATTTATTTATAAATACATGTACAAAGGAACAGACTACGCTTCTTTTTTTTTTTTAAATTAAAGAAAAACCAATGTTGACATTTTGGTTGGAGACAAATTGGTGAAAGAGAAAAAGAAAGAATAAGAAGAAGAGGAAAAAGTAGGAATGAATCCATATGTGAATGGACGGGTGCATCGGAACCATAATGACGATGCACAAGAGAGAGCAGGCGATTGGATAAAAACGAAGCAAAGCCAAAATCTAAGAGTAAGACGTACAAGCAGTAACTAGCCTATTACTATATCCAGTATTCATCATGGGTCTCCTCACCACTGAGAGACTTCTGATGAGATTGTTCGTATTCTTGCACTATTTGCATATCAACTACCTGTCTACTCCACTGGGACAACTCTTCAAGAAAAATACAAAACTATAACCAACCCCTAAAAAAAGATTAAAAATCTATAAATCTAACAATTGGATGTACATTGACTGTTACCCAACTCACGTTACCAACGCAATTATTTAACTCGTAAGATCGTTCCGCCCAAAATTATAGTTTTATCCATGCCAGCCAATCATTTTTTCTTCACGTTTTTGTGGGCCATTAGAAGTTCAAATGAATCATCAAATATGCTATAAAATTTAACAATGTCGTTCTCACATCATTTTTTAAGTGAAAATTACAGGTTGTAATTATTGCATACTTTAATCCCTTTTAGACTCGTAAGGTATTTTTTTTTAAAACAAAAAGCCTCATCAGGTATCTTAACTTCCAAATAAATACTCCCACTTTAATTGAAAATGAGATAAAACTAAGTTTTCTCTCTAATTTCAAAATTTACATTAACTGAACAAGAGACAAGGGAAACTTCGTGAACTTTTTTTGGATACAAGATAAAATGAACAACTAGTTTTACTTTGTAAGGGTATTTTTTATTACTAAAATGAAAAAAAAAGAAGATATAATTTCTATGAGATGTGAAAAATAGTGAAAAAAATATACAAGTGACTTGGGAAGTTGCTTAGTTGCTTGCTTGAGTACCAATGGAATATCATATTTTGGGGTTGATAAGAATATTTACATTGAAAAGATGTAAGGACAAAGCTTGTGTCACATTAAAACTATTCATTTTAAAATATATTTGCATTGAAACACTGAGGGTCAGTTTGATTGTATAAATTGTTTGATTATGTAAATTATTTTATTGTGAATTAGTAAATTGTAAATTAGTAAATTTGAAATGAGTTAAATCCAATTTTACCTAATGCTTGATAATTTGAAATTGATGTTAAGATTCTATAAAAAAAAAGATAAAAACAAATCAAGAGAGAGAGGGGAATGGAAAGAGAGGGGGAGGGGAAGAGGGGACATACACTTTATGTGACTCCTATTTCAAATGGATTCATTTCATATTTTTTGTGAAATGATCCAATTTCAGATTTTACGCATAAACTAAAATGGGGCAATTAATAAATTGTTTCATTAATGAAACCAAACACAATTAATGGATTAATTTATAAATAGATTAATTTATTAATTATCCAATTTACAATTTTGAAATAACCAAATAAGGCCTAAATGAATGAATATAAAATCTGAGTGAAAGAAAAAAGTTTATGCCATACAAAAAAATGCAATGTCAATCAATCATAGACTTTGATCAAGACTATATCACTGCCACTTCCATGGCCAGCATCATCAGATCATCTCTTTCGTGAATAGGATCACACAATTAAGTATTTTTTGCAAAGCTTAAGTTTATTGGTCGTCTCCACTCATGGGCGGAGCTACACTAGCACGAGTGGGTGCGGACACACCCACTGAAATTCTGAGATTTCTGATTTTTTTTTATACCTTTGTGTAATAACTTAATTGTTGAGGTGAAAATGTTAATTTCTGAAACCTTATTCATTTATATAAAAGAGACCTTCATTTCTTTAATAGCCAGCCGACCCTATTTTCCAAGAGAACTCTTCTTCTTTCTCTCTATTGAAGAACAAAACTTCTTAACTTCCTTAAGCATCCATTACCCAGGTCTTGCTCACCATTATCCACATAAAAGGTAAGTTAACTTTTATATTTCTGATTTTTTTTTCAACCGACCATTTGATTTGTTAGACCAATAATTCTTTTTTTCTACCAGCCATTAGATTTCTGAATTTCTTAATTCTCTTAGACTAATAATGTTAGACCTTTATATTAAATTTTTTAACTGATTTATTTGACTTTTACAGTTTGGAACTTTAGACTTTTACAATTTGGAACAAAGCTTAAGATTAATTCTTTTAATATACAAATTTATTAGCTGATTTATATTATATTAAATTTATTCGACTTTTTATTGATTTATGTTAGCTGATTTATGAATATTAATGCATGATTTTTTTGTTGAAATTTTCTTTAGTACTAGATTTATGTCCAAAAAAATAAAAATAGCCTCAAAATATTCGTCTTGGGGGCTCCCGCCCCGAACTCCCGGGATTCGTCAGACACTTTCGCACTCACTCACTCATAATCCTAGCTACGCCACTGTCTCCACTCATAACTATTTGAAATGTTAAAATAAAAATAATTAGCGAATTTAAATCCCTTTGTCTCTTACTCATTTAATCAATAAAAGGAGTCAATAAATTTGAAGCCTAACACTTACGGACAACATGACTGAATTATGAGAATTAGTAGTAGTCAAATTTCATAGTTTGGACCCACACGCACGTAGAATTAAATGCAAGGTGTTGACGGAGAAGGGCGGGGTTTGGGCCAAGAGGATTGAATTGAAAGAATGGAGAGAGAGAGTTGAGATGGCATGCACGAGAGTTGGAGTTAGGGCTGTGTTTCGGCCGGATCGGATCGGAAAATGCCTATTCGGAAAAAATTCCGATTTTTTCGGAAATAAAATAACTATTCCGATTTCCGATCCGATTTTTTCGGAAAATTAAAAAAAATTCCGAATTCGGAAAAATCGGAAAATCGGCAAAAATCGGAAAAAATCGGAAATTCACAAAATATATTAAAAATCCAGAAATTTCGGAAATTCCAAAATTTCAAAAAAATAAATTATGGATTTTCGATTACTCGAAATTCTCATTTTAAAGAAACAATGAAAATATCTTAACCCAACATGTAAACACATGAGGATTTGGCTCATTTTTCATTTGTGTAGAAGTTAGGAGGATACTCTCCTTTTATAGAGCATATTTTGGAGCCCTCTCACTCTCCCAACCGATGTGGGATATGGGAAACTTTCAAAAAATCGGAAAAGAAATCGGAAAAATCGGAAATCGGAAATAATTCGGAAAAAAATCGGAAAAATCGGATCGGCATAGTTTCGGAAAAATCGGATCGGAAAAATCGGAAAATCGGAAATTCAGAATTATTTCCGATTTCCGATCCGATTTTTTTCGGAAAAATCGGAAATCGAAAAATCGGAAATCGGCAAACTAAAATTTCATTCCAAATTCGGAAAAAATCGGATCGGAAATCGGAAAAATAGAAAAGTTCGGAAAAAAAACACAGCCCTAGTTGGAGTGTTTGAAGTTTGCATGTCGGTATCACACCAGACACCACGTAGACCAAGCCATTACTCTCTTTTACTCTCTTTGCATGGGGAGTTGGGTACTCTCTCTCACAGGCAGAGAGAGAAAGAGAAAGAGAAAGAGAAAGAGAAAGAGAAAGAGAAAGAGTTCTGGATTTGGTCATCGCTGCAGTCCAAACTATAAATAAACTTTCTACGTAACATATTGCATTTCCTTCAAGTCAGACATAGTATGGCGCAATTCAACACCGAGAACAAATGTGTTGATAATGCTTAGATTAAGCTAAGCATGCGTAGTACAAATTGATGAATAGAGTTTTGATAACATGTGCGGGCGCGCAACTATGGACCAATATAGACAATTGATAAAGACCGGCTTGGTTTGGTAAATTGTTTATTTCTGCAAAACTGTTAATTTAAAATTATTCCATTGTGAATGTATTCATTTGAAATGAATTTAAGATGAATTTTTACGGTGTTTGAAAAACTAAAATGTAATTATTAAAGTCATTTATACAATACTTGTAATTATAACTTGTGCCATTTCATGTTTTTGTTGAAATTGGCTTACTTAAGTTTTCATGAATTAACTCGAGATGGCTAATATTAAATATGATCTTTATTACAACCCAACGATAATAATAAGACAACTCGTAAATGAACTAAATTTAAAGAAAAAAATTAATTTACAATTTTAGGGACAATCAAATGGGGTCATGATAACTATAAAATCATTTATATGATCTATATCCATAAAAGTAAACTAAATCATCTAATGAAGTGTTGATAGCTTCAAAATCATTGTATATATTCTGATGATAATATTTAAGTTTTATACATTAAAGTACGTGTAAGTGTAAAAATCTTACAATGATTAATTTCCAAATAATTAAAACCACACAAAGAAAAATGAATCACAATCACACAACACAAGTAATTATATGTGGTTCAACAATGACCTACGTGTGACAATTCACGATTTTTTACGCCTGGTTGATCAAGCCGCAAATGAAATAGCAGAGGATGTCTAAACAATTTATATCATTCTCGGCATCAACGTAAACTAAAAACCATAGTAAATTAAAACCAACACAATAAAGGATCAATAAGAGATGATAAACAGAAATAAAGAAATACTAAATGTAAAAACTGAATCCACTATATAAAAATCTCTGACTACAATTGTTCAACTGAATTAAAAGAGTACAATTTAACTTTCTCTAACTACAAAATTCCAACTCAAATACAAGAAGAGTACAAGGGTAACTCTTTCACGTAATTTCGAATATGCTGACAACTATAATGAGCCAGCGACTCCAACTCAACAAATTCCAAGCTGGATCGCCACAACCGTAAGTCATTCATATTAACGTGTTTGTACAATAATAATACCTAAGGAGGAAAAACACTTTATAATTCGTGTCAGCGTCCTAAAGTTGCAAGAATTAACTTTCAATACCGATAAATAATGATGCAGTCAATTTACAATACATGCCCCCCATTGGCTCTCACATGTAATGAGTATCTCACCTCTCACCTAAATGCAATACTACGGGCATGTCCGAATCCAAGAACTAATTATTGTAGATGTCTCTATCTCTAGAGAATTAAGCATTATCACGTAACGAACAGCTACCATGGGACGCTACCAATAACCTAAATAGGATATCACCCAAAACTCTACATATTTTTTTATTAACATATTCTTAACCTCATAAATGTAATGCTCTGCCTATTTAAATATATTTTAATTAAACTTATCATTATCACATTACCATAAGAGATAGGTCACAACTACGTACCCTGGACAAAGGAATGAAACTTGCCACACATGTAATGATACAATCCAAATACTTACCCCCGCAGTGTCACTCCCAAGGGAATACAAGTAAACCACATAGAGTGCCTAACATGTTATAAGGTTAATTATCAAAGTTTATCCTTAGACTACATAAATTATTATGTAATATATATATATATATAGCACACGAAGACATCTACCGTCAGTATCCATCTCATGCCTCTATGGCAAGTTCAGAGGAGTCCCTTATCTAAGTGTAACACTAAACACATTTCCAATACAAGTCCAAACACGCGATTTCAGTCTTTACGCTAACATAACAATATGAAGGACAACTAGCCCACCTATAATTGGGATGTAAATATCTACACATATGATCTCAGTCCCAAAGACTAACCCCATAATACTACACCACAGAAATACAATCGCATCACATCATGTATTTTACGTAGCATTGTGTTCATTAATAGTTTCCTACATCATTAGACCATATGAGTTCATTGCTTAATCAATTCATATAAATATATATACATTTATATATATTCGGCATAGAAGACCTTCGGTGTCAACTCCTGCTCTATCGATAAGTTCGTAGGAGTCCTTTACCAAACGAATGTAAACAAAACACACATAAGTGAGGCAATCACTACATAGTACCCCATCTCACACCCATACCCCCGGCTATGAGAATGAATCCGAACATCCCATTCTCTTATCACGAATGGGTTCCCCTGAACGTATGACCTAAAATAATGCCCTACACTATGCCTAAACCACCTATGCCTGCGGGTGCTACCGGTGTGACGCCGTATGCAATCGCAATCGATAAGCCTTTCACGAACACGAGTATGTCCACACAAATACTAAATACATACATATAACGCTCAATATGTATAGGTAATTATTCTCATAACTACCGTAACTTGATTTCATCACTCTCAAAATATAAATCCTTGTCTTGAATATTAACACTCTAGTTAAATATTAAATTCATCATTTATTGGACAACGACACAAATCTATTTTTAATTAAATAACCCTTCAATTGGACAACCTCCCATATACTCGCTTGGACTCGTAAGAATCTTCCGAACATTTTCATGGTCAAACCCTGGCCTAAGACCCAAAAGCCAAATCAATTCCCCCTTTGAGCAAATCTATTCGCTTCGGGCTGAATCGATTCACCTTGGGAGAGAATTCGCTTCTGACACTGAGCCCAGATTTGATAATTTTCAACATAGTTTCTTCCCTAAAATTCCATAAATATTTTTCCTAATCTCCGTTAACTATTTCAAAGCTTTGAAAACCTCAATTTCATCAATTATAAATTCATATTAACTAAGGGAATATATCCACAAGGTATTATAATCATTATAAGCATAATCACGCCTATATTAAAATCTATCCCAAAATCACCAACTAAAGATTTTGCTCTTACATACCCTTCCGTATAAAATTCATAACTTATTAAAAAAAATAAAAAAAAATACATAATTGGTGGCCACATGTTCATAACGTAAATATATAAAATTTCACGACCTGAATCGATTTGCCACTAGAACGAATCAATTTGATTCTGGGTGGAAACCAAGATGTCCTACGGATGAAGGTAGGGCCTTCAAAACCTCCATTAATGACCTAACCAAGCTTCGAAATACTACCTAATCGATACTCCAGCCCGAGGTAAGCATAGTAAAATATTTTTAAACCTTTTTACATCATCTTATGGGTCAAAGAACATAAAATCCACAATTAAAGCATAAAGATTCAATTTTTTGCAACACAACTCATCTTTAAATGAACTTAGGGTTTGTCCATCATCAATTCTAGCCCTAAACCTCAAGTTAGCATGCGAATAATTTGTAGTAATTAAGTTTCATCATAAAACATTAATTATATTTCATTCTACATCATTTAATCCACCAATTTCATATTTTAATAATCATGGTACAACTACTCAATGCAAGACAGATTCATGTCATTCCTAATTTACCAAATCATAAATCATCTAATGAATTATTCTCCAATATAATCAATCTCAAAATCATATGAGAAAGCATGCTTGTATATATATGTATATGTATATGTATATATATATATATATATATATATATATATATATATATATATATATATATATATATATATATATATATATATATATATATATATATATATATATATTAAGAAATACATTATTAAAGATATTGCAAGAAACTTCTTGCCTTAAAGTGGAGCATTGGGGAACTCTTCTTGAATTTCCCCTTGTTTTCTCCTCTCTAAGCTTCCCCAGTTTCTCCCAAGTGTTTATGACTGCCAAGGTTAGGTTTGTTGGATAGAAAATACCTAAATGAGGTTTAGCCCCTTTTTAAAACCCTAATCCTGTATCTCCCCATAAGGCCTAATTTCAAGCTCTTAAAAGAGCTCAGAATGCTACTCAAAATAGCCCTAAATCTCTCCTAAGGGTATACCTACCATCCGGGACCAATTTAGAGCGATAAAAGCATATAAACAAACATCTGTATCATCCCAAAGTTCGTCTAAACGATGGTACCCATATCTCATGGTAATATCTCACGGTGCTGATAATTTATTCGATTAAAATTTTTACGCGTACACATTTTCAATTACCATCTAAATTGTGCCAAATTATTATTACTAAACCACACAAGTAATAATTAATTCCATTTACTAATTTATTAATCACTTAATAATTAATTATAACAGTCTGTGAAAATACAGGTTATTACATTCTTCCCCTTAATAATGGAATTCCGTCCTCGAAAAGCACCAAAGCATAACAACAAACAGAACCCGCAGAAATATCATATGTTTATACACAATTAGTCTATACCCATACCACACGAGATAAAAGAAAAAGGCTCACATACACCTACTATAGTGTGCTACGACTATAGCACCCATACATCCTATACCATATGTACACATGCACAAACATCACATATGAATGACTTGTATACATCCAAAATCAATCACACATATCGGGCATAACTATAAGGTATAGTTATATTTGACACCCCGCCTAATAAAATATCGGGCGATCACTCCTATATCAAATTAAAACATGAGTCGCATATGGATCATTCTTAGCATCACTGTTGAAAACCATTTTAATTACTAATAACCTATTAGGCTGGCGTCAAAATTTTACTTAACTACTCTTTTTAAACAACTGAACGATTAAAACACCCACACAGTTATATATAAATAAAATTGAAATGAAATAAAATAACCGAACACTCGGTTCAAATATGATACAACCAAATCGAATGCCTCACTAAAAGGCGGAAAAGAATAAATAAATGCAATTGGGTTATTATCCCGAATGTTTATACAGTACCTCCTATCTAGATTACAAGGATAGAAGCGTCTATCGAGAACCTGCATGCATCTACAGCTGCTGCAGCAGACGTCTGACTCGAAAGAAGTGTCATCCAGGCGTCCCTGTATTTGGACACCTATATATATAGCAAGAGAGGGAAAAGTAGATAAATGGGTTAAAGCCCGAGTTGTGAAAATATTTTGCAAGTGCATAAATGCTTTATTTTTAAAAATAGGTTTTATCTCATATTTAAATTTGGTATCGCAATCCCATGAGATACCCCTCACCTCTCTTCTAATAGTGCACACCTAGCGCATCCCTACAAGTGTCCTGACAAAATACCCTAGTCAAGCTACCCTTCCTAACTAGTCTATCATCCATCTCTAACAACCCTAGTTATCCCAAGTACTAAGGGCTAAACTTCTCCCCAGTATCAACACTAGACACGTTGGTGCGTGGGGTGTCTCGCAGAGAGAAATCCAAACAAGGAACCACCCCTATACACTACTACGTTGCAAGGTCGATCGTCGATATCCGTTAGGCCCTCAGTACACGACGTATATACATACTATGTAATGATATACATATCATACTTACTCTAATATGCATATTTTAATATACAACCAGCTCTATATCCCAGACTGAGGTTTACTTTATATTCATCTTTTATAATACACATCCGGATCTATCTCTTGGACTGAGGTTTCCTTTATATTCATCTTTTATAATACACATCCGGATCTATCTCCCGGACTGAGAATCTCATTATTTCCATATATATATATATATATATATATATATATATATTACATTTTTCTCATGCACAAGTAATATTCCATACACACAAGCATAATAACCATCCTAACAAGATATAATTCGAGGATGCGGTCTCATAGTGCGGATCCAAAAATTCGGGTTTACTCATCATACCATGGTACCAAGCCGGAATCCATCAACGAGCATGGTAAACAAATACACAACGGTGGAGGCGGTCATGTTCCCCATGTAAGTGGAGTTACACACATTGCACTCGAACGCGGGACGATAATGACCTGGGGACTATACTCACCCTGCTCATCAAGCTAGGGGATTCACCCACATCGCGCAACCTCCCTGGATCGCACTAGAGTAATATATAACCTGGTTATTCCAATCCTATACGAAAGGAAAACTCGTGGAAACCAGCCTCTAAATACACATATACCAATCACATATAGATACATATGTATTTATATCATATATATACTCTAATCACGTAGTATATATATACTATATATCCCTCCTCGAATATATATAGATGGCCATAATTGCCAATCACATCTAGCGATGACCAATAATCCCAAAGATTCTCTCAAAGAATCATATTCATGCGTTCTCATACTCATAATACTATACTCTAAGTATTCCTTCACTTTAATAAGTAGTAAATACCTTATTCCCATCTAAGGATTTAGTGGATATCTCCAAATATACCAATTTACGTTAACTAAATAAGTATAATCTCCAATTCATCCTAATAATTTCATAGGACTCCCTCAACCATCATCAACATAATTATGTTATCACGCACGTATAAACATATAGGCCAAAATGGCCACTGAAACTACCCCAATTGATATTTGACCCCGAATACCCTAAAATTGAATATGTTGTAGATTTCCGTCCCACAAACCCAAGGACTACATCTTGTCCAAATAATCGTTTAGAGGTCCCCACCCTATTTTAGGAACCCCAACCTCCTAATTGTTCAATTATTCTATTTTCCTCAAAAATATAATTTTAGTGTCATACTTTTAAGACACTCTCGTAACCCCCATAATTTTCCTCAATTGAATAAATATATTTCCCTTAACTAAGTCTATTTATGTCCTTGATTATATAGGCTAGGAACCATCAATTTGGGAATTTAACCCATGCAACTAACTTTAGGCAAAATTGCCAAAAATCCTAAAGGGTCGATCGATCGACCCATGACCCTCGATCGATCGATGGTTCTATCGATCGATCCCCCATGCTCGATCGATCGATCATGACGGATAGCTTCTTCTCCAAGAAGATGTTTCGGCCATAAAAGCTTCTCCCAAGATTTTATCTCCGCTCCCAACATCCTACAACCTCAACCAACTATATACACGTATATAAAATGGGTTCTAAACATCCTGGAACCCAAAATCAACAATTAATTTCGATTAATTTCTAAGTTTCTCCGATTAAAAAATTATTGGGGTTTATTCGTTTTAACTCCCGAAAACCCGTTTTATCCACGAAAACCCAACCCAAAATCTTTAGGGTTTGTTATTACCAAACTATGATATGAGATTTATGCTCAAAAGTAAATAAAGCAAGTAAACACTTGCCTCATGGATAAAATTCGACAATCTCGAGTCGAGTTCGACGGAGTTTGGCCCAAAATCTCCCTTTTCTCTCCTTTTCTCTTCCTTCCTCTATCTCTTCTTTCTCTTTTCTCCCCATCTCCCTCCTTATATAGGGAAAAAAAGGGTTTATACCCCTTAAAACCAAAAAATGACTTGTTTACTCAATTGCGAGTCCCTATTTGTTTAAAAATTCCCGAAACTCAATTTCAACCATCGGACACTCTTTTTTTACTATCTCAGCCATTCCGAGACTCACTGCGCAGTCAAAATTTCCATCCGAGGTACTTGACTGCAACCCCCTATTTTAACCCATTGCATCTCACCATAGGTTTTCCAATTAAAATCTTACCTTTTGTCGCTTTACTCAACAGCGACATATAATTAAAATACTTTGACATATTTATTTAATCCCCAAAGTAAGTACAACACCCATCGAAAATCATCAAATCCTTGAAAATCCCCAAAATCACTATTCCGAGAAATTCCTCAATTTTTCCAACTTATACCCAATCATGGAATTTAATTATCCCCAAAAGGACGGGTTGTTACAGTATACTTGAATCTCCTATCAATCGTGACTTCATTTTTCTTGAGATTATCCCACTTATTCAACTAGTGGTGCAAACATCCCTATGTGCTCTCGATACTGCACTCCTTGGCCCCGCTGGACTTAAATCATATAATATCTCGCTGTTTGATTATTTATATCTTCACACACATAATGTCTAAAGTATTAAACCGACATCCTAAAGCCCAAATGTCTCTTGACTTCTCACGCTTACTAAGCCTCAAGCGTGGAACATCTCACAAACGAAATCCAAACGGAGAACCCTCTCGATACGTTACTACAGAGTTCAATCGGTCATCAAAATTCATTAGCCCAAGACGAAACACAAAATAATGCACTAATCACACAACTCTCAACTTGTGATAATTCTAATAAGACGATTACTCAAAGAGTTATATCAAACCCCCTTAAGTTAAAAGATCCAATAACTTTAAAACATCATGATTTCCTTAAACATACTGTGGGACACCCTCTGCCCATCCTTAAGTTTAATAGAGTGCTTAATCACTCATAAGCCTTTAAACATCAATCCATACTAATAAGGGTCTACTATCCACAGTTGCCCTAAAAACGTTATCAATATACAATCTAAAGTAGTCACATTGTGGCACTTACTCTCTACAAGGTGATATTTCCCAAGTCACGAGAAACTCGCTAAAACCTCAATGCCTGTATAAACTCCCACTACACAAAATTTATAAAACCTCAACCGAACTATCCTTCGCCCTACATTACTATCCCTAGAATCCACCTTTGGGAACCTGCCAAACATGTGCCCACACGTCACACATCATAAAATCTGAATCACAATTCACCTTAGGAGTTCCATATCTCGAATCAACTCGCTGTTTCATAACATCATCTTTTATTTTCCCCTAATTTCCTATAATTGGGGTACTCTCAATCTTACATTCGTAATTTCAATCATCAATCAAAATATGATACTTTTTTGAGCTTAATGGAACTTATTTATTCCTAAACCTTATTCATAGCAAATACATTAACAAAATACATGTCTATAATTCCAAGGAAACTTTATCCTCATACAAATATCTAATTGGGCCATCTCAACTCGAAACAACCAAAAAGTCAATGCTTTCCTCTCCAATTTTCACTCACCCAGGTGTACTACAAATCATTTCTAACTAGTCTCTAACCCAAATTCCTTAACCACATGGTAAGCCTACTCCCAAGTCCAAACACTCTCATTTTATCATCACCCAAATCACAAACGGTATAACATTAATGAACCTTGCTCAAATTTGAGCGCAATACCAATTCCACTCTCTAAAGAAAATTAATCACACCTTAATCTATCCTCAAAACTCTAACAATTGCTAAAATGCATTAATACCTTGCCATTTTTCTTAGGTGCACAAAATTTCGTACGATCATTAAATTAGCCTAGATTTGCATCACAATTTATATTACCATAAGTAGTAACCCAACACTCTGATAGGATCCTCAAAGATAAAATTCCATAATGTCTCTAAAAATGGGGTCAACATGAAACACATTAAGTAATGAGTGCCTACAAAAGTATCTATGTTATAGAATTTATCCCCAAATATGAAAAGTCCCATAATCATTCTCACAATGGTGGTGAACCCTTTTTTTCTGACCACTTGTTCTATAATTGACCCCTAACTTGAGACGGTCCTCATTCTCATGCTTCTCTAAGCTCGAATACTCCTGAAGTCTTTCCATTTCTCAACGACTATGAACGATGTCGACACATATCATCGCGACACCAGAGTATAAAATCCTATAACAGGTTCTATACATATCAAAGAACACTCAGAAGAACATGGAACATATGTAACACAAATTTTGAGGATAATAAAACTTGGATGCTCTAACACCAACTATGATAGCCCAAAATTTATACGCCCGGTTGATCAGGCAACACATGAAATACCAAGGATGTTTAAAAAATTTATATCATTCTCAGCATCAACGTAAACTAAAAACCATAGTAAATTAAAACCAACATAATAAAGGATTCAATAAGAGATGATGAACATAAATATTAAACTATGAAAACTGAATCTATTATATAAAAGTCTTTGATTACAATTGTTCAACTGAATTAAAAGTGTACAATTAAACTTCCTTTAACTACAAAATTCCAACTGAAATATAAATAGAGTATAAGTTTCCATATAACTTCGAATATATTGATAACTATAATGAACCAGTGACTCCAGCCCTACAAATCCTAAGCTGGATTGCCATAACCATAAGTTTGACTGCTTATCCCTATTAACCTGTTTATACGATGATAATAATACACAGGGGAAAAACATTTCCTAATTTGGGTCAGCATCCTAAAGTTTCAAGAATTAACTTCCAATACCGATAAATAATGATGCAGTCAATTCGTAATATATGCCCCTAATTGGCTCTCATATGCAATGAGTATTTCACCTCTCACCTAAGTGCAATACTATGTGCATATCCCAACCCAAGGCCTAACTATTCTATTTGTCTCTATCTTTAGAAAATTAAGCCTTACCACTTAACGAACCACTATCATGGGACGCTACCAATAATCTAAATAGGATATCACCCAAAGGTCTACATATATAAATTTATTAACGTATTCTAAAACTCATAAACATAATGCTCTACCTATTTAAATATCTTTTAATTAAATGAAGAATTATCCAACTACCGTAAGGGGAAGGTCGTAACTACATACCTTGGACAAAATAATGTACCTAGCTACGCATGAAAAAATATAGGCCAAATATCCACCCTCGCAATGTCACTCACAACGGACATACAAGTAAACCACATAAAGTACCTAACATGCCATAAGATTCATTATCAAAGTCTTATATATATATATATATTGAGCACACGAAAGCCTCTACCGCCGGTGTTCATCTCATGCCTCTATTGGCAAATCCGGAAGAGTCCCTCATCTAAGTGTAACAGTATATGCATTTCTAACCCAATCATAAATACATAATTTAAGTATCTATACTAACATAACAATATCAAGGGCAACTATCCCTATATAATTGGAAGGTAAATATCTACACATGTGATCTTAGTCCCAAAGACTAACCCCACAATACTACGCCACATAAATACAATCGCATCACATTGTGTATTTCATGTAGCATTGTGTCAATTAAAAGTTCCCTACATCATTCGAATATATGATTTCATTACATAATCAATTCATATAAATATATAAAAATACCTTTATATATATTCGGCAGACGAAATCATCTACATTCGATGCCTAGCTCGTGCTCTATTAGTAAGTTTGGAGGAGTCCCTTACAAAACGGACATAAATAAAATACACATAAGTGGGGCGATCACTACGCAGTACACCATCTCACATGCATACCCCGACTATGAGAATATATATGACCATCCCACTTCTCTCATCATAAAGCGGTGCTCCTGAGCATATGACCTAAAATAACACCTTATACTACGCCTAGCTCACTTGTGCTGACGCGTGCTACCGGTTCGACGACGTATGCAACCCCAACTGATAAGCCTTCAACGATGTCAACACAAATACTAAATACATATATATCACACAATATGTATAGGTAATTATCCTCACAACTACCATAACTTGATTTCATCATTCTCAAAATATAAATCCTTATCTTGAATATTAACACTCTAGTTAAATATTAAATTCACCAGACAACAACACAAATCCATTTTTAAGTAGGTATCCCTTTAATTGGAAAAACTCCCATATACTCACTTCGACTCGTAAAAATCTCCTGAACAATTCCACATTCTAACTCGAACCCAAGCCCCAAAAGTCGAATCGATTCACGCTTGAAGTCGAATCAATTCGCTCCAGTCCGAATCGATTCACTCCTGGACGAATCAATTCAATCAGGGAGCTGAATCGCTTCACTACTGGTAGTGAGCCCAGATTTGCTAATTTTGAATACGGCTTCTTCCCCAAAATTCCATAATCGTTTTTCCTAATCTTCATTAACGACTTCTAAAATTTGTAAACCTCCATTTCATTAACTATGAATTCATATTAACTAAGGGAACACATCCACATGGAACTATAATCATTCCTAACATATTTGTGCCTAAAATAACGTCCATCCCAAAATCACCAACTAAATAGTTCGGTCTCGGACACCTTTTGTAGAAAATTTATAACTAATTAAAAAAATAGAAAAATATGAAACTGATGAACACACATTCATAACGAAAATATCTAAAATTTCATTAACCAAATCTATTTTCCACTAGAATGAATCGATTCGATTCTGAGTAGAAATCAAGATCTCCTAAGGACGAAGGTGAGGTCTCAAAAGCTTTCATTAATGCCAAAACCAAGCACCAAAATAATACAAAATCGATACCCTAACCCTAAGTAAGTATATGAAAATATTTTAAACCTCTTTACACCATCTTATGGAACCAAGAACATCAAAGCCAAGATTAAAACTTAAATATTCAAATTTTTACAACATAACTCATCTTTAAATCAACTTAGGGTTTGTTCATCGTCAACTTCAACCCTAATCCTCAAATTAACATATTAATAATTTGTAATAATTGAGTTTCATTCTAAAACATCAATTACATTTCAAATCTACAACCATCAATTTCATGTTTTAATCACCATGGTACAACTACTCAATGCAGGACATATTCATGTCATTCATAATTAACCCAAATCATAAATCATCTTAAGAATTAGTTTCCAATATAATCAACAACCCCAAAATCATATGAAAAAGCATTCTTATAAATAAAGAAGCATATTATTAAAGATATTGAAAGAAAATTCTTTCCTTAAAGTGGAGGATTGAAGAACTCTTCTTGAATTTTCCCTTATTTTCTACTATCCAATCTCGCCCAATTTTTGCCAAGTATTTATGATTGCCAGGGTTAGATTTAGTGAATAAAAAGTACCTAAATAAGGTGGTTCAACCCCTTTTAATAAATCTAATCTTGTATCTCCCTATAAGGCCTAATTTTGAGCCCTTAAAAGAGCCCAAAATGCTACCCGAAATTGCCTAAAGTCTCTCCTAAGGGTCTATCTACCTACTAGGACTAATTTAAAGTGATAAAAACATATAAATGGACATCAGTGTTATCCCAGAGTCCATTCTATTTGATATTAACCATATCTCATAGTGTCGATAATTTATTCAATTATTATTTCTATGCGTACACATTTTCAATTACCATATAAATTGTGCCAAATTATTATTACTAACCCACACAAATAATAATTAATTCTATTTATTAATTTATTAATTACTTAAGAAATAATAATTACAGTTAGTGAAAATACAGGGTATTACACTACGTTTGCAGGGTGTTTCTCCTTTTCTTATTACTTGCATCACAATAATAAGAATTACATTAACTTTTTCCTATGGGTAAGGGTTACATTTATATTTTATGTGAGGAGGTTACACCGTGTAGATTTCTAGGAGTTTGTGATGCAATGGTGATGAGATAGAACTGATTTTCTTCAAGATCCTAGCAGATCAAACTCTCTTTCGTGCATTTCTTAAGATGCAAACCTTGTTTACCTTTTGTCGAATAAGTGCTACTCTGTTTGAGTTATTGAGCTTGTTTGGATAATTTCCCACAATGTTCCCTAAAGCTTTAAATCCTGAATGGGGCAGAGAGGTTTTATCGCCAACGATGAAGAACTTAAAAAACTTAGGTGCTTGGTCTCAGACTGAGATGGGGAAACTTTGTCAACACTTATAAATATTAAAAAAATTTTACCTCTTTCTACCTGTTGGGATTGGAAGGGTGCAGTTCTAATTTCCATAGATTAGTTGAGGGTACCTTTATAAAAGGCATACGAAAAGACTAAATGTTGAAGCGTTACTTCCAATTGTCTTCTTGGGCCGTGTTCTAATGACGAGATGACTTCGAATTTGAACCAGGTTGAATAAAAGATTTGGTACCACCATTTTGTTCCATTAAGTCGACTATTCAAGGCATGCAAAAGGTTTTGCAACTTTCTCTCACTTGTAAGTCTTTTTTTCATTTCTTCGCATTTTCCATTGGTTTTTCTTTTTGAGTTGGGAAAAATAGTGTATGCCATGAATGATAGAACTTTAGTGGAGTTTAGAAAGAGATATACAATTCCTGATTAGGTAAGAATAAAGTGTGCCGTTAATCTTGCCGATTTCTACAATGTTAAGGGGGTATAACCTTCCCCCTAATCAACTCTTCATGGAGTTTTATGATTTTTTCAAAGTGGTTCTTGCTTAGTGTTCTTCAAAAACATGGAGGTTCATTAATAGCGTTAATGGGATAAATGAATAGTATGGTACTCGAATACTGATAACAAAAATTAGAAATTATTATGGTAAGAAACGAATGATAATGTGTTTTATCTAAAGGTAAGGAAGGTGGATAGGATTTTATTTTTTAATCTTTCTATCTCTAATAAAGGATATTGGGTTCATGGACTTATTTCTAGGGATTATAAACATCCACCCATTATTGAGGGGGGAGAATCATGTAGAGGGTCTATGTGCCCCGAAAAGGGGAAAAGAGTAGATTGATGTCATTTTCTCTTCGAATTATATTTTTTCCAATTAGTTATTGATTGAGATTGCTGCTAACATTTTCTCTCTTATTTGTTTTTTACAGCTTGGTAAAGGAAAAAGGAGCGTGATGTTTCTCACTTTAATTGTGAAGATCTCATCAAGGTTTGTAATTAAATAAGTTATTTAACTCCAGGTGCCTAACATCCTAGGTCGACCTACTTTTTGATCGAATATACCAACACCATGTCCAACTATACACCTAGGCTCATGGATTCTATTCCTCATATACCAGTCCCTTTAACTAATGATGAGTCTTCAAGTGTGTCTACCTCGGCCTTTTTTGAACTTGTGAATATAAATAATATTCCTTGTATTGAAGAAGAAATGCCTCCGAGAGAGAGAAAGATCTTTTTCTAGTGGATGATTCTAAACTTCCTACCTCTCCAAAAGCCAAAGCTCCTAAAAGGCAGGAGGTTGGAGATCGCTCTAAGTCCATCAGTATGGGGGATTCTCCTGATAAAGAAAAAATAAAGACGAAGAACAAAGTCCATCCATATACTTCCATCAATATTTCCACCAATAAATGGATGCCCCTGACATAGGTAAGGGACACCAAACCATGTCAGTGGCTAAAAATTCATCTTTTTGCAGAGATAGTGAGTGATGTGTTAGCATTTTGGAAGTTTCCTAAAAAGTGGAAGGGGGAGTAATGTATGGAAAATAGTCCCATATTTTATCTTTTGGATGGTTTGGTTAAAAAGAAATATGAGGTGCTTTGAAGAAATGGAATTAGCTCTACCTAGATTGTAATATATGTTTTTGAGCTCGTTACTCGTCTAGCATAAAAATAATCCAACAACATCACTCCTTTCATTTTGGACTTTTTGGAGGAGCTACATAGATTAGACTAGTTTTTGTTTATGTTAGGGTTTGGTATTTTGTTTACCCAAACCTCGTTCTTTCTATTATACTTCTTGTATATGGATTTACTTACCCTAAGGTAGGGCATTCTTAATGACATATTTACTGATAAAAAAAATCCATCTTTGCCCCTTAGTCTGTTGAAGGGGGTCGTTCTGGCATTGGGTTAAGAACAGGTCAACGAGCTAAACTCTAATAAACTTGTAACACCCCATAATTTTGAGTATTTAATATTGAATTATTTGGGAGTTATAAAAATATTTAAACTGGAGAAACTTAAATTTATGATTTGGAGAATTTATTTAAGTAAATAGAATTAATTATTTTGGCGACTTTTAAGTTTAATTGTACGAATTAAATGTGTGTCGCATTTTGAGGTCGACATATGGAAATGTCAAAAAAGTATTTCGGATGATAATTCTGAGTGCGCGGTTGAGTCCGGATGGGTCGAGATAGTCAGAAAAGAGAACCTGGGGATAGCAATTGGGTCTCGGGACATTTTTGGGCTAAACAGGGCCCATACGAGGGCATTCTGGCCTTTTTACGTTTTAAGGTGAGGAGACCCACGAATTCTAGAACTCTAAGTCAGGTTATAAGAGTTGGAGGCTAGGGTTAGGGGGAAGAAAAAACACACTATATCCATTAGAGAGAAGAGAGAAACAATTCCAAGGCAAAAAGGAAGAAGTGGGAAGGATTCAAAGGAGACTTTCACCACAAACTCATTGGGAAGAAAGATTAAAGGAGAAAGATCATCAGTCACCAACCACAATCATGAAGTCAGACCTACTGTACATAAGTCAAGTGTTTATTGCAAATCAAATTTAAGTTATAATACCCATGTGTAGGGAGTTTTAAGAATTGGTTGATTCTATTGCAACCCTTGTATTAAATGTTTGAATTGATCACATGTTTGGGTAGGATTGCATGTAGAATGAATACCTAAGTAAAGTTAAAATGAAGTTTGAATATATTTGATGATGAACATGGAATCTTTATGATTTCTTGGATGAAGAACATAAATCTTGAATGGCTTAGGGTTTAATTGATGAACACAAGATGTCAATCTGCCAGAATTTTTGATACAACTTTAAACGTATGCCATTTGAATTTCACTTCGACTTACAATGTGAAACATATATTCCTGGAAAGGTATTTCTCTTAGATATCCAATTAACTTGGAATAAGGTCAATCGGAGTTCTGTAGAGGGAGTAATTGACATTTTACTACAAGGTGTTCGATCTGTCAACATAGTAATCTGCCCAGTATTTTGACGTGATTTTAAACGTATGCCATTTGAGTTTTACTTCTAATTAGAGTGTGAACCATACATTTATGGAAACTTATTTCTCTTAGATATCCAATGAACTTAGAATCAGGTCAATCGGAGTTCTGTAGAGGGAGTAATCGACATTTTACTACAGGGTATTTGATCTGTCATCATAGTAATCTTCCAGAATTTTGACGTGACTTTAAACGTGTGAGATTTGAATTTTACTTCGAATTAGAGTGCGAACCATACATGCCTGGAAAGGTATTTATCTTTTCTATCCAATGAACTTGGCATCAGATCAATCGGAGTTATGTAGAGGGATTAATCAAAATTTTACTAGAGGGTGTTTAATCTGCGAGAAAATTTGAGATTTTTCTTTTCAAGCCTCAAATGTCATTTTATCGGGGAAGTGTTTGGGACCTTGATGGAATAATGATATGGAAGTAGGTCTATGATTGAGTGTTGGACATTAATTTTTTGACAGAGTTAAAGTGGAGATTCATAGGCTTGATTGTGAAGTACTCTAATTCGAGATAATAAGAATATAATTACGAAAAAGCGTGAGCGAGCTTAAATTCGTTAGGTCAGTTGGTTAACAAGGGTAACTACTTAATTGTTATAACAAGGGGTAACTAGGACCCTTAGAGTTGTGTGAATACTCGAATCAATACGAAAGTGAAATAAATTTTAAAGCAAACAAGTACGGTGAATATTAGAGAGAAATATATTACGTACAAGTATGAATAATTGGGTTGTGTAAATACCTACTGTTTTATGGGATTACTTGGGTTGTGAATGCCTATTGTGTGTTTTCTTGTGATAGGATTCGTAAGTTCGATGAGACATTCCTAACATTACTCGAGAAGACATTTCGAGCAAGGTTCGAGGAAACATTCTGAATCATTTGTCCTTAATGTGTGAAATAGGACCGATACTAGGATATGTTTGTAACACCCCGTATTTTTGGTACATTTAAAATTTAATTAATTCGGAGATTTTAAATTACTTAGTGTGTTGTAATTTAATGAATTAATTAGAACAGAATAATATATATAAATATTAATCTGGGATTGAATGGTTAATATTTAGGAAAAACTTATTTACTAAGTGAATAGTAATAATGTAATTACGTCGCCTCGAGTATTAGTGACGAGGAGGTACTTATCACATTCGGAAGTCGGTATAAGACTATATGGGGTGGGGGATAAGTATTTTTTTATAAATTAATTCGGATGCAAATTCTGAGGGTACAGTTGAGTCCGGATGGGCCGAGATAGTCGGAAAAGTGTACCCGGGGGTAGTGAACGGGTCACGGGACGTTTTTAGACATAGCCGGGCCCACTCGGGGACATTTGGGTCACTTGGGCTTGGCCCATTAGTCAAAAAACGGGATTAAGTTAATTAATCTAATAAAAAGAAATAAGGGGGTGGCTGAACTTAATTAGAGAAAGCAAATTAAGGGTTAGGAAACCCAAACAGCAGCCAAAGCCAAATTGGGGATCAAAGAGAGCCATCAAAGGTCATCTTCAACCTTGGGATTTAGCTCCAATTCAGACTCTACGAACCTTAAGGCAAGTGGATAACTTGCAATAGCATTAAATCTGTTTTCGATTCATATTCATGTGTAGTGATTATGTAGAAATCCGTTTTTGGGTGTTAATGGAATGAATATGGGATTTTGAAAACTACAATTCTGATTTACGAAACTTGGGTGATGATTCTTGTAAAATATGATAATGGTGAGTTATTGCATATGTGATAAAATGTTATCTGCATATTTGGAAACGAATTTGATGATGAAATTTGGGGTATAAATGGACCTAGGGTTTATGATGAAACTTTCCCCAAATCTAGAAACTGGAGTAAATGGACGAATTATTGATGTTGATGAATATTTTGGAGATCCCTAATGAGTTTCCTAATATGTACAAATGCTAAAAGAGACTTAGTTTCAGTGTAGAAGGAAATTAGGGTTTGCAGATTTTCGCCCATGGCTGTCCGTCTTCGCGAAGAAGACGAGTACCTGTTCGATCGATCGATCGACGCCATGAAGTCGATCGATCGACGGTCGGCAGACACGGACAGTTCGCCTAGTTTATTTATATAGGATGAGATTTATATAAAAAGTTGTTATGCAATTAATTATTGTTGAGAAATTAATGCATGGGGTATACCTAATTAAATGTGAGTGAATTAATTAGGAGATGGGAAGGGAAATTTGGATGACACGTCAAAATTGGTTGAGTGACATCGAGGTAAATTATATTACGTAGTAATGGACTAGGAAATTTAGAGTCGGGATTTAGACTCGGGTGAGGTTAATTCGGGCTATGAGATTTAGTCCAATTAAATGGTGAGGGCAACATTAAAAGTAACTGAATTTATTAATGTGCTATTATTAATAATTCGAGTTGGGTAATAACCTCATAATAAAAATGGAATAGGCTTGTGTCACGGGTTAGTACACGGTGTAGCTGGAACATTTTTATGTATGTATATATATATATACGGTGTGTGATAGTATATATATATAGTGTTTGCCTTAATATCAGTGGTTAGATATTATTATACTCTAGTGCTATAGGGGGAGGTTACGCGCAGTGGATGAATCCCCTAGCTTGAGGAGTAGGGCGAGTAGATTCCCAGGTCATAGCGTCCGTTGCAGGGGGTGAGGGGCATCTCACTTTCCGGGAAGGAATATGACCGCCTCCAATCGTATACTAAACCAAGTTAGTGAGCGATTCTAACTTGGATAACTAGGATATGTGAATATACCTAGTGTACTAGCACTTTAGAGAAATTATATCCGGGGAGTACTTTTACTCGGGTGGATGCTAGTGTTTTATGTATTTCAGTATGTGTGTGAATGCTGCAATATTTTCTAAGTATATAATTAGGTGATTATTATATACGGGCTAAATAAATACAATCATGAGTTGTTGTATATGTATAACGAGAGGAGTAGTTATATGAATTAAAAAGGGAAAATGATTTAATTAAGTTGATGTTACTAATGACTTAAAAGTCATAATCACAGTTACTCAAATTAGAGTAGAAGGGATTCAAGGAGACTTTAATAATTATCTAGTCATGAGATAGATAACTAGGTGATGATTAAAGCGTTAGTGGTGCACATTAGAGGAGGGGCAAGGAAAGTTCTCAAGAGAGTGCGACACTAACTAAAATATGAAGAGCATGCATATTTATTATTACTGCAAGTTAATCATTTGCTAAATGTTTTCAAATGTTTTGGGTACTAACCCTTGCTATAAAATTTTTTAAAAACCTTTTAGGTGTCCAGCCACAGGGACGCCAGACTTGACTCGATTCCAGGAAATCCGTTGCTGCAGCATATGTGGATGTTGCGGGACATTTGATAGACGCCTCCTTCTTTCATTCATAATGTAGAGACTCATTATTAGTTATTCGAGCATGTCGCTCACTTTCCATTTATTTGTTTTAGACTTGTTGGGATTTCTATTCTTGTCTTTATGGGATTTATTATTTGGACCGATGGTTTATTCGGTTAATTATTTTTACTTGTGGAATGATTAGTTCAATTATCTGTGATGGTTTTATTGCTTTAATTTTTCCGTATGGGTTTTAGTTTAATTAATAAAAGATAAAATTGGCACTAGTCTGGTTTTTCTCACTTAGGTGGTTAGTAATTTAAATAAACGACAGTGATGCTAAGAATGGACCAAATGAGAAACCTGTTCTAACTTGATTTAGGACTGATCACCCGGGATTAATTAGGCGGGGTGTCATAGATGGTATCAGAGCATCAGGTTCTAGTGTCCTTAGGATCTGTACGGCTTTCTACGTTTCAGCGTAGCGTTCGGTTGTTATAGAGCCCTATTATTAGGACTGTTGATTATATTTTCCGCTTGTGAGATATCGTATTTCTGCTATTAGTTTTGTATAAATTGTGTACTTATACAATTCAATCTATTTCAGATGTCACCAAAGAGACAGAGTGCGGAGATGGCTGAGGCTAGGGATGGGGTGAGGGAGGCTCACCAGGAGCCACAGATACCGCCACCACCACCCCCACCCGAGTTGATTTCTACTACTCAAGTGGCAGTGATAGTGGCCCAGGCAGTCGAGACAGCGATGCAAGCTATGGCAGCTCATTTTCCACAGCCCCAGGCACCGCCTCCTATGGCTCCAGCAGTTCAGGCTCCAGTGGGGCCACCATCTTGGCAGCAAGTGAGGGAGACCTTTCAGAAGGGTCACCCACCTGAGTTTCGAGGTAGCACTAATGTGGTCGAGGCTTGTGACTGCAAGAAGAATATTCAGCGCCATCTGCGCATGCTGGAGTGTGCCGATGTGCAGAGGCAGAAGCTTGCTTCTTTTCGTCTGTCGGAGGCAGCCCTACAATGGTGGGAGTCAATGACCACCACTGAAGAGCGAGATTTCATGGCGGTACCCGAATCCGGGGTGCGGTTAGACCGTAACCACGTTCCACCAACGGTAGAGGCGGAGATGCGAAGGAAGTTCAGAGAGTTAATACAGGGTGACCGGTCAGTGGCAGATTATGAGCAAGAGTTCACACGTTTGGCAAGCTTTGTACCAAATGAGGTGAGCAATGAGGAGTGGAAGAGGTCAAAGTTCGTGGATGGTCTGGCCTGGAGGATCAGGCAACATTTGATTGGGAATTTGATGTTAACGACCTATGCAGATGTCGTTAATGCCGCCCTCGTACTTTGTCGGGATCATCGTGCCCATACGAAGGGGAATAAGAGAGCAGGTGAATCGAGCCAGCAGGGCAAGGCGGTTACGGGTGGTTGCACTAGTAGTACTCAGCCACAATTCATTCAGCAAGGGAATCAGGCAAAGAGATTTAAGCCTGGTGGGTTCCAACCGGGAGGACAGGGGTCCAGGCAGAGGCAGCCAGACCCTAAACAGCAGCAGCAGGTTCCTCAAGGCCGTCAGGGCCAAGGGAACAATCGGGGAGGCCAGCAGGGCCAAACACGTCAGGGCCAACGACAGGGAGGCGTGCAGAAGCTCTGTTATGTCTGTCGCCAGCCAGGACACTTCAAGAGGGAGTGCCCGCAGAGGGGCAGAAGCCATCAGCAGGGTACCCATCAGGGGCAACAGGGGCAGATACCACCGGTCGCACCAACTCCACTCGCCCCAAAGCATCAGTGGCAGATACACTACGGGCGTGTGTATAATGTCCGGAATGTTCCCAATCCTCCGGCACAGCAGGCGCCGCCAGCAGTTGAGGGTATGTTTTTCATTCATGGTCATTTATGTAGCATAATTTTAACATGGGGGCATTCATCCATTTAATTATTGTGCTAAACGGGCTGGGTTATTAGAGGCAGCGGGTAGCCTCCATATGAGCGTAGAATTGCCAGTAGGCAGCAGGGCTTTGATTCGCTCAATTTGTCGGGGAGTGGACATTTTGATTTGGAAGGCTTAGTTTTAGCAGCAGACCTCTTAGTGTTAGATATGGAGGGGAATGATGCCACCTTGAGCATGGATTGGTTGGCAGGTTACCGGGCTACGATGGATGGATATGAGAGGACAATCGTGTTCTCCATTCCGGGACAGGAGATGTTCCTGATAGCAATGCCGCTTCCTGAGGGAGGGTCGCGCACTCACTTATGTTACATTGAGGAGGAAACCTCACAGGGAGTGGTAACTCCTTTTGACTCTATTCCTGTGGTGAGGGATTTGGAGAATGTTCCTAAGACCGCTTTCTTGTCGCGGTATGAATCGTATGAGTTCAGCGTGATGCCGTTCGGGCTCACCAATGCATTAGCAGTGTTCATGGACCTCATGAATAGGGTTTTCAGGGAGTACCTAGATCAGTTTGTCATCGTGTTCATTGATGACATCCTAATCTACTCACGTACCGAGGAGGAGCACGCAGAGCATTTACGCATGGTTCTACAGACACTGAGGGATCATCAGCTCTATGCCAAATTCGGGAAGTGTGGGTTCTGGCTACGGGAGGTACAGTTCCTTGGTCACGTCGTGTCAGATCAGGGTATTGCAGTGGATCCGGATAAGGTGTCAGCGGTGAGGGAGTGGGGACAGCCCACGGCACCGACCGAGGTGCGCAGTTTTCTGGGTTTGGCTGGTTACTACAGGCGATTCATTAAAGGATTCTCTAAGATTGCAGGACCTTTGACGAATCTGACTCGGAAAGGGGTACCATTCAAGTGGGATGATAGTTGTCAATTAGCGTTCGACGAGCTAAAGGACAAGTTGACATCTGCACCCGTGCTGGCATTGCCAAAGGGAGGGCTAGAGTATCGGGTTTACACAGACGCATCCTTACGGGGTCTTGGGGGTGTGCTCCAGCAGGAGGAAAGGGCTATAGCTTATGCTTCCAGGAAGCTAAAGCCCCATGAGAGGAATTACCCCACTCACGACCTAGAGTTGGCAGCGGTCGTTTTTGCTTTGAGGATATGGAGGCATTATCTTCTAGGAGAGCAGTTTACTCTATTCACGGATCACAAGTCACTTCAGTATCTCTTCACACAGAAGGATCTGAATATGAGACAAAGGCGGTGGCTAGAATTCGTGAAGGACTACCAATTTGATATCCAGTATCATCCTGGTAAGGCCAATGTAGTAGCAGACGCATTGAGCAGAAGACCGACTGGGGAAATATCGGAGGTATGGAAAGCGAAGTGGAGAGAGCTTCAATATGAAGACGACGTAGCAAAGGCTTGCATGTCGGCTTTGTCCATCACACCCGAGATCATTATGCGGGTTGTGAAGGCTCAGGCGGAGGATCATAATTGCCGGGATAGGGTGGGCCAGTTGTTAGCTGAGGGAGCGGAAGGTTACTCGATTAGCTCAGAAGGAGGCCTACGTTTTAATGGGAGGTTAATGGTGCCAGAGGATGAGGATTTAAAGCACGCCGTTATGACAGAATCCCATGGTTCGAAATTTTCGGTACATCCCGGTGGGGATAAAATGTACCAAGATATGAGGAGGCAGTATTGGTGGGCAGGGATGAAACGAGACATAGCGGAGTTTGTTTCGAAATGTGCCACGTGTCAGCTTGTGAAAGTTGACCACCAGAGACCATCAGGGATGCTACAGCCGTTAGACATTCCCGTGTGGAAGTGGGAGAGCATCTCCATGGACTTCATCACAGGGTTGCCGGTATCGCAGAAGGGTCACGACTCCATATGGGTTATTGTGGATCGGTTGACCAAGGTAGCCCACTTTTTGCCGGTACGCACAGACTTTGAGACGATGCGTTATGCACAGCTATTCATAGCAGAGATTGTTAAGCTGCATGGAGTGCCGATAAATATCGTATCAGACAGAGACAAAATCTTTGTTGCCCACTTTTGGCAGAGCTTTCAGGAGGCAATGGGCACGGAGTTGCGCTTGAGTACAGCGTATCACCCACAGACTGACGGACAGACTGAGAGAGTTAATCAGATGCTGGAAGACATGCTCAGAATGTGCATTTTGGACTTCGGGGGAGGATGGGAGAAATATCTTCCTTTGGTAGAGTTTGCGTATAACAACTCCTACCAATTCACGATTGGCATGGCACCGTTTGAGGCACTGTACGGGAGACCTTGTCGTTCACCCGCTTGTTGGTTAGAGGTGGGGGACAACAAACTCTTGGGGCCGGATATTGTCCAGGAAACATCTGCCAAGATAGAGTTGATTCGAGGAAGGATTCGAATAGCTCAGGACAGGCAAAAGAGTTATGCTGATGCTTCTCGAAGACATGTGGAGCTAGAAGTTGGGGACCAGGTTTTAGTCCGGGTATCCCCTATGAAAGGGGTGATGAGGTTCGGCAAGAAGGGTGAGTTAGCACCGCGTTATGTAGGACCTTTCCCTATTATTGAGAGGGTGGGACCGGTGGCATATAAGCTTGGATTACCAGATCATCTTCAGCGAATATACGATGTATTCCATGTGGCATCGCTGAAGAAATATCGAAGGAGCGAGAGAGCCTTTTGGCATATTTTGCTCGAGGAGATCAACTTACAGCCAGACATCTCGTATGAGGAGAGGCCGGTAGCAATTCTGGATCATAGTGAGCAGAAATTACGATCCAAGGTCGTTCCATTGGTTAGAGTACAGTGGGGTCATCACAATGTTGACGAGTCTACCTGGGAGCGAGAGGAGGATATGAGGGAACAATATCCAGAACTTTTCAAAGCAGGTACGATCTAATTTCGGGGACGAAATTCCTTTATAAGGGGGGGAGTATGTAACACCCCGTATTTTTGGTACATTTAAAATTTAATTAATTCGGAGATTTTAAATTACTTAGTGTGTTGTAATTTAATGAATTAATTAGAACAGAATAATATATATAAATATTAATCTGGGATTGAATGGTTAATATTTAGGAAAAACTTATTTACTAAGTGAATAGTAATAATGTAATTACGTCGCCTCGAGTATTAGTGACGAGGAGGTACTTATCACATTCGGAAGTCGGTATAAGACTATATGGGGTGGGGGATAAGTATTTTTTATAAATTAATTCGGATGCAAATTCTGAGGGTACAGTTGAGTCCGGATGGGCCGAGATAGTCGGAAAAGTGTACCCGGGGGTAGTGAACGGGTCACGGGACGTTTTTAGACATAGCCGGGCCCGCTCGGGGACATTTGGGTCACTTGGGCTTGGCCCATTAGTCAAAAAACGGGATTAAGTTAATTAATCTAATAAAAAGAAATAAGGGGGTGGCTGAACTTAATTAGAGAAAGCAAATTAAGGGTTAGGAAACCCTAACAGCAGCCAAAGCCAAATTGGGGATCAAAGAGAACCATCAAAGGTCATCTTCAACCTTGGGATTTAGCTCCAATTCAGACTCTACGAACCTTAAGGCAAGTGGATAACTTGCAATAGCATTAAATCTGTTTTCGATTCATATTCATGTGTAGTGATTATGTAGAAATCCGTTTTTGGGTGTTAATGGAATGAATATGGGATTTTGAAAACTACAATTCTGATTTACGAAACTTGGGTGATGATTCTTGTAAAATATGATAATGGTGAGTTATTGCATATGTGATAAAATGTTATCTGCATATTTGGAAACGAATTTGATGATGAAATTTGGGGTATAAATGGACCTAGGGTTTATGATGAAACTTTCCCCAAATCTAGAAACTGGAGTAAATGGACGAATTATTGATGTTGATGAATATTTTGGAGATCCCTAATGAGTTTCCTAATATGTACAAATGCTAAAAGAGACTTAGTTTCAGTGTAGAAGGAAATTAGGGTTTGCAGATTTTCGCCCATGGCTGTCCGTCTTCGCGAAGAAGACGAGTACCTGTTCGATCGATCGATCGACGCCATGAAGTCGATCGATCGACGGTCGGCAGACACGGACAGTTCGCCCAGTTTATTTATATAGGATGAGATTTATATAAAAAGTTGTTATGAAATTAATTATTGTTGAGAAATTAATGCATGGGGTATACCTAATTAAATGTGAGTGAATTAATTAGGAGATGGGAAGGGAAATTTGGATGACACGTCAAAATTGGTTGAGTGACATCGAGGTAAATTATATTACGTAGTAATGGACTAGGAAATTTAGAGTCGGGATTTAGACTCGGGTGAGGTTAATTCGGGCTATGAGATTTAGTCCAATTAAATGGTGAGGGCAACATTAAAAGTAACTGAATTTATTAATGTGCTATTATTAATAATTCGAGTTGGGTAATAACCTCATAATAAAAATGGAATAGGCTTGTGTCACGGGTTAGTACACGGTGTAGCTGGAACATTTTTATGTATGTATATATATATACGGTGTGTGATAGTATATATATATAGTGTTTGCCTTAATATCAGTGGTTAGATATTATTATACTCTAGTGCTATAGGGGGAGGTTACGCGCAGTGGATGAATCCCCTAGCTTGAGGAGTAGGGCGAGTAGATTCCCAGGTCATAGCGTCCGTTGCAGGGGGTGAGGGGCATCTCACTTTCCGGGAAGGAATATGACCGCCTCCAATCGTATACTAAACCAAGTTAGTGAGCGATTCTAACTTGGATAACTAGGATATGTGAATATACCTAGTGTACTAGCACTTTAGAGAAATTATATCCGGGGAGTACTTTTACTCGGGTGGATGCTAGTGTTTTATGTATTTCAGTATGTGTGTGAATGCTGCAATATTTTCTAAGTATATAATTAGGTGATTATTATATACGGGCTAAATAAATACAATCATGAGTTGTTGTATATGTATAACGAGAGGAGTAGTTATATGAATTAAAAAGGGAAAATGATTTAATTAAGTTGATGTTACTAATGACTTAAAAGTCATAATCACAGTTACTCAAATTAGAGTAGAAGGGATTCAAGGAGACTTTAATAATTATCTAGTCATGAGATAGATAACTAGGTGATGATTAAAGCGTTAGTGGTGCACATTAGAGGAGGGGCAAGGAAAGTTCTCAAGAGAGTGCGACACTAACTAAAATATGAAGAGCATGCATATTTATTATTACTGCAAGTTAATCATTTGCTAAATGTTTTCAAATGTTTTGGGTACTAACCCTTGCTATAAAATTTTTTAAAAACCTTTTAGGTGTCCAGCCACAGGGACGCCAGACTTGACTCGATTCCAGGAAATCCGTTGCTGCAGCATATGTGGATGTTGCGGGACATTTGATAGACGCCTCCTTCTTTCATTCATAATGTAGAGACTCATTATTAGTTATTCGAGCATGTCGCTCACTTTCCATTTATTTGTTTTAGACTTGTTGGGATTTCTATTCTTGTCTTTATGGGATTTATTATTTGGACCGATGGTTTATTCGGTTAATTATTTTTACTTGTGGAATGATTAGTTCAATTATCTGTGATGGTTTTATTGCTTTAATTTTTCCGTATGGGTTTTAGTTTAATTAATAAAAGATAAAATTGGCACTAGTCTGGTTTTTCTCACTTAGGTGGTTAGTAATTTAAATAAACGACAGTGATGCTAAGAATGGACCAAATGAGAAACCTGTTCTAACTTGATTTAGGACTGATCACCCGGGATTAATTAGGCGGGGTGTCACAATGTTGTACTAGGTATATGTGTGTGTGAAATATATCCTGTCTGAATAACCTAGTTATGTGTGATAGGAGTAAGATTAGGTGGGGTATACCAAATTATTGTTTTCAATATATACTCAGGCGTAATAGTAGTGAGAATTATTAGTGCATAACTAAAATTGTATAAACTACATGTGGGTAAGAGTGGCTGGAACATAAATGGACAGCTAGAATATATGTAAAATCTACTTGAGTGTGATTAGTAGAGAGGGTAGGTAGTATTTACCTAAAATTTGATTAAGTATGAGAACTTGATTTTAAAGTATTAAACTAATCATTGAGAGAGTAAATAATATTAGAGTCGGACTATAGACTCGGAAAATATTAAATTAATTAATGTGTAATTAATTAAATTAGAGTCGGACTGTAGACTCGGGAAGGTAATAAATTCACTAATGTGTAAATTAATTAAACTAGAGTCGAATCATAGACTGAGGCAATTATTATATAAATTAATATATAAAGTATTTATATTAGAGTTGGTCTGTAGCCTCGGGAAAAATATCATATTAATTAATGTGTGAATTAAATAAATTAGAGTCGGACAATAGACTCGGGACAATGATAATTTAATAAGTGAGAAAATTTATTTAGTTGAGTCAGGCCAGAGACTCAGGAAATTTCAGGTTAGTGTTACGGGTTGTGAGTACACGGTGAAGCTGGGTTTTATATATATATATATATACGGTGTAGTGATAGTATATATATGTGTGTATATATTGTGTGTGCTGTTAAATATCAGTGATTAGATATTTATTTAATTATACTCTAGTGCTATCAAGGGAGGTTGCGCGATGTGGGGGAATCCCCTAGCTTGAGGAGTAAGGTGAGTATATCCCCAGGTCATAGTGTCCGGTATATGGGTGAGGGGCTTATCTCACTTTCAGGGAAGGAATATGACCGCCTCCACTGCATTTATATTTTGGTCTAGGTTGGTGAGCGATCCCAACCTGGGTAACTAGGTTATGTGAGCACACCTAGTGAGATGGCACTTTAGAGGGAACCATCCGTTGAGGGTATACTCGGAAGGATGGACATACATATGATATATGTGTGGATGTTTTAGTAAAGGTACGTATATAATGGTGTTAAATATTATATGTGGTTAATAATACAGTGTGCGATGTACTTACTTTATATAACTTGTGTCACAGTTATAGGCTATTATTTAAGAAGGAATTAATTGAGTTAATCGGTGAAATAACTTATAATTCTTAAATAATTATACTCGGGTTAGAGTAGTATGGCAAGGGAAGGTTATGCCAGGACTAGTTGGACGGGGTAGTACAACTAGGTGGGGGTTAAGGTAACCATTACGTGTGCACGATAGATGAGAGACGAGGAAACTCAAGAGAGTGAGCGTGATCCTAGCACGTGTATTGCGATAAATTACTTGCTAAATATTTTCAAAAGATTTTGTGTACTAACACTTGCTATACAACATTTTAAAATATCGGCTGGACAATTTGAACTATTGTGGATAGTGGGGTTAAGTTTTGCTGTTCGAAACACCAGGGTATGATTTGTACATGGTATCACCTGGGAGGGGATCTAGCCTATATATATATATGTGTATATATGTTGTATTGTGCGGTGCAATAGACACAAAGTGAGGTCTTCTATTCTCACATTTAATCCCAGGGAGTAGGGCTTGTTACCGAAGTGAATCAGGGTGGTTATATTTATTTTCGAGCAGTGAGAGATAGCTCGGGATTTATTTTTGCGCAAGAACTAGTGATAGTAAGGGCGCGGTATTTTACGTTGTCTTTGGTAGCATAAGGGTAGGCGTATATACTTTTGTGTTAAGAGACAAGTATTTAGGGGTACATGCTATGAACTGAGGGTCTAACGGATCTCAACGACTGACAATGTTAGGTAGTAGTATATCGGGGGGGGGGGGTTCCTTGTTTGGATTTCTCTTTACGAGACATCCCACGCATGAAACTTAGTGCAACGTTGGAAGTGGGGAGATGTTTGGTCGTTAGTTACATGGATTGGGTACCCCCGATAATATATATATACTAGCGGAATGCCTGTGCCTGAAGGCACGACGAAAATTTTGAAAGCACGTAATTACAAAACGGTGAAAATTTTCGAAGTACGTAATTACAAAACGACAAAAAAAGAGTAATTTATAACAATTGGCCATAATCTCCTTTGTTTATAAACTATTCACCCTGCTTAACAAACAACAAATAGTCCAACAACATTCAAACAATCTTAAATTCATCAAACAAATTCACATATAATATAAAATATAAAATATTCATCAAATAAAATCCCATTGTGTCTCAAAAAACAAAGTGTCAAAGTTTTGAAAAAATTGGGCAGAGTCTCCTTTGTTTATTGGACTATCCACCCTTCTCAAGGGATAACAATAATAAAAAAATAAAAAAAATCGCCTAACAAAAGCCCTGTATTAGCCCCATAGCATCTCCATGGCAGCCCCATAGCGTCCTTGTAGTAGCTATTACCATAGCAACCCTGTATTAGACCCGTGGCAGCTCCGTAGCAGCCCCATAGAAGTCCCGTAGCAGCCCAATAAAAGTCCTGTAGCGCAATAAAAGTCTCGTAGCAGCCCCATAGAAGTCCCGTTGCATAAAAATTAAGTCCATGTTTGATTGGTCTTGGACTAAAACCTGAAATGAAAATAAAAAAAATAGTTTGTTCCCAAAAACATTGTACGTTAGCTATATACGATATGGGGTGGGGTGGGGTGGGGTGGGGGGAGATACACATCAATCGGAATTACTAAGAAAATTAAAAACCTAATTCAAAAAACACATTGGTGTGCGAGTGTGATTTGTGTGTGTCATCTTGAAACTACTGGATTTCAATGTTCCCAAGCAACCCCGAAATCATCTATATGAAACCTTAAATGTAAAAATGAAAAATAAAGAAAAACCATTCCAAGTAGGCAATATGTAAATCTCGATCCGCTTTCTTTGTTTTAAAAAAATAAAGTGTCAAAGTTTAAAAAAATTGGGCAGAATCTCCTTTGTTTATTGGACTATCCACCCTTCTCAAGTGATAACGACAAATCCAAGAATATAGAAAGAAAAAAAAGCGCAAGTTTTGTCGTAAAAAGATCCATCTTATTCTTTTTACATACCGTAAGCTTTGTCGTAAACTTCTATGTGACACTTATTCTCCCAAGTATGTCTATACATAACCATCACGGTGATCTCTATACGCACCTGATAATTACAAAGAACCAATGAGAATGAAGTTGGACATTTTTATTTATCTTTACAAAAACAAAAGAAAATACAAATCCCATGTATTAGGGGGCACTAAAGGAATGGCGAAGGTTTTCCATTGTTGGTCGTATTAAAGTGTGTTTCTATAATTACTACGACTTTAGTAAAAAAAAATCATTTCATGAAACATAACAGAGCAAATATTTGGCATATGTAGACATGTAGAATATGAAGTGAAACTAATTGGGGGGAAAAGAAATATTAGCTGCGATCCTAATCAATGGAATATAAATGGAATTCGAAATGGACCTGAAAATGACAATTACAACGAAGATCAACTGGATTCCCAACACTAAATAATTCAATAGTCATACATAACAAAATAAATCAATTTAATCAACGGTACATTTTTCTTGTCTAGAAAAGACTGTAATTAGAACATAGGAAAAGACACTAAAACTTACAGAGTTCAGTAACAAAATAAAATTTCAGTTGGTATTTCAGCGTTGGGGTGGGGTGGTGGGAGATACACATCGATCCGAATTACTATGAAAATTAAAAATAAGCACCCAACTTAAAAACCTAATTCAAAAAACATATTTGTGTGTGAGTGTGATCTGTGTGTCATCTTGAAACTACTGGATTTCAATGTTCCCAAGCAACCCCGAAATCATCTATATGAACCTTAAATATTGATAGTGTGAAATGGATCAAAAACAATTTGATAACATCATATCACGAATACAAAATGTAAAAATGAAAAATAAAGGAAAACCAATCCAAGTAGGCAATATGTAAACCTCGATCGACTTGCTTTCAATTCGTAAATCTCATCCGCTCTTCTCATCTTCCTCGTCTCCCTCGAACCATGCTTTTCAAGGCTGCATCATGATCAACATGATCAAGTTCTATGCATTAAATGTACAGAATAACATATAAGAATACATGATAATCAAAACAACATATTTTCTTGACAACCAACCAAATAACATGAACAAATCAAAACATTTGATTAATTTATACCTCAAGATCTCGATAGTTGTGACTTTAATTATCAACGCTCCTGCTAAAAACCAAAAAACAAACCAAAATAACATATAAGAATACATGATAATTAAGTATTGACAGTGCAAACCTTTTGAAGAAACCTGTAAGAGGGGAAATTATGAGCGAATAAGTATGGGATCATTATGAGTGCCTTGTTCATGAGGTAGCCAACCCATCACCCTGTTACTATGTAATGAACTACCATGTTACTATGTGATCAACTGTTTGATAGTACTAAAAACACAGGGGTTAACATTTTTTACAATATACATTTCCAAATAGTTTCTTTGTGAGCATAATTAGTTTTTTATAACAAATTTCTGGACTGTTTTTCCTAACTTTAGGCCCCAACTTTATATATACTTTTTATTTTTTATACTGAGTTGACAATCTTAGGGAAATAAGACTTGATCTCTATCATAAAAAATATGACAAAATGAAAAGAAAAGAAAACAAATACTACTTAGCAAGAACATTTCTTTGTTTTAAAAAAATAAAGTGTCAAAGTTTTAAAAAAATTGGACAGAGTCTCCTTTGTTTATTGGACTATCCACCCTTCTCAAGGGATAACAACAAATCCAACAATATAGAAAAAAAAATCGCAAGTTTTATCGTAAACAAATCCATCTTATCCTTTTTACATACCGTAAGCTTTGTCGTAAACTTCTCTGTTACACTTATTCTCCCAAGTATGTCTATACATAACCATCACGGTGATCTCTATACGCACCTGATAATTACAAAGAACCAATGAGAATGAAGTTGGACATTTTTATTTATCTTTACAAAAACAAAAGAAAACACAAATCCCATGTATTAGGGGGCACTAAAGAAACGGCGAAGGTTTTCCATTGTTGGTCGTATTAAAGTGTGTTTCTATAATTACTACGACTTTAGTAAAAAAAAAATCATTTCATGAAACATAACAGAGCAAATATTTGGCATATGTAGACGTGTAGGTTAAAATATGAAGTGAAACTAATTGGGGGGGGGGGGGGGGGGGAGCAATATTACCTGTGATCCGAATCAATGGAATATAAAAGGAATTCGAATTGAACCTGAAAATGACAATTAGAACGAAGATCAACTGGATTCCCAACTCTAAATAATTCAATAGTCATAAACAACAAAATAAATCAATTTAATCAACGGTACATTTTTCTTGTCTAGAAAAGACTGTAATTAGAACATAGGAAAAGACACTAAAACTTACAGAGTTCAGTAACAAAATAGAATTTAATCAAGGGTATTTATTTTGTTCAGTAACAAAAGCATATATGCAGCATATATCTGCATATATGCAGCTATATATGTTGCATATATGATTCATATATGCTTGCATATATGCAAGCATATATGAAGAATATATGCATATATGATTGCATATATGCATATGGATACATGAATACAGTGATAAATAAGTAAGCTCGATCGAAAAATGCTCGATCCAGAAATAAAACAAAATAGAAAAAGGAAGATCTAAACGAATTTAGACCTGCTCGATCCATATTTGAGTATGCATATACACATACAATATGCTGCATATATGCATACAGCTTCTGCATATATGCAGCATATTTGTTCATACGTCATGATTGATGCGGAAAATACCTCTTAGCAAGATTGATTCATATGAAGAGGGGCTTCTTCTAGCGGTATCTGCTGCCATATTATAAGAATAAAAATTAGATCAAATTTATAGAAAGAATGCTAATTTATATAGGAATGACAATTGATTCGATCAAATTTATAGAAAGAACACTAATTTATATAGGAATGAGAATTGATTCGAAGCAAACAATATATCGAGTCGTTACTCACCAAGTAATTATAAAAGAACTTCCGGGTAAACGATGTTTGTTGTTAAATTTCCTTCGTCATTTGGAAGGAGGATCGAGATGCGGTTAGCGCTCGTGCAACGTGACAAAGCGACGTACAACTAGCCATGACTGAATACTATTTAGCGAGAAAATCCCCCCCCCCCCGCAAAAAAAAAAAACTCAAAAATATGCAAAAAACAATATCAACTAAAACAAAACTATGGGAGAACATCAATAAATGACATTCATGTGAAACCAACATTACTTAACCGAACACAACTCCTTACCCAAACAAAATTTTCATACATCAAAAGTCGTATTCAACTTATGTGATAAATTCAATTACTGATTCTGTTACTTCCTTGAGCACGACCATTCTATCTATCTTCAAATTCTCCACGGTATTTTGGTCCCTGCAATTAGTACGCCCATTTCCAGGGATATAAACTGAAAACAGACGGTAAAATAGTACAAATTTTAGTACCAATTCCGACAATCATATGAAAGTCCTCTTCATACCTTTTGGAATATGAATATGAATATGAAATTTAGTACCAATTTCAACAATCAAACCCAAACATATACAGTACACACACGTGTGAAGGCACGACGAAACATTCCAATGTACGTAATCGTAAAACGGGTAAAATTTTGAAAATGCATAATTGAAAACGACAAAACAAAAGTGTAATTTAAAAAAAATGACGCGAAACCCACCATTATGTAACATCACGTATAATACAAAAATATTATTTATGACGCGAAAGTATAAATATTTTTAAAATTTTGGGCAGAATCTCCTCTGTATATCGGACAATTCCCCCTGTTAAAAATAGATTCCAACAAAAATAATACTGTTATAAAATCCCCAAATTCTCAAGAATGGAATGCAGAGAATTAAATCCAAGAATTAAATGCTTATGTCCATGCAAAACCATTATTAAAAATCAAGTAGGATGTAATGAATCAAGTTGGATGTAAAGAAAAATAGAGTTCTTTTATACATGCTCAAAACGAAACAAAATTAACAATTAAATGCATTGCATCTACCTTAAAATGGTTGATGCAATATTCACATATCCTTTAAATGAACTACATCCTTAAAATGGTTGATGCATAATAGGTGAGACAAATAGCTCTATAGTGTATACTAAAACACATAAAACATTGAAAAGCCCTAAGAATCTGAACCTAACAAATGAATTTGTATAAACAACCCCAAACCCAAACATTGAACAAACCTAACAAATGAAATTGTGGAGAGATGAACCAACCTCATTAGAGCAATTTTGATCTGTAAAAAAATATTGGAGAGTGTAGCAATATTGGAGAGTGTAGCAATCTTGATCTGTAAAAAAATATAAACATAAGTGATTAAATCCTAAAACATAAACATAAACATAAACAAATATTAAATTACAAAATCGTATATTAAAAAGCCCTAAATTTATCTGGAGAGTGTGTATACTTGATAGATCTGCAAAAATAAATTAAAAATACTCAGAGTTTAAAGGAAACCAACAAAATTTCAAAACTGCAATCGAAAAAAGCCCTAAAATAAGAAAAGCCCTAAAATAAGTGTGTGGCCGAATCTGTGCGTGTGTGTGATGCCGGATCTGTGTGTGTGTGGTGCCGAATCTGTGCGTGTGTGTGGCCGGAGCTGTGTGTGTGTGTGTGTGGACAGATCTGTGTGTGTGTGGTGCCGGAGCGTGGGACGGCAGGGGCGGATCTGTGTGTGTGTGCGACTGTGTCTATGTGTGTGTGTGTGTGTGCGATTGTGTCTGTGTGTGTGTGCGCCGGAGCGTGGGACGGCAGGGGCGGCAGGGGAAAGAGGGAAGGGGAGAGAGGGGGGCAGCGAGGAAGGGAGAGGTAGGAGGAGGGGAGAACGGGAGCGGGGGGCTGAGCAGGGGAGCGGGGCGGGGGCAGCAGTGGAAAGAGGGAGTGCGAGGGAGGGGGTACCGAGGAGTCCACCGGAGAGGGGAGAGGGAGATCGTGGGGAAGGGGAAGGGGAACGGGGGTAGGGGGAATGAAAGAAAATGGGGAAGGCAGATTGAGAGGGGGTTGTTTTACCTCATTTGCCACCTCATAATTTGTATAATCCTACGTGGCACAATCCCACACCATTAGATCGTCCAAAAAAATGCGATCTCAACCGTTAATTTTTTGGAACAGTAAAACACCCCCCTCTCATATAATATATATATATATATGTGTGTGTGTGTGTGTGTGTGTGTGTGTGTGTGTGTGTGTGATATGACTACGGGATGGAAGTTATATTACGAGTTACGACTAGCATAGTCGGGTAACTTTCGTATGGTAAAGAACGGGGATAGGGTGTATGGGCACCCGGGTTAATTAAGACAATTTTGTGCGGTTAGGAACGGGTATAGGGTGTATGGTCGCCCTAGTTAAATTAATGCATATGTGTATAAGTTATGGTTAGAAGCGAAGAGATAGATATAGCGAGCTTATAGGCACATGACTGGAGAGTGATATTCGAAGCTCGGAACGATAGGCTTATCTTAATTTCGAAGACGAAATTCCTTTGTAAGGGGGGAAGTATGTAACACCCCGTAATTTTTAGTATTTAATATTTAATTATTTTGGGAGTTATAGAAATATTTAAACTGGAGAAACTTAAATTTATGATTTGGAGAATTTATTTAAGTAAATAGAATTAATTATTTTGGTGACTTTTAAGTATAATTGTCCGAATAAAATGTGTGTCGCATTTTGAGGTCAAAATTTGGAAATGTCAAAAAAGCATTTCGGATGATAATTCTGAGTGCGCGATTGAGTCCGTATGGGTCGAGATAGTCAGAAAAGAGTACCCGGGTGTAGCAATTGGGCCTCGGGACATTTTTGGGCTAAATCGGGCTCATACGAGGGCATTCTGGCCTTTTTACGTTTTCGGGTGAGGAGACCCACGAATTTTAGAACTCTAAGTCAGGTTATAAGAGTTTGAGGCTAGGGTTAGGGGAAGAAAAACACACTATAGCCATTAGAGAGAAGAGAGAAACAATTCCAAGGCAAAAAGGAAGAAGTGGGAAGGATTCAAAGGAGACTTTCACCACAAACTCATTGGGAAGAAAGATTGAAGGAGAAAGATCATCAATCACCAACCACAATCATGAAATCAGACCTACTGTACATAATTTAAGTGTTTATTGCAAATTAAATTCAAGTTATAATACCCATGTGTAGGGAGTTTTAAGAATTGGTTGATTCTATTGAAAACCCTTGAATTAAATGTTTGAATTAATCACATATTTGGGTAGGATTGCATGTAGAATGAATCCCTAAGTAAAGATAAAATGAAATTTGAATATATTTTATGATTAACATGTCATCTTTATGCGTTCTTGGGTGAAGAACATGAATCTTGAGTGGCTTAGGGTTTAATTGATGAACACAAGATGTCAATCTGCCAGAATTTTTGACACAACTTTAAACGTATGCCATTTTAGTTTTACTTTGAATTACAGTGTGAATCATACATTACTGGAAATTTATTTCTCTTAGCTATCCAATTAACTTGGAATTAGGTCAATCGGAGTTCTGTAAAGGGAGTAATCAATATTTTACTATAGGGTGTTTGATCTGTCAACATAGTAATCTGCCATAATTTTGAATTGACTTTAAACTTATTCCATTTGAGTTTTACTTCGAATTAGAGTGTGAAACACACATTAATAGAAATTTATTTCTCTTATATATCCAATGAACTTGGAATTAGGTCAATCGGAGTTCTGTAGAGGGAGTAATTGACATTTTACTACAGGGTATTTGATCTGCCAACATAGTAATCTGTCAGAATTTTGACGTGATTTTAAACGTGTATGATTTGAATTTTACTGAGAGTTAGAGTGTGAACCATACATTCCTGGAAAGGTATTTATCTTATCTATCCAATGAACTTGGAATCAGGTCAATGGGAGTTATGTAGAGGGAGAAATCGAAATTTTACTAGAGGGTGTTTAATTTGTCAGAAAATTTGAGATTTTTCTTTTTAAGCCTCAAATGTCATTTTATCGGGGAAGTGCTTGGGACCTTGATGAAATATATTGATGGAATAATGATATGGAAGTAGGTCTATTATTGAGTGTTGGAATTTAATTTTGTGAGAGAGTTAAAGTGGAGATTCATAGGCTTGATTGTGACGTACTCTAATTCAAGATGATAGGAATATAATTACGAAAAAGCGTGAACGAGCTTAAATTCATTAGTTCAGTGGGTTAACAAGGATAACTACTGAATTGATATAACAAGGGGTAACTAGGATCCTTAGAGTTGTGTGAATTCTCGAATTAATACGAAAGTGAAATAAATTCGTAAAGCAAACAAGTACGGTGAATATTAAAGAGAAATATATTACGTACAAGTATGAATAATTAGGATGTTTAAATACCTATTGTTTTATAGGATTACTTGGGTTGTGAATGCCTATTGTGTGTTTTCTTGTGATAGTATTCGTAAGTTCGATGAGACATTCTGAACATTACTCGAGGAGACATTCCGAGCAAGGTTCGAGGAGACATTCCTAACATCACTCGAGGAGACATTCTGAGCAAGGTTCGAGGAGACATTCCGAACCATTTGTCCTTAATGTGTGAAATAGGACCGATACTAGGATATGTTGTACTAGGTATATGTGTGTGTGAAAGATATACCGTCTGAATAACCTACTTATGTGTGATAGGAGTAAGATTAGGTTGGGTATACCTAATTATTGTTTTCAATATATACTCAGGTGTAATAGTAGTGAGAACTATTAGTGCATAACTAAAATTGTATAAACTACATATGGGTAAGAGTGGCTGGAACATAAGTTGACAGCTAGAATATATATAAAATCTACTTGACTCTGATTAGTAGAGAAGGTAGGTAGTATTTAACTAAAATTTGATTAAGTATGAGGACTTGATTTTAAAGTATTAAACTAATCATTGAGAGAGTAAATTAAATTAGAGTCGGACTGTAGACTCGGGAAAGTATTAAATTAAGTAATGTGTAATTATTAAATTAGAGTCGGGCGGTAGACTCGGGAAGGTAATAAATTAATTAATGTGTAAATTAATTAAACTAGAGTCGAATCAGAGACACGTGCAATTATTATATAAATTAATGTGTAAAGGATTTATATTAGAGTTAGGTTATAGACTCGGGAAAAATATCATATTAATTAATGTGTGAATTAAATAAATTAGAGTTGGACAACAGACTCGGGACAATGATAATTTAATAAGTGAGAAAATTTATTTAGTTAAGTCAGGACAGAGACTTAGGAAATTTCAGTCTAGTGTTACGGGTTGTTAGTACACGGTGAAGCCGGGGTTTATTTTTTTTATATATATATATATATATATGTATATATATATACGGTGTGGTGATAGAATATATATGTGTATATATTGTGTGTGCTATTAAATATCAGTTATTAGATATTTATTTAATTATACTCCAGTGCTATCAATGGAGGTTGCGCGATGTGGGTGAATCCCCTATCTTGAGGAGTAGGGTGAGTATATCCCCAGGTCATAGCGTCCGGTATATGGGTGAGGGGCTTATCTCACTTTCAGGAAAGGAATATGACCGCCTCCACTTCATTTATGTTTTGGGCTAGGTTGGTGAGCGATCCTAACCTGGGTAACTAGGTCATGTAAGCACACCTAGTGAGATGGCACTTTAGAGGGAATCATCTGTTGAGGGTATACTCGGAAGGATAGACATACGTATGATATATGTGTGGATGTTTTAGTAAAGGTACGTATATAATGGTATTAAATATTATATACATTTTATAATATAGTGTGTGATGTACTTACTTTATATAACTTGTGTCACAGTTATATGCTATTATTTTAGAAGGAATTAATTGAGTTAATTGGTGAAATAACTTATAATTCTTGAATAATTATACTCGGGTTAGAGTAGTTTGGCAAGGGGAGGTTATGTTAGGACTAGTTGGACGGGGTAGTCCAACTAGGTGGAGGTTAAGGTAACCGTTAGGTGTGCACGATAGATGAGAGGTGAGGAAACTCAAGAGAGTGGGTGTGATCCTAGCATGTGTTATCAATAACTGATATTTCTTGCGATAAATTATTTGCTAAATATTTTGAAAACATTTTGTGTACTAACACTTGATATACAACATTTTAAAAACCTTTTAGGTATCCAGCCACAGGGACGCCAAGCGTGACTTCATTCTAGAGATTTCGGAGCTGCAACATAGGTGGGTGTTGCAGGGCATTGACTAGATGCTTCTTTTACACTTTCGGATCTAGTGTAGGTTCTCAGTTTTTAGCAATCTCGTTTTGGGACATGTTGCCCACTCGTTACATTTTCAGTTATTCTATTGTGTTGGATTTTAAATTAGTTTTATTTCAGCCATAGTTTTCGGCAAGACTTTATTTTATTCAGTTATTTGTGGTGGTTGGTGTTAGTACTGCTTAATTTGTATTGTTCCGCTTGAGTTGTATCTGTTTAACAAAGATAAAATTTAGCACTAGCTTAATTTCACTTAGATGGTTAATAATAAAATGTTTTCGACAGTGATGCTAAGAATGAACCATTTAAGAAACCTGATTTAAATTAAATTAAGGCTTGATCGCCCAAGGTTTAATTAGGTGGGGTATCACATAACTCAACTCTAACATTGCGCATGGCCTTATGTCTCAAAAGTATATGATTTTTAGTCTAATAAAGCACATGTTTGATCACAGTTTGATTTGTATTTATCTTGTCTTTGCAATCCGTGGCAGACTTTATTTCCATGCTCGAGAGGGGGGCAAATAGGCCAAGACCCATAACGGCCTGGAGAAGGACTTTAATAAATATCAAGAGTCTATTGATGGTTATAAGAAGGCAAATGATAACGAGAAAAGATCCTCCAACTTTTAGATGTCCAAGTTGAAGTAGAAGGTCAATAAGTTGAAGATGTTTATCAGAGATCGTTCAAATGAGAATGGAAATTCAATGAAACGAAATTTAAACTAACATTAAATGAGATTTTTCTATTTACAGAAGTAATATCATTTGAACTCATTCAAAGCAAGTTCATTCGAACGAGGTCTGCTTTGGTTCGAACAAGTTTGCAATTTTGTTTGAACGAAGTCTTGTTTCATTTGAACGAAATTTCTTAGAAAACATGCCGCCTAAAAAATGTTTGCTATATAAAGGGGATCTTGCCTTTATTTTTAGAATGACTTTTGCAAAAAATATTTTCCCATACATATAAAAAAGTTACTGAACCCTAGTTTCACTCAAAGTGTTTAAGACAAGTTTTATCTTTCTTTATGCTTTGATATTTTCTTTGTGGTGGAACCAAGAAGGTTTTACTCATCATGATCTTTATTGAGTAAGTTTCTTATAGTGGATTCTGTGTTTTCTAGTTTACACACTGTGGAAACCATGTTTATGGCGTTGCAGTGAAGAAGAGGTTCATTCATGTTCCATATCCATAGATGGTGGTAGAGCATGGATTGGTGAATATCAAGATATGAGTGGACTCACATGTTATAGCAGCTTGCATGGATAGATTCTTACATTATCAATGTGGAAGAGAGGTTGAAGATTGATGATGCTGGAAATAGCACCACAAGATCAAGGTGTTGGAAAGCTCAAATAGGTATAACAATGGCAACACACAAGCAATACAGTGTAGAATGAGATGAGGAGAAGAGGAGAAAGACATAAATATAAGTGGTTCATCATATCTAGGACTACGTCCACTGTGCAGGTGAGTGATCTTCACTATAAAAGAAGGGCACTAATGGCCTTGTGATACAATATTCACACTCTCTCATAATCATAAAATATTCCCTCATATGGGGGGAATAATCTAGTTATAATAGTTTTATCCACGTGTTCTAGATCTCTTTATTCTTGTATATACTCGAACTGATGACATCATCCACTAAAACCTTGGCCTAAGTGGGGACGAGGTTGATGACTCCAACAGGACCATTGGGCCTTAAACTATAAGTAGAACCTCGGCCAAGCGGACCAACCGTGGTTAGGTAACCGGGATTGTTTTTATTATCGATTGAAGTAGAGTCTGTAACCAGTCCCAGTTGAACCCATAAAGCTGTTACTAACCTCAGATATTTCCCAGTCGAGGTTGATGTATATGAGGCCGACCTTAATAACGATGACCTTCCTACTGACTAACGGGTCTCTTCTGATGACTCGGACATGAGATAGGATGACATTGTTACTCAGAGTATGAGGGTGCACTTTGGTCATATCAATCACCCCTAACCCTTAGCCTTCTATGTGAACATGTGGATGAGGGGTATATATGCTCGACTGATGAAAGGATGCTTATAAGTATTGGGTTATGGGAATAGTCATTGGGACACATGTCATTATTGGAACTAGCTAGTGTTTTCCCCAAGGTAATGAGTGATGTGGCTGCGCATTTAGGGTTTCAAGGAGAAATGATAAGGCTCCTTAGACTTCGAGCACAATCATTGCCTTGTTATTTAAACCCTTTTCTCTTTATTCTTCACTTTTTCCCCAATTTGTTTCCCGTTTCTGTGTTTTTGCAAAAAACTCCAACCCTCCATAGTTTACCTTCCATTTCCCCTGCACACTCATGCTTTTCATCTTTAAGCCTTCATCTTCCAGCATTTATTTCCACTCAGGTATTGCCCTCTACCTTTGATTTCCATTCTAAGTTTTTGATTTTCTTTATTTATCTTTTTTGGTGAGTTTTCTACTCTTTCTAGTGATCCTTTCCTCCACTGTTTGGGGGTTTTAGGTCTAGGAGATTGGTCACGGGGTAGTTCATAGGCTTTACCTGGTTGTTCTAAGGGTAAGTTAGGCATTAGTGGCTTATTTACTAGTTTTTCGGTGGGTCTCCGGTCACCATCTCCAGTGAGATTCCCACCATTGTTCTTGGTGTTCTTCATAAAATCCTTTCAAATTCCAACTGTTTGATCTTTAACCTAATTATCAATAATTGTTTGTTATTTGTTCAATTTGTCAAGGGTGGTCTCTTAACTTCGGATGTTACAACCTCTGTATAAACTTGTAGAGGAGTTTCCAGCCTTAAGAGAGAAGTGTTTCAAAAAAATCCGACAAGTAGAGTTAGCCCAAGTAGAGCCTCGTAGGGCCGAGGCTTTCCCTCTTCGACCCATCTTTCCACTTCCTTTGTCTGTCTTACACCATGAGCCTGCCGAGGTCTGTGACCCTATCTCAAAATCATCTTATACATACCCTATGTCCACCTCTGATCCTACCGATAGTGTGGACTATTTCTAAGTGGATATGGACTATTCTCCTAGATGAAATGGAGGGTCTGAGGAAGAGGAAGTTTGTTCCTGTGCTTCGTCTTCTAAGGACATTGGACCTTCACAGCGCTCTAACTCTATGGAAATTTTAGATCCCAATATCACCTTTCCTCCCCCAATTGATGTCGTTCCTTTATCCGCTTCCACAGGGGCTAAGTTTGTGGAGAGGTTTCCTGCTGGTATACCCACTAATGCTCAAGCCGAGGTTGTTATGGAAGATGATGGTGAGGATAGTGAGGTCGACACCTCCATAGTTACCGAGCATGAAAGTTGTATTTATGAGTACGACCTTTTGGTCTTCAGACATTTGTATGGCATTCCATCTTCAATCTCCTTAAGGTAGCCTCTGAAAGATAATAGGGCTTTTAATGGCAGGGAGGGTGAGATCTGCGTCTATGAGCATATTTTTAAGTTGGGTTTTTGCCTACCCATTCACCCCACTATCTGAGCCATCCTTTTATACATAAATCTTGCCCCTTCCCAACTATCTCCCAATATTTGAGGAGGGTTATGTTAGGAGCTATCATCCTCTGGAAGGTTGTTCATCATTCCGACCATCCAGAGTCTTCATAGGTTGTTATACTCCTTCATCTACTAAGAACCATCCAGTCTAATACCATTTTGTAGCCATAAAATGTAAAAAGAAGATGATCCTAGTCACTTAGAATTCAAACCACAACTGGAAACCCCGATACTTAGATGTGTCGGGTGCTTGGGAATTTGGTCCCAACTAGGCATGTGGAGCCTCTGAAACAAGTTCACCTTTGAGATGGGGAAAAGCCTCTTTTTCGGTTAAGGCCAACCGTGGGTTAAGTCGTGACAACACCAAAGCCATCAAAGACCTTCGTTCCCAAGGCAAGAATGATCGTCTCGTTAAGTATGAGCATCTGATGACCCCCTACTACCTTTCTCAGACAGGTTTAAGGGGTGGGTCTTTGGCGTAAGTTTCAAAATTTTATTACCAATTTATATCTCGTACTTTTATTTATCTGAGCGGTTAACTTCGATACTTCTCCTTTTACAGAGCATCCAGATGGTATTTCAGACGACTTCTGGAAAATGTCGGCCCCCAATCTTTCTAAGCTCATTAATAGACGAGGCGATAAGACTGTCTAACCAGTTCAAATGAAAAAGGGTGTCAGCACATCCAAGGCTGATGCTGCTACCAAGAAGAGGAAAGATCCTATAGAACCTACTTCAACTAGGCCATCGAAATATCAAAATACAAACCATGGCATCCCCATCTCCACAGATGATGCTTTAATTGCTCGTCTATCTCAGTTAAAGTTCAGTGATATATAGTGTGATCAGCCACAGTCTGTAGGCCACTGATACTATCGGTGGGATTACGACTGAGGAAGAAAAATGTTTTCTTCAATCTTTGGATGTTCCTTTACTAGCAGAGTTTACGCTTCACAGGATAGTTCAGGTACTTTAGTGATTACTTTTTTTTTCCTTGAAGTATTATCTCTGCATTCTTTGAATCATCACTACTCATTCATCTGATCCTTTCCTGCAGGGAGTGTTATCTCTTCACCACTTAGCTGACTGGACCTTAAAGAGGATGCCCTTAATCCAAAAGGGTAAGGATGTCGAGAAAGTGGAGGCTGGGCTGAAGGCTGACCATGAGAAGGTCGAGATGAACTTGAAGGAGAGAGACGACTAGATGAACCGTCTGAAAGAGGAGTATACTAAGGATCTGAAGGCCAAAGATAAGAGCATTCAGACCAAGATTAATGAGGTCGTTAAAATTTCATTGGCCGAGGCTGAGTAGAAGATCATTGTCAACTACAAAACTTCTGATGAGTTTGTAGATTTTGGCTTTGAATATCTCGAGAGGGGCATCAAAGCTACTAGTTGATGGGTTGTTCTAAAGCATGGAGAGTCTAGAGGCTTATCTCCAGATGACTTCATTGGTCTTGGTTTTGCTGACCCTCATCTTGCCAAAGCTCTGAAGGAGGTGGAGGGTGAGTGTGTTGCTCCCACAGAGACAAGCCTTTTGGATGTCAGTGAGACTGAAGACGTTGCTAACCCTAAGGACAGGGTCAAAGTTACCAATGCTAGACTTGATAAGACTGCCCTAATCGGTGATAGGTCAGCTCTAGCTAAAGGATCAATTTAGCCTTGAAAGCCTCTTTCTACTTTATTTTTGTTGTGAAGCTTTGTTGTAATCCCATATTTTGTCATGAACTACTATGAGACTCTTTGTAAATCACTTATTACTAATACGCATCTAGTTATATTATTCCTTGTTTAACTTATTGCTTTTTCATCATGATATTTTGTTTTTCTATGATGTTCCACTTTGTTCTCCATCAAGATAAACCAACAATAGCATTCATCTCAGGTGACTCACAAAATTAATGATGTTTAGGGTTTGAGATCACCAAATAAATGGTGTTTAGTTTCATAATTCGCCAAATTAATGGTGTTTAGTGTCTGAGATCACCAAATAAATGATGTTTAGTCTCTTAATTCACTAAATTAATGATGTTTAGGGTTTGAGATCAACAAATAAATTGTATTTAGTCTCATAATTCACCAAATTAATGATGTTTAGGGTTTGAGATCACCAAATTAATGATATTTCATCTCATAACTCATCAAATTAATGATGTTTAAGGTCTGAGATCACCAAATAAATGGTGTTTAGTCTAATAATTCACCAAATTAATGATGCTTAGGGCTTGAGATCACCAAATTAATGATGTTTAGGGTTTGAGATCACCAAATAAATGGTGCTTAATCTCATAATTAACCAAAGTAATGATGTCAAGGGTCTGAGATCACTAAATTAATGATGTTGCATCTCATAACTCATCAAATTAATGATGTTTAGGGTCTAAGATCATCAAATAAATGGTGTTTTGTATCTTTGAATAAACTAACATAATAAATATCCGAATAGACAAACAACAGTATGATGGAACAGTTTGTCATTAATATTCACTCTCTTAAGTCTGATATAAGTATTCCAATAGAATGAAGGAAAAAATTTATAAGCTTATTGGTAATACTTCTTCAAATGATCGTCATTCTAGGGGTTTGAGAAAGGCTCTCCTTCAAGGTTCTCCAACTAATAAGTACCTGGAACAACTTCATCGATAAGCCTATAAAGTCCACACCAATTTGGATAGAGCTTGTTGGGTTTTTGCCATGTCTTCTTGAGAACTAGGTCTCCCATAACTATCGACCTCTCTTTCACCCCCTAATTATAAAATCTAGCAGCCCTCTGTTGGTAGGCTACTTTACTCACCTCGGCATCTTCTCTTCTTTCCTCAAACAGATTAAGATCAAGTCTTCTTTCTGTCTCATTTCTTTAAGGGTTATACATACGACTTCTATAAGTAGGAAGTCCACTCTCGATAGGGATGACAACCTCTGAACCATAAGCCAACATAAATGGGGTTTCCTCCGTAAGAGTTTTGACTATCATCCTGTAAGCCCATAGTACATCGTGCACTTCTTCAATCCATCTTCCCTTTGCCTCTTCTCGATTTTTATTGATCCTATCAAGAATCTTTCAATTTGTAACCACAGTTTTCCCATTTTCCCAGGGTCATCCAGGGGTGGAGAATAATTGTTTGATCCCAACCCTTTCATAATATTTCTCCAAAGATACGTTCTTAAATTGAGTCCCATTGTCTAAGATTAAGGTATTTAAAAGAACATTCCTACAAATGATGTTTTTCCAAATGAACTGGAAGGTCTTCTGTTCTGTAATAATGATCATCGGCTCAGCCTTTACCCACTTAGAAAAATAGTCTATTGCTACAATCAGGTATCGATAGCTATTCACTGCTCTAGGTAAGGGTCCTACTAGGTCAATGCCCCACACCCTAAATGGCCAAGGGGACGTGAAAGAGGTTAGAGGTTGATGAGGTTGGTGAGGGATGGTAGCAAAACTTTGACACTTATCATATCTTTTAATATATGCTGCAGCGTCTTTGGCTAGGGTTGGCCACTAGTACCCTGAGTAACAATCCTCTTAGCCAATGATCTTCCCGCAATATGACTAGAGAAACGTCCTTCGTGCACATCTTGATGGATATATGGTACCTCAGATGGATAAACACATCTGAGTAAAGGAGGCAAAAACCTCTTTTTACACAAAATGTCCCCTATGACAGAGAACTTTGCAGCTTTGTACCTCAATTTTCTTCTCTAAGATTTTGATGATGTCAACTCCCCTTCTCGAATGTATTTGATGAGAGGATACATCCATGAGGCTATCCTACTGACATTCAGACTAAATTTAGATGCTTTATCTTCTTCTTCAATGGTCAACCGAAGTAAGACTTCCACTACTACTATTCTTCTCATGTTAGTTCTTATTGCTGAGGCTAGTCTCGCAAGTGCATCAGCTCGACCATTGTCTAGCCGAGGTATCCTCTTCAGATTTACCTCTTTGAAAATTTTCAACATCGATCTTACTTTTCCCATATATTTAGTCGTTCTCTCATCCTTGGCCTCATATACTCCTAAGATCTGAATTACCACTAGTCTTGAATCACTATGTACTAGGAGTTGGCCGATACTAAGAGTTCGGGCCAAGGAGAGACCTAGTATCAAAGCTTCATATTCAGACTCATTATTGGAGGCCTTGAAGTTAAACCTAAGAACATACTTAATGTCTGTGCCGTCTGGTGATGACATTATTAAACCAGTACTAGTTCCATTCTCGTAAGAGGACCCATCAACAAAGAGGTTCCATACAGCATCGGCCTTCGAGAAGTTTCCCTATAATAGGGATCTTTGTTTGAAGAGATATCTCCCCTCTTCATTTTCAGACACTTTCCCTCCTGTTGTGGTTGTCTTGGCCTCGTCCAAGGCTAGGTTGAGAGGCTTTCCTTACAGACTGTTTTCCTTCTCAAAATTCTCATTTATAGCCTCAGCCCCATCCTAAGTGAATTTGTCCATAAAGTCTTCCATGTCCTTTGATTGCCACCCTTAGTTGGTAGACAATTTCAAAATCTCCTAGCTCAATTGCCTAAGCTATTAGTCTCCTTGATTTATCAGGTTTGTGGATGACCTGTCTAAGTGGTGAGTCAGTGAGCACAACCATTGAGTGAGCCTGGAAGTACAATGTCATCTTTCTAGAAGCGTGAATTACATTATAAGCTAACTTCTCCATCATAGAATACCTCTGCTCAAACCCTTAGAGTGATTTGTTGTTGAAATACACTGGCTTCTACACCCCATCTTCTTCTCTCACATTAGCAGCGCTAATAGCTGACTCTGAGATGGCTAGGTACTCATATAATTTTTCACCTTGTATTGGTCGTGACAAAAGTAAGGGAGAGACGAGGTAGGACTTCAGTTCTCTAAACGACTTGTCACACTCCTCACTCCATTCGAAAGCTTTTCTATGAATTTAAAAAATTGGAAGACACTTATCTGTGGATCTAGAGACAAACCTGTTCAGGGAAGCCACTCGTCCAGTAAGCCTCTGAATATCTTTGATGGTCTTAAGGGTCTTCATCTCTATCAAAGCTTTTATCTTCTCTGGATTATCCTCTATACCTTTTTTATTAACGGTAAAACCCATGAACTTTCTAGCCCTGACACCAAAAATGCATTTAGTCGGGTTAAGCTTCATTTTGTACTCGTCCATCGTATCAAAGGTTGTTTCAAGGTCAGCCACATGAGTGTTGACCTTTAGACTCTTCGTCAGCATGTCATCGACATAAACCTCCATGGACTTTTCGATCTGATCTTCAAACACCTTATTTACCAGACATTGATATGTGGCCCCAGTGTTCTTCAGGCCGAATATAATAACCTTATAACAATATGTTTCCTTGTCCGTGATGAAGGCTGTTTTCTCTGAGTTTGGTGGGTCCATAAAGATTTTATTATAACCAGACTAAGCATCAACTCATGACCTGCCATCGCATCTACCATCTGATCAATCCGAGGGAGAGGGAAGCTATCATTGGGGTAATATTTATTCAGGTCAGTGAAGTCTACCCATATCCTCCACTTTCCATTGGACTTGGGCACAATCACTGCATTAGATAGCCATTCAGGATATATGACCTCTCTAATAAATTCAGCTTCTTCAAGCTTTTTTACCTCGTCCCTTATAATATCATACTTTTCCCATGAGTAAATCCTCCTCCTCTATTTAACTGTCTTTGTATCTCTTACCACATTGAGATTGTGACACATTATCTGAGGCTAAATGACTGTCATGATTGACTGACTCCAAGAAAATATGCTCTGTCTTCTCCTCAGCAACTTGATCAGCTCGTCTTTGATCTCAGGCTTTAAAGCTTTGCCGACCTGGATGGTTTTTTTCGGATCGTCCTCATTGAGGACTATGGATTCTACCTCTTAAGAGGATTCTCCTTTCTTGATCTTTGTCTCATCTCTAGGATCAAGGATGTCAATATAATAAGTGGTGGTTACCTTCTTGTGTGCTTTTCTCTCTTCATCTGAATTAAATTAGCCTTCTCTTACCGACGTTTGGTCACCCTGAACTTCCCCTACTCCAAAGGAGTCAGGAATTTCATCCTCTGGTGAATCATTGAAGGCACAACCTCGAATACCTTGAGGGCTACTCGTCCCAGTATGATGTTACAAGCTGAAAATCCATTCTCATCCATAATGAAAAATTTAATTTTTTTGGTTAGCCCTGGGGCCACTCGTCCCCCTTTCTTACATCCATATCGTACATTCCCAAGGTATGAACATTCTCCCCACTGAATCCTATGAGGGGATGATGGTATGGAATGAGCCTGGATCGACTAAGTCCTAATCCCTTGAAACATGGACAAAATATGACATCTGTCGAGCTTCCCCCATCAACTAAGATCCTCGGCACTTTGCATCCATGCACTCTGGTTGTGATGACGAGAGGGTCATCATGTGGATCTAAGACACCCTTAAAGTCTAGTCTTGAAAATCTGACTACGAGGGTATCCATGTCCATTTTTTTCCTTTTTTTTATTAAACATCAATGGAGGCTGAGTGCAAAACCTCGACATTTGTCATTGCCTTCGCCTCAGCTACATGGGATTTACGGTCGTCCACTTTCGATCCTCCTCCATCTAGGCCACCATAGATCATTCCTACCCCCAATGAGATCATGTTAAGCCTCCTCACTGGGACATTGTTATCCTTTGGTGGAAGATCTGGATCATCACTGTCCTCATTTGAAGGATCAGCTCATCTGGCCGGGCCATCTTCTCGGCAGTTATCATTCCTCCTCTTTATAGGGTCGGCTCAGTCACCCTTGGAAGCACCTTTTTCCACGTACTTTCTCAATTTTACACCTTTTAATAGTTTTTCAATCTTGTCCTTTAGAGTAAAGCATTTGACAGTCAAGTGACCATAATCCTGGTGAAATTTACACCACAAGTTCTTGTTGCTCTTATGGGGAGGAGCTCTTATTTTTTTAGGCCACTTTAGAGATCGATCACTCTTTATCTCATTTAAGACGTGTTCACAACTTACAGTCAATGGAGTGTAGTCTGCAAACTTATCGTTTGTCGACCTTTTCTTCCTATCTTTATTCTTTTTCTGAAACTTGCTTCCATTGCCATTTATTTTCTCATCCTCATACTTAGTAGCCATTGCCTCTTCAGCATTTATAACTTTCCCAGATATTACAAGCAACTCATCCATTGACTTATTAGGATCTTCAGCGAGCTTCCACAATAACTTTCCCTTCTGAAGGCCTCCTATGAGGGTTGTTATAGCTATGTTTTCCTTATAGTCGTTCACTTCCAACTTCTCTTTGTTGAACCTCATGATGTAATCTCTTAGACTCTCATTCTTCCCCTGCTTGACATAAAGCAGGTGAGTCATCTTCTTCTGAGGTTTGAACCCAAAGAAAAAGTTATGGATATATCGCTAGGCCAACTGTTTGAAGATCCCGATAGAATTCTTAGGAAGTGAAGTAAACCAAACCTGTGCAGCCCCGGTAAAGGTGCATAAAAAGGCGCAACATCTCATCTCATCTGAGATAGAATATATATTGGCTTCTGATTGGTACATTTCAATGTCATTGATAGGATTAGTGCTTCCATCATACCTAGGAGTCACTACAGGCAGTTTGAATTTGGATGGGGTTGGGAAGTTGATTATCTTTGCAACGAAGGGTGAACCCTCTGAGTACCCCCTCTATAGAGGGTCTCGACTCTTCAGAATGTTGCTAATCTTATCTTTAAGACTTTGAATTGAATCATTCTAGGGTTTTGCAACATCATCCTGACCGATGTTATCCCCTGCCACCTCTATTGGCTGTACCAAGGGTTCTGCTATAACTGGGCTCCGTCAACTATTAACTTCCCCATATTCCCCGTCTTGACTATGATGGGGTCAGCCATACTAGGGCAGACAGTCAGCCCCTTCTTTTATGGACCCTGCAAGGATTCTTGACCTCATCAGTTTATCCCTTAGGTTATTAACTGGGTTGAGCCTTTCAAAGGCCGAACCTTTACTCAAATGATCAAATGCTGAGCCTCTCGGATGATCTTCGGGGTCCTGTCTCCTACACCTTCCTCGACTCTCTTGGAGGGGTCGTATAGTATTGTTGGAAATCTCATGTAGCTCCCAGCATTCTACTGGAGCATCATCGGCCTCCATATCGTCATACTGGTCCTCAAGTCAAGGGTGTCTTTCCCTCCCCAAGCATAAACACCTAGGGTCAGCAATGTCCCTCCACCATTGGGGAGGAGGCAGATCTTTGCGTGGTTCCTGGGGTGGTCCCCTGGCCTCTTGGTGTTGTTCTTATGCGGTTTCTAAAGTAATCATCTCCGGCGAGATTCCTGGTGGCATCCTCGTCATATTTTGGCTGAGGGCGGCGAACTTCTCTTGCATCGCTTATTGGTTGGCCACCAGGGCCTTTAAGGCTGTTGCCACCTCAGCTATCTCGGATAAAGGTGGTTCTTAACTGGAACTAGGTCCTCCACCACCAGCTAGTGGATGAGGTGGTGGTAATTCAGGTTCCATGTGTTTTCCTGAAAATTGAGCCATGATTTAGAAGACTTGAGAGCTTTAGGACCTTGCAAGACCTCTTTCAATGGCGAAACAACTTTGCACAAGGGAGAGGACTGGTTCACCACCAGAGATTTCAGTGATGCTAAGCTATAAAAAGAAAGAGATGAAGCTTGTCGTTCCCAGAAACGACGCCAAACTGATGATGTTGGAAATAGTATCACCAAATCAAGGTATTGGAATGCTCAAACAGGTATAATAATGGCAAAACATAAGCAATACAAATGTAGAATGAGATGAGTAGAAGAGGAGAAAGACATCAATATAAGTGGTTCAGCCTATCTAGGCCTACGTCCATTGTGCAGGTGAGTGATCTTCACTATAAAAGAAGGGCACTAATGGCCTTGTGATACAATATTCACTTTCTCTCTATTGTATATTTTGATAGAGCTTCCTCTTGGGTTTGTAATATATCTCCCTCTTCAAGGAAGAAGATAAATGGTATATATAGTGCTTAGGGGTTCTCGTGTTCTTCGCAAGCATGCAATGATCATGTGTAAGAAACCAATCTCACATGGACACCTGGATGTGCCACATGTAGATCATAATCATCAAATATTCCCTCATGTGGGGGGAATAATCTAGTTATAACTATTTTCTCCATGTGTTCCAGCTCTTTTTATTCTTGTATATGCTCGGACTGATGACACCATCCACTGGAACTTCGGCCTAGGTGGGGACGAGGTTGATGAATCTGACAGGACCATTGGGCCTTCAACTACAAGTAAAACCTTGGACAATCGGAGTATCCATGGCTAGGTAATCGGGATTGTTTGTACTATCAACTGAAGCAGAGTCTGTAACCAGTCCTAGTTGAACCTGTCAAGCTGTTGCTGACTTCAGTTATTGCCCAACCGAGGTTGATGTATCTAAGGTCGACCTTACTGAGGATGACCTTCCTGCTGACTTGTGGGGCTCTTCTAATGACTCGGCCAAGAGATAGGCCAACGTTATTTCCCAGTGTATGAGGGTGCACTTTGGTCATATCAAAGATAAAAAATGAGTTAATACTTACAAGGGAATCAAGTCGTTAAGTAAACCATATATCGAATTTTATAAAACCTGGTCATAGTGAATTTATATGGATGGGACTTTCGAGTTTTTTTCCATTGTGGATTTTCTTTATACATCTGTGTGTTATGGTTAGTTGCTTTATTTTATTCTTGTACTCACCTAGATGTATGTTTTAGTTTAAGATAAAATTTGGTAAATCAGTTTATCCGAACAACTTGGTTTAAAGTTAATACAAAGTTTTATTTAGGTTTTCAATTTAAGTTTAATGTTTAATTTGAAAAAAATAACTTTTTTTATTAGGACCCTACCCTCTTGGGACCTTTAAATTGGTAAAAAAGCTAGAAAACTAAGTTATCGTGTTTAGATAAGTGTTGATGCTTGAATTTTGGTGGTTTTTATTCGGATGGTCATTTCATTTCTCAGGATTTTATGTTTGATGGGTTTAATTACGCATACAAGAAAATAAGTATGAACTAATCACTTAAGGCGATAGATGAGTGGGCATAGCAAGGGGTATTTAATGGTTAGTCCCCTCCGACAACCTTAACTAGTGAATATAAGATTCCCAAAATGTAGAATCATGGAGAGAGGAAGAGAATAGGTTTACGAATTATAATTCTGGAAGTTTAAAGGATCTATTTTGTTCAGTCATACCAGAGGAGTTCAATTATGTAATGATATGTAAAACGTCTAAAGAGGCTTGGGACATACTCCAACTCACCTATGAAGATACAAGTTATTTTAAGGATTCCAAACTCTAAAACTTCACCACTCAGTTTGAAGCCATTATGTTAGAGGAAAGTGAAATATTTGATGAGTTCTACGTTAGATTGTCATATGTTTTGAACTAGTCTTTTAACTCGGGAGAGAGAATACTCAAAAATCGAGTAATAAAGAAAATCTTATGGTCCTTGCAAAAAAAATATTTAATTTAAAAGTGAAAGTTTTGAATTCATTGGTTACTTTGGTCTCTATGAAAATTGAAGAGCTTGTAGGCGAATTTCAAACTTATGAGCTTGACAAGTTTTCCTCCAAAATGGAAAAGAAAGATAAGAGAGTTGCCTTTAAAAATCAGAAGGATAAAACACTTATTTCGGATGATGGGTCTGACATAGATTCTGATGATATGGATATGCTTGCAAAGAAGTTTATAGAATTTCTCAAGTTTAAAATATAATCAAAAGATGTAAAGAAGTTTAAGAAAAATAAGTATAATAGGGCTGATCAATTCCTTAAAAATTATAATAATAATTTCAGAGGGGTGATACAGATAGATGCTCTAGTTATGAGGGTTATGGCCATAGGGCAGTTGAATGGCCCACTAAACTAAGGAAGGAGGGCAAGATACCAAAGGTGTATAATTCCACCCTTAGTGATAATGATTCAGAATAGGTACCTAATTCCCCCATTTATCACAATTACACTGCGTTTATGGCTATTCATGAGAGCCCAAATGAAAAATATTCCCATAAAGATGATTCTACGAATGACCCTTCTAAGGCCATTATTTTTTATTCCCAAGTAAGTGATGGTAGAGAGAGTGAAGAAGAAGATGAGAATGAAAAATAGGAGGAGGAGAGTGAAGTCCAAGTTACCTTCCATGAGTTGTATATGGAAAATAAAACTAAAAGGGAAAACTTTAAAAAGTATGCCATAGGTGATAATAATGCTAAATTTATTGAGAATCTTAGGGAATGTGAGAGGAATCTAAAAGAGAAGCTAGAATATGTTGATGGTGAGAGAGATAACCTTCGTGATTTGATGGAAGTTTTGGGAAAAAATATTCTTGAGTTTGAAGAGTCTAGGCATCTTATCGAGTCTTGGATTATTGAGTTATTGGAGATATTAAGAGGCTAGATCAAGTCATATCAAATTGGATTTGAAAACTAGGTCTGAAAAGTTGGACAAAATGTCAGGCACCGTCTGAATCAAAGATGATAAGTGTGGGAATGGCTTCTATATCCAAATTCTTCCTCTTCTAAGACAAGACCATGATTTTGAGAGAGTGAATTATCACTATGAGCGCTAGAAAATATCAACCCTTAGGTAAGACCCCTCGTCATGTCTTCACATGCACACATTGGGGTAGTAAAGGTCACCTTAGGCATTTTTACTTTGATCTTAAAAATAGTAGAAAGTTGATAAGGTTTACAAAACCCTAGAGCATCGCGTTACACCTATGTGGATTAAAATATTTGATTTAGAGGCTTTATATGATAGACTTATAGATTTTCGAATGCTTGCACATGATACTTCTTATGCTATATCTAATGGTTAAATGTGTTCACATGTTTGCATACATTAGTATTTGTTCTTAATGATATATGTTTTTGCTAGTTATATATGGTCTGAGTCTTTTGTATTTTGATTTTTCATTTATTGGGTCTTATTGAGAAAAATACTAAAATAATTTGTTTGTCTTTTGAGTTTGTTTTTTAAAAATTGGCATCATTTTGAAAAATATTAAAAAACTCAAGAAGAATTTTGGTTTATGTGCAGTTTACTTTTGCACATCATGTGTGGCGTATTGGTATGTAAGAATCTACTCCATTCCATGTTTCTATATGACTAGGACATTTGATTATGACTTTGAATGCTTAGATTGTTCTTAATCCTCCTTGCATGGAGTTGTTCGATTTTGGTTTTTTTAATGGATTCACTTTGTATATGCCTCTACACACACATGCACGAGATCTTTTGAACTTTAACTTCATGTATTATATTTGAGTTAAGTGCGATGTTCTACCATTAATCTTGTTATCTACATTTATGTTAACTATGAGTTATTTATGCATGTAAGAATCGTTGCCCCGTGTGTTGGTTGATTTTTATTGAACATATAAGGGGGAACGAGAAATAACTATGAAAGGCGAAAATCTACTTTATGGAAAAGCCACCGTTGGTAAGATCTTAAAAGATAAGAGCCAAAAAGAAAAGATAAAATGCCAACTAGTTTTTTTTTATTGATTTTCAAAAATGGTATCTTCAAAAGAATTTAGTGAAAAATATATAATATTTGTTTAGATTTTGAGGGTGATATAGTTGAAGATCAATGGTTTTGTACAATGAATTCTAGTTATGCTGATCATGTCATGATGCTATTGATTTGTAAAATAATTGATGATGTTGAAAATCATCCTTAGGATTCAACCTGGCTTTGAGATTGTATAACAATTGTGGAATTAATAAACATAAGTGAAGTAGCTGGAGAGATGAGAGATATAAAGAGGATAAAAAAATATTAGTGGTTCACCAGTTGGCCTACGTCCACTGTGCAAAATGAACTATTTTCACTATAATAGGGAATAAATAGCCATGGGAGGTGTACACGATTTTCTCTCTCTATCTCTTTCTATAATTTTATAGAGTAACAATCAAGTTTCCAATAATCAAATCTTTATAAAGAAGAATCGATATGCCTTATATAGGTCTAGAGATGTGCAATATCACCTCGACCATGTACTCCATGCCAAAGTTATGGCTGGACTAATGAGCCTGTGATACACGTGGGGATGAGTTTAGATGCTATGATGAAGAATATTCTCCCCACGTGGTTATTTACTCTTTTATAACCATTTTATAGGATATTCTTTAAATTCCCTTGTCATGATTTCCAGTCATGCATGAGAAATATGAGGTAGAGGATTTCATCAGTCGAGACTACAAAGGCCTTATACAATTATTGAGAATCGAGACGAGGCTCGACAACCATCTGAAATCGGTGTCCCAGCCTAGTCAGGATTACTGAAAAGGCATTTTGGTGTCGTCAGAGGTCAAATCTAGTAGTGGTTGAGGCTGGTTGCTCCTTACCTATTGAGGCAACTGTCTTGATTGGTTGTTCGAAGTGATGTTTTGGGCTACGACCACTTCAGATGGGACTGATGTTGAGGACTTTTAGTAGATATTGGTCCCCTTTAAAGATACATCTATGAGGTGCACTCCTCCTTATTGATTCGTCCAGAAGAGATTATACATACGTATATCAATGACCCCTAGACCTTAGCCTTCATTATGAGAGGTTGAGTTTTAAACATGTTTTGCTATCTCATCTTATCCTAGCATTATGGTTCTTAGTCTGTTATTGATTAATGATATCAGTTACTCTATACACAACTTACTAAGCAGCTTGGGGGCACACCTAAAACCAAATATCTTGTTTGGGCCTTTGGGTAGCACACCTTAATGATAATAATCTTAAAGAGCTGTGCAAGTGACTATAGGCATCAAAATACCCCAAACTTTTCGTTTCTATCTAACAAGTTTTAGAACAAATGCAACCTCCTTTCTTTTTCTATAAATCCTTTCTTCCCCGATCTAATTTTTCATTTTCCCGTACTTTCTTGTGTCTTTAGCCTCCTCTTTCCAATTTCTAGGCAATCTCTTCATTTTCTTTGATTTCATTGGTATTCCTATAATTTTTTCATTTTAGTGACTTTTCTGATCATTTCGGTGGTTACCTAGTGGTGGTTTCTCTCTCACGGAGGTCTTAGTGGATAAGAGTTAGATAAGGGGAAGTTTTAGGTTTAGTGAGTTAAATTTTTGGTATTTAGTTGCTTTTAGGTCTTTCTATTAGATTTCCTAGTATCTTATCCAACGAGAGTCAGCTGAGGCCATAATTGGTGTTCTTGATGTTCTTAAGCTAAGCCATTCAAAAAATCACCCAACTAACTTAGTATGATCCTTAATAATTTACACCTTGGTTTCCTAAGTGTTTTTTCATGTACCATAAGCTTAAGATCTTGTTCAAGAGTTTCCTAATATTTGTGATTATGTGAGACAAAAGATAGATTACAGAGATGTTGCAGAATAAAAATAATTCCTTAAAGGGAGAAACTTGACAAGGACAAGGAGAACTTTAGAAAAGACGGTTCAATGAAGCAAGTCATGCGTCATGGGATAATGAAATATCTATTTAGAAGGGGTCCTCGCACATTTTGGGCTACTAGTTATGATGAAGGATGGGTGGATGCACTTCTTAAGCTAGATGAGGCTAAGAAGTTGTAATATAAGCTTGGTTGGATGAACACCATAACTATTATGAAGGTCCCTAAATACTCTAAGCTTTATTACTGGTAACAAGTCGAGTGTCTTGCTTATAGTCACACTCCCTTAGAAATTACTGAAATTTGGATTCCTCTCGACATTTTCCCTTTTTAGTTAGTGAAGGAATACTTATCGGCACATGATATTGATGATGAGTTTCAGCCTAACCTTGGTGATAGTCGAACAATTATAGTTATTGAGTTGATAACTCCTCTGAGATGACTACTTTATGCCATCACTGTATATATTCATTTTCAAAATTTTCCAGTATAAGCCTTTTATAAAATGAATACTTTATGAAATTGTCAGATAATTTTATGTTTTCCTATCTTTTATGTCGAGCATGTTTTTATTATTTATATTACCTTTAGGATTGTGTCATCGCACAATTTTAGGCCTAAGTCAAACTCTGGAAAAAATACACCATATTTCATGGCCATCCATCCGTTCATGATTTTAATTTTACTAAATTTGGGACCCTTAGTGCTTAGGGATCCCCCTTAGGTCTTTTCTTCCCAAGACAATTCTTGGAGCTTTCCTATTTTTCATGCTGAAAAAATGTTACATTAAAGTTTTGATTAAGTGTAATAACACTAGGGCATTCACACATAATAATGATAAAAAGAGTTAATCTTCCATTTAAAAAATAACGAAGCTAATTACATTAATTGAACTTAAAGTGTTACAGGAAATAGAAATTCGAAACTCAATATGAGTCTAGAATTAAAATCTGTGAGAAAAAATGAACTTGCTATTTAGAAATAAAACCTTTTAAGGTTGGACGCATTTTAGGCCCTAGGGAGATCCCCTCACCCATTGTTTCCAAATGGTAGGGCCCTTAGATATCATTTAATATTAAATGAACATTCCCAGTTAGGATCTAACCTACCATCTGATGGCTTCCTCGCACTGCTGTGTACTTTAATGAGGACGTATTCAGTAACCTCGAACCTTCTTGGGTTTACGCCTTCGTTTCATTACATGGCCAACTAATATTGGTAGGAAGCTAACTTGATTAAGAATTTTTACTTTATTTCATAAAAAATGATGATCTCGGTCCTTATGGTTTCTCCATTCAGGTCTTAATTGTCAATGGTCATTCTCATGGTTGGCAAACTGACATCCAAAAAGATTACAGTTTCCATCCCATAAGCTAAGGAGAATGGAATTTTCCCTATTTACCTCCTATTTGTGATATTATACGCCCAAAGGATATGAGGAAGTTTGTTCACCTAAGAGTATTTTGGTTTCTTTTAATATTATTTTCCTTCCACCAATCACTGTCATGTTAAAAGCCTCAGTCTGCCCATTTCTCTGACAGTAGACTACCAAGATGAAATGGTGCTTCATGCTATGATTGTTGCAGAAGTTTTAGAATGATGCACCTTAAAATTGCATCCCACTCTTCGTGATGATTGTTCTTGGCACTCCAAAATGATTCACATTATTCTTCAAAATGACTTTAATCATATCAGTGTATCTAATGTTTTCCAATGGATCAGCTTCAATTCACTTTATGAAATAGACTATAGTGACTAGTAGATACATATGACTTCCTGGTGCTGTAGGTAATGGTCCCACGATGTCTAAACCCCACTAAGCAAATGACAATGGGCTAGTTAATGACTTTAAGCGCTGGTTGGTTGATGAAGAATGGGTGAGAACTTTTGACACCTTTCAGATCATATAACGTAGGAGACTGCATCCTTCTACATATACGTCCATTAATAACCTTATTTGATTGCTATGAGTGTCAAATACCTTTCCCCAATGTGAATTCCATAAATACCATCATGAAGTTCATATATGACTCGGTCGACAATGTTTGGGTGCACTCATTGAAGGTATGGACCTGTGCAAGATCTTCTATAGAGTTTACCAATAGGTGAAAAGTATAAGCGAACAACTTTTACCCTGACATGATGGGCCTATTTCTTATTATCCAGTAAAACATATATGATCTTTTTGGATGGTGAGGAATTTCTTGGCAACCTTTGGTCTTACAATACTAGGTTTGATGTAATCTACCTCGATGGATCTTTTAACATTTAAATATACTGTCGAACCAAGATTTCCTAAGGCATCAACATGATTGTTGTTTCCACAAGGAAATTATTGGATGTGGACCTTCTCAATCATAACAATCTGGTCTTGGGAAACCTATAAATAGGCCAACATTTGATCATCATTAGAGTTGTTGTCTCTTAATATTTGGTTTGATACTATCCTTGTGTCACAATAGACATCAAGCTTCATTATTGGAATCTTTGAAGTCAAGTCTGGTCCCTTATTCGATTATCATCTTTTTGGGAGTAAAAAGGATGATTCCAAATCTTACCCCTTTTGAATTAAAGGCTCCGTACACATAGAGAGTACACTTATTGAGTTGTTTAAAATCTTTGTTGGTTACATAATATGTGAAATCCTTATCATAGGGCTTCTCCTCCCCTGTGAATTCAGCGATGAAGTCGGTCAGTCCTTACCCTTTTACTGCGATCCTTGGTCGATAGTGAACTTTGAACCATCAAAGTTCTACCAACCAGTTGGACGTCCCTCTAGATAGGTCAGATTTTCAAAGGACTACATTGAGTGGGATATAAGTGATTATTATGACTAAGTGAGATTCAAAGTAGTGCTTCAATTAACTCAAAGAAATAATCAAAGAGTAGGATAACTTTTCAAATAGAGAGTAGAGTTTCTCAACGTATAGGAGCATTTTTCTAGCATAGTAAATAGGATACCGTGCCCTCCTTTCTCACATATAGAGGCCGAACTCATTATGTGATCATATTCTATAAGATAGAGGTAGACTAGATCCCCCCGATTTGGGGCCTCAAGAAAATGTGGTCGATTGAGGTAAGTTTTGATTTCAACGAGTGCTTTTGATCATTCCTCATTCTAGGATAAGCCTATCTCTTTCTTTAGGAACTAAAATAAAGGTCATAACTTCTTGTAAGATTTGGAAATGAAGTTTTTAAGTTCCATTAGAATTCTCATCAACGTTTGAGTATCACACAACGTCTGTTATGGCTTAACATTTTTTATTGCCGTAATCTGGTTGAGATTGGATTTAATCCCTCTTTGGCCGACCAAATTCCCCAAGAACTACCTAGATTGAACTCTAAAAGAGAACTTAGTTGCACTGAGCTTTATTTTATACTAAATGAGAAGCTCAAATACCTTTGATAATTAATGTTGGTGATCGGCCTTATACTTTCTTTTGACAACCATGTCATCTATGTAAACTTCCACTGTGTTACCCAACTGATTTTTGAACATCTTGGTTAATAACCATTGATATGTCAGTCGTGACTTCATGAGACCAAATGGCATGACTTTGTACTAGTACAAACAAAGAGTGGTAATGAATGAGGTTATGTCTTGATGGGGGTTTAACATAGGAACCTGATGGTACCCTGAGTATGCATTCAGGAAACTCATTTGTTCATGATTGATTGTGGCATCTCCCAATTAATAAATCTTTGGCAAAGGAAAGTTGTCCTTGGGGAAATATTTATTGAGATTAATGAAATCCATGCAGACTCTCCACTTCCCATTAATCTTTTTTATGACTAATCGGTTTGAGAGACATTTAGGAACTAAACATTTTTAATGGACCTTGGATCCAAAAATAAATTCGGAGTCGTTCGGTGAGACTTTTGATTGATTTTTGGGAATGTTGGGTCCTCATGAAGTCAATGGCACATGACGTTGGTATCAATCATAGACATATCATAAGCCTTCCAAGAAAAAAACATCTTTATTGTCTTTTAGCAGAGAAGTCAATTCCTCTACTTTATAGTCGGTAAGTGAGTTATTGATTAAGAATTTACTTTTATATGTGTGAATCATCGAACACTACCTCTTATAATGGATCTATGACTTTGTTTGCAGTGGCTACCCTTGTTTCTTCTTCCCTCGGTCGGTCATACTTTAATTTCTCTTTGGACTATATGTCTCCATCTTTGTTTGAATTAGCGGGAACTCTTTCTAATTTTGTTCTTCTACTTGGTTCTAATGGTTGTGAGAAAGCAATACTGAGCAGCAACCTGATTTTCCTTAGTCTTTATTATCCTCTAGTCAGTAATACATTTGAGCTTCAGTGATAAGTGTAGGGGGTAACTTGCATTGCACGTGTCCATCCTTTTCTAAAGATAATGTTGTATGGAGAATCATTATCCGAAACCAGGAATTCTATTAACATCAAGATATTTCAACTTCAAACAAGAAAAACCACATTCCCCAGTGGCATAGTCATCTTCTAGTGAAGCTAACTAAGAAGATGGTATCTTCTCTCAAATCCTCCGTCTTGGTATTAAGTTGGTTGAACAATTTAAGGTACATAACCTTCGAGGAGCTTCCCTGATCAACTAATAATTTATCCACAACCCCGTTTACAATCCTTAATATGAAAACTAATGCATCATAATATGGGGTTCTAACTTTGATCAGGTCGTCCTCTATGAAGACAAAGTGCTTCTTATAATTAATGTCTTTTGGACATCGATTTTTGCCTCTTGGACTATTAAGGGGGTCAATAGAAAAGGCTTCCATCATTATTTTAACTTTTTTGACTTCATTCGAGCAACGCTGCCTTGAATCTACTTTGGGCTTTAATAGATATGGATGTATGGAAACTTGTGCCCTACTTCCTCATTTTTAAGGATATTGTCGAGAAAACTATTTTTAAATACGATTGGCGAACAATGAATGACTGTGAACTCGTGTCCTATCTCATCATCCTCTAGGACATTGTGGGGATTTTATTTTATATCAATGATGACTGTAGCTTCGTTATTCTCAACATAATAACTCAAGTGGTTAGATTGGGCCAATTATTCCAAATGGGACTTGGGGGCCTTATAGTTCTTCATTTCATGTCCATACTCTTTATGATATGCACACCTAAGTGTGTTGTTTCTCTTCATTGGGTCTACCCCATATTCTTTATCCACTTGAGGAATTGTTGATCCTTGATTTTACTTAATATATTGTAAATTGGCTCCTTAAAAAAGGTGTTGATCATGTGGAAAACCTTGGCAGGATCTGCCTTGTCACCATTCATTGATGCTCCAATCTTCTTTTTCCCCATATCTTGGGAGGATTCTCCTTATTATCATTATTATTCATCTTCGAGAGACCGTTGTCGTTCTAGATTCTAGTGACCACATCTTCCATCTTTATGTATTTATTTTTACGTGACATGAGGTTGGCGATGGTGTCTAACTCCTTCTTAGTGAGATAATGATGCATGCAGTATAGAGATGCTGGGAAACTAGATCTTGAACGAGTCCAATCGACCTTTTTGGATCAATATTCGACTTTGTTGTGAGTTTCCTAGTATTGCCAACCGTATGCCTAGAAGGTTTCCTAGGGATTTTATAGTGAGGAGCTAATCCATTCTCTTAGGATGTGCACTACTAGTAATGAACCGTGTAGTGCAGGCCTCTGTGAGTTGTTTAAAATTATTGGTAGGTGTATGTGGAAGTTTTTCAAACCTTTTTTGCACGATATCCCCCAGGATGGAAGTGAATATGCGACACGTGAGAGCATCAGTGTTGTTCCATAAGGTCATATACTATCTAACTGATATACATAGTAAATGGGATCGGTATTTCCATCATATATTTTGGACCCGAGAGTTATAAACTTTTGGGGAGATTGGTTCTTCGATTGCCCTTGAAAAAAGGGACTCTATTTGGGTGTTAAAGGCCAATCTGTCCAGTTCGTTAGTGGATATAACCCCACGAATAACGGGGTATTGATCCATCTATATCATGATGAGATGGAGAACATCATGTTTGCGATGTTCTTACTAGTCTCGTCTTATTAGGTAACTCTCATGCTCAAAGTGATCGCGATCATGATGTAAACTCCTTTCTCGATTGTGAGTTTTACTCGCCTTAGGTTTAGGGGTTTGTTCATGTCTATTGTGCTTATCTTCATAGAGCTATCACCCATTTTTCCTATGTGTCACTATAGACAAAAGTTTTCTTCCTACTGGAGGTGTGTGGACTCCTCTTATTGAAGGAGCCACTATCCGTATGCATCGACCAACAGTGAGATATGGGTATATTTAGGTTGTTCATTTCTCTACTCATACAGTTTCTCCTTAGGGCGATATCTTGCATGAGGATCATTCTGGCTTTTGTTAGGATTGATATTTGATCTTATACTGGGCGCTAGAGGCCCTTTTAATGGTTGCCATTAAATGGTGAAGGTACATTATGCGTGTGATAAATGGTTGTTAATTGGTTCTTATTGACTCAGGAAAAGAAAACTCATTTGCCACAGACGGTGCCAATTAAAAGTGCAAGAATCTCACAATGATTAATTTCTAAACAATTAAAACTAAAGAAGAAAAAATGAATCACAATCACAAAACACAAGTATTTAAGTGATTCGGCAGAGGCCTATATCCATGAGATGTTTCTATTTTTCCTTATTACTTAGGTCATAATAAGAAGAATTACATGCCCCTTTTTTTAGGCGTAAGGGTAAAATTCATAGTCAATGCGAGGACATTGCACCATGAAGTCTCTATGATTTTGTGATGCAATGTTGGTGAGATATAACGTATCTTCTATGAGATCCTAGTAGATCTGGCTATCCTCCGTGTTTATCTTGAGATAGAAACCTTTTTCATCACCTTATATCAGACAAGTGTCACTAGGTCCGAATTATTTTGTCTTGTTTAGATAATTCCCTGCAGTATGTTGTATATATTGATGAAAAATATCATAGAAAAAAGGCGAGGCTTTGAAATACATTATTTTATTTTAATTTTGCAACAATTCTATAAATTAAATCATCTACGTCCTTTTACCTTAAACCTAAATAAATGATCATATAAGTTATGGATAATGATCTAGCTTCAATGTTAAACACTTTATGAATATTTGTGAAGAATTACAGACCATATGTCAAAGGGAATGAAAAACGATCTTACCAAACATCACAACCTATCTAAAAAATGTCACATATCGTCATATAATAAAGATAATAGAAACAAAGGATAATGAGAAAACACTTAGAGTTAAAGTTTAGTGTTCACTAAGGGATCACAAAAAGTACTATGACTTTAATTGAGACTATTGGTGTTGAGTGATGAAGAAACATGTGGTCATCATTTCTAGGTTTCTCACTTGCTTATACAAGGAGGGATCGAGCACCATAAACCAAAAAAGATTTCTATCACCCTTAATAATGTCTAAATTTAAGTGGGTTCTTATTACAGTAGTTTTTGCAACACGAATACCTTACGTAATCAAAGTAAAATGTGGTATTGGTAACCAAGGGTATTTTTACAAATTCATTGCACATCGTGCCACATAAAATAACATAGATCTTAGATTATACGTAGTTCAGTGCAATAGTTTAACAGGATATGAGCATTCCATGACAACACATTTATGTCATAGTATATAAGACTTGTAAGTAGTTAGAACAAATGCTCATGAAACACAAGTTATATTCACAAACAAAGGAAAAATGATAAAACAAGATGTTTTGATATTCAAAACATGTTATATAGCGTTCTGTAAAAGCCACAAAAACATCAAAAGCCTTTTAGAATAATTTAATGAAATATATATGCAATGAAATAAAAATTGAGTCACAGGTAAAAAGATATACATAGAGAAAAAATATAGTATACATGTTATTATAATCTCAATCAACCATGAAAATACCCAATTTAGTTATATGCAACCTTAATATAGAAAATTTAAGAGGTTCCGTTAAATTGTTCTTTAATTGATGTGTTGTTACTACATAGTTCAATTACAACACACGATCTTCAATGTTTTCACGAATAAAATTATATTAAATGTTAACATTTTTAATATGTGAATTTTGAAGGGAATACTTAAATATATCAATAACACGATTATTATCACAATATATAGTAATGTAATATTGATTAACATTATAATCCCTCAATATTTACTCAATCCAAAGACTTTATGTGCAACAAATTCCCATTGTAATATATTCCTCTTTGTCCATAAACAAATAATTATTTTTCTTAGTGTGCCAACAACTAAAGAAATTTCAATATCGAAGCACCATCCAAATATAATTTCCTCACTTCCATATAGTTAGGCCAATTTGACCCTAAATAAGACGCCAAATAGGTAGTAATGTTACTTTTTACACCATACTAACACAAGCCAATACTGTTTACACCACATTAACACAACCTAATGCGGCTTTGTCATGTAATAATTAAAATCGGCAAAAATAGCTTGATCATTATTTGTAAATGCAAAGTAGTGGGATCCATGCATATGTGACACATGGGATCATCTGGGACATGTTAATTGAAGTGGTAGCTTACTTAAATTTAAATTGGGAAATTAGTTAACCAAAGTAGGAAAGACTCAAATAAGTGAATAACAGCCCATAAGTTACAAGAAAAGTCACGTCGCATGGGCAACAAACACTATAAATATGTGTTGAAGCTTTGGCCATTTAGAAGATGGGAAAATAATGTGGTTAATAAGGTTTACCCCCCATATTTATAGCTACACAATTTTGTTCTGGTTATAACTGATCACTTCACCAAGTGGGTCGATGCTAAAGCTTTGAAGTCAATTACTCAGAATGAATGTGTAGACTTCTTACATGACATTGTATATAGGTTTCAAATTCCATTAACCAAAACATCAGATAATGAACGTATCTTCAAATAAGAAATTATGTTCGAATTCACTTAAAGGTACCATGTAACCCTAATAAAATTAGCATCACACTATGCTCAATCTAATGTCCAAAATTAAGGCTCCTATAAAGTAATTAATGATAGTTTGAGCAAAGTGATTGAGAACAATCCAAGAAATCAATATAATTTGGTGCCATAAGTTCTATGCCTTAATAATTCTAAAAGGTCAATCATTGGAATAACTCTATATGACTTAGTCTATGGGCATGATGCAGTGCTACTAGTGGAAATCACTCTAAATTCTCTAAGAGTTCTAAAATGATCTAATAGTTGAAGGCAATGATATAAAACATAGATACGGACAAAGTGAGAGCCTTGAACAAAGTCTTAATCCAAAAGAAGAATGTAGCTCCCAAATATAATAATAATAATAGTAGTAGTAATAATAATAATAATAATAATAATAATAATAATAATAATAATAATAATAATAATAATAATAATAATAATAAAGTGAAGCCAAGAACCTCGAAAGAGGGGGTCTGGTCTAGAAAACTATTCTGCCTATTGGTTCAAAAGATCCTTCCTATAGAAAATGTTCCTCAAAATGGGAAGGGCCATTCCAAATTCATAGAGTATTTAAAGGGGATCATACCATTTAAGTAACATTAATGTTTAATTTCACATGAGAAAGACAAAAGCCAGATTCTTAAAGCCTTATTATCCAATTATTTGGGAAGCAAGGAAACACCAACAAAAAACATAAATTCATTAATACATTAACAAAGTTGTGCAAATACAAAGGATCTCAAATCTATCCAAAAAGTCCTATGATAAAGGTCTTGGGATTTTTTTGAGCTTATTTTTCTTCGAACTGAGAAACTTCACTAGTAGAGACTTGTCTTTCTCCCACTATTTATCTTATTATTTGATAACAGTCTCCTTCTTCTATGAGGGTTGCATCCAATTTAGCATGCACCCTAGTCAGTTATAGCTTCATCTATTCCTACTCAAATAAAAGGGCACACTTCTCACTTTGAATGGCTCCCATGTCTTGCAAACCCTTTACAGCTGCAACTTTTTGGCTTGAAAATGGCTTTTATTTGCAGATAGAGTATTCTCTTGAGCCTCTTCTTGAGACATAATTGAAAGTTAATGGGTGAGTGAATAAATTTAGTGTGTATTTCATTCACAGTATCTACCCTGAAGCCCTAAATATGTGAAATACAGGAGCAAGATTCCCTATGCTTATTAGTAAAAGTAAAGTCATACAGCTCTTCAAATAGCAGCCTATGCGCGAGGTTTATAACTACCAAGAAGAAGGATACGGCTGGGCTTAGATGAGTCTATCCATTTGGTGTTCCATACTGCTATTCTCAATCCCTAGGGTATGGACTAAAGAGTTAGCCATAATCTCCCCCAACTGCCTACAAGCAATGAACACCTCTTTTGGGATCATTAGGTTTGGGATTTCCTTATCCTTGGGATTTTTCTCTATCACAGGGGGTGTATTCCTTAAGGATTAAGTGTTTAAAATAGCTCCAACTCCATGAAAGGAAGATTCAACAAGAGTTATTAAATCAATGGTAGCAGGTGCGGGATCCTGTAATAATTTTATCTCCTTCAAGCTTGAGTCTTCACTTGCCTACATTTGTGTAAAAAGAAAAGGCATGTAAACATCCATTCCTCAAAGTTTTTACCTTCATCCAAAGAGGGATTCGAATAAGGCCTAGTTGGAGGCACAAAGATACCAATAGGTTGAACCATAGACTCATCATTTAGAAATGTTGGTGGAGGTTTCATAGGATCTTTAGGAGGGTATTCCTCTCTTTCCTCTACCAAATCATCATCAGGGACTATAATAAAGAAAAGGAAATTCAAAGTCAAGGTTAGTGGCGAGACAATCACCAAAAGAATTTGAAAACAACATATAAGTAAAAATTAGAGTACATGCTAATAATTTTATGGTAATATTCCTCTTGGCTATACTTTCCTTTCGTTTCACTACTAGGATAAAAAACATAGTAGAAATGGGAAGTTCATCAACATTCAAAGAGTCCCGAACATGATTGTCAAAAGAGGGTTTTGCCTTCTTAATACTAACAAGAAACACATTTTCTTCTACTCCTTCCTTCGTAGCTTCTCTAGAAATCCTATATTCCAAAGATTCCTTCACCCTAGGAGTGAGTCTATTCTTCTTAGAGTCCGTATAATCATTAATAGGAGGAGATTTTGCAAGGCAATTAAATTGTTTGGTCATTGCTAATATAAACATAAATAAGAACTATGAAAGATAGTTAAAGCATACCCAAAGAAGATTTATTAGTAGACTCAATGGCTGTTGGAAATGGTCTAAAGAATAATCTATTATACCTAGACTACTAGCCCATAAAATCTTGAGTCACTCCAATATTAAACTCATCCTTTGTGATTCTTACGGTGCTTCGAAGCCTATGATATTCAGTCAGGTTATGCAAAATCATTACCTTAATAAGCTGATAAGTCCTTAGAAAAAACATGGGGATGGGCTTAACTTCTCATAGGAAATGGAATGAATTGGTAAATGCCAAATATCCTAGTAAATTCTTCTAGCAAATATATTTTCCTAAAAGATTTGGAATTATAATACAAATCTCAAGGGATTTAAACACTTCCCCAACAAAGATCAACTTGGGGCGTTTGGCAATGATCCTTTAGAATTGGGACCAACCAAATTGGTGATTTTATCGGTTCCAGCAATGGATACAATGTAGACATTAATCTATCACAAGACATACTTATAAATATAGTGATAAGAGCTTCAAAACTATTTTTTCCTAGTCTAGTGCAATAAGAAGAAAAACAATTACTAAGAATTGAGTCATATTTAATGTGTACAATCTTGAGAAAGTATGCATGGATCCAAATCTGAACAACCCATAATGTCCCATCCTGTTTTGAATTGAATCAATCCTCAACAAGTTTAACACAAGTCATGTAAAGAGAGCCCAAATAATAAGGATCAAGAGCGTCCTCCTTACCAGCCATAAGACTAGAAGCCAAAAGTTAGTATTCCAACATTACTCTTCGGGATTTGACACAAAAAATGTGCCTTGATAAATAGAATAAAAGAAAATAATAATACTCCAAATCAGTTGTAGTGAGAGTATTTTTACTATAGGCACACATGAAAATGGAATAAGCCCAATTAGAATTATTATTCTTCATATTAGAAGGTGCATCAACTGATGGAATGAACAAGTGAACGTCTTCCCTAAAAATTTTGAGCTAGTCAGCTCGAAAATGTTAAAAATAGTGGGACCAACCATCCAAAAATTGAATTTGAAGCAATTGAATCCCTCATTCCAGAAGAAAATGTCTCTTGAGATAATAAAGGGGTTGAATTTAATATTACACAAGCTTAGCCTCACGGCATGAAAGCTGTTGTATCGATGTCGCTGCTTTTGAGGGAAACCATCCTATTCCCCATGCTTGTTAATCATTGTTCAACACTCGGAGCAAAAACCTAAACATGAAGGCGGAGGTATTTCCAGTTCAATAAGTCTTTGAACAAGAAGAGTACGATCCCCAAATCTTATGTAATAAAGAAAAACATATGTTTAAAGATCTTGGCAAAATAAGGACGCAGTGGTAGGTGGTATAAAGTTTGATGATTTATGGTATAAATAATCCTCCCAAAAGTAATGGAATTATTAGTCGTAAGTCAGTTGATAGTTTCATAAAATTAGCGTACTCATTGACTTACACAGAGATGGGCACAATTTATGGTGGAAGGTTGATAAGAAATAAAAAGTATATGGGAAGGTCAAGGTTGTGCTCAAGAAAAAGTAAACCGTGAAAAGAAAGAATGAAAAGAAATATAATTTATAGCTCGACACCGCTTGAAATGTAAAAGCGAGATAACTGAACCTCAACAAGTGGCTTTGTAAAAGTTTCCCCTTAAAAAGTAAATTTATGGGGAAATGGGGAGACAATCAATACGTTTGGTGGATACATTATCCCAAAATCTTCTCGTGATGGGTATAGTACTATAATCACACAAAATAACTCAGAAATCAGATGGTGATTGTCCCAAGATAAGCCAAGTGCATTGCCAAAACAAAATCACAAAATTTATCCATATGTTAACTGATTATTCCTTTTTCCAACTAGAAGTCATTATTTTGGTAAGTCTACACGTGTTGGGGGATTTGGTGGGTCCATTGCTGATAAAAATTAATGTCTATGAATAAATATTAGGTCATAACTAGTTTAATGGTTTTTAGAGTTACAGATTAATATGCCATTTTTGGTTCCCAATTCCAAGTCATTGAAATTCTTATTTAGGCTAGAATTAATTAAAACTTAGAAATACTACATTTATACTAGTTTGAAATAATTTTACTAGTCACATGGAAATTATACTACATTAGCATTCAAAGTAATAAATATCTTCCATTAATGACTAAAAATATGAAATTATAAAAATAAAAAGGATACAGTCTCATTTCCCTAAAATGGTAAAAGGCATGGAAAGGCGTGAATCACACATTGCTGAAAAGTGTTCAATAGATAATCAATGATCCATCCCTCCAAATCCAAACCAGGTTAAGCTTGGGATACCTATAGGACTGAAGCCTCGTGAGATTTGAAGTAGGATACAAGTTCATTTTCCTCAAAAACATCATTACAATGAGAAAAAATTCTTAACATCGGCTTTGAGTCATCTTAGGTATTTTATGAGGTTAGTAGAGTATTGCCTCAATTTTCTTACAAAGAAAGGATAAGATGAAAGAAAGTAGTAAAGGTCAAGGAGTTTGAGACCATGCAAGCCCAAGAAAAATTATTAATGTCATAACCCTTCAACATAAAAGAAATAAAATGGGAAAAGATGTGACTAACCTCAAAAGTTTTACTAATACGAAAGTAAAAGGGTGGAGACACAAGATAGGGTTGTTTGCCTAGAAAACCATCACTAACATATGTTTACATATTTTGGAAAGCATCCTTTCCCGCGATAGGAGGATAATAAATGCGATTTTAATGGGGGAGGGGATATATTGTAGTCTGGGTGATCAAAGACTCGATATCATTCAAATCGAAGCTATCATTAATAAGATAAAAAGAAGTATATGCACCATTCAAAAATACTTCGTACATTAGTTGGAGAAAAGTGTGAGAAATACAACTAGAAAGGCTATACCTTGGAGAGTCATAAGTGACAGAAGGCCAAAAAGCCAAGACACTCGGGTATTCATTTGAGGAAGACCAAAAAGGGTAGAATGGCTTGATGGGAAAATAACAAGCGTACTTTATCATAAATGCATGGATGAACAAAGGATATCCCGCTTGAGGTATAGACCTCAAAAAATAACTGATGTGTATAGTTACATGGTGAATGGACAACTCATTAATGGGTATAATTGGAAAAGATTTTTTGTTAACCTAGACAACGTGCCCCAAATCAAAAGTCCCATCAAGACCCAAGGTATACTCTTCTATTTCAAACATATAATCCTCATTTAGAGGACATTTTTCAAAAGAGGGTTTTGGATCCATACATAATGCTGAGAAATGGAACAAGCGATCAACCTAACCCTCAAAAAGCCTAAAAATAAAATGCCTATGATGTAAATGATTATAATAAAAGACCTAAAGGGTTCAACAACTTAAAACCTTTGAAAAGTAATAGAATGTTCGGAGGAAGAACCACATGGCTCAATATCTCCATCAGATGCCCAATCATCAGCCTTGTTTTGTTTTGTGTCTGAGGAAGAGTTTGTAGAAGAAATAATAGAAGCCCGATAATTTTTAAATTCAATGTGAGGATCAGTGGTGGAATCATAATCATAGACTCCATCACATTCTGATTCCATAGACATTTTTAGAGATGAGAGAGAAAAAAGTGTAGAAGACAATGAGATCAGAGCTATTGGGAAGGATGATAATTGATTAGAGTGTCGAGAACCACTCAGCTACAAGATGTGTATATATGAAGAGTGAAATGATGGTAAACATGGGATTAAGGCTTCAAGAAACTCAATAGTCCACTAATTAATCTTCTACAAAAATCAATTAGCGCGGGAGGTATGTTTACACCATATTAACACAACCCAATGAGGTGTTCCCATATAATTATTAAAATTGGCAGAAATAACTGAGTTATTATGTATAAATACAAAGAAGCGGGCAACATGCATGCATGACACTTGACTCTATTTGGGTCATGTTAATTGAAGTGGAAACTTACTAAAATATAAAATGGGATGTTATCCCACAAAATCTAGAAAGAGTTAAATGGGTTAATAACCACTCAGAAGTTACAAGAGCAGTTACGTTATATGGGAAAAAAACACAATAAATAAGAAACTAATATTATAAGGAAAATGGGACTCCCTCACTAAATATGCACCTAAATTACTCTTATCCTTTTTTCCATTTCTTTTATTTCTCTTTCTTTATTTACAACATTTCTTTTAAGTCTGCAAGTAGATTGAAGGTAGTTATAACCTTTTATTTCAAAGTCTATTTTATGTTTTTCCCTTTATATTTGTTACCCTCTCCTTTCTTCAAATCTAAACTTTAACAACATTTCTTTCTTCTTATTATAAAGCTTTACTATCCTTTAGTTCATGCAATTTATTATTTTTGTACTAGTTAATCACTTAGCACTCACTTCACAATCTTCCCTAAAGGAAGCATATGTCCTCTCAATTGATGCATCGAACACAATGCAATCGCCTAATAATTGTCAATAGACCAAAATCTTTGGTTGGAAAGACCACAAATATTGCTTGGCAAACTCACAATCCTAATTGACTATTAAGCTAGTGAAAAATATCCAAACATTTATGGGGATATCGAATATCAAAACCTATATCTCCACTTATTTAGTTGATGATATACTTAACTAGATGTAAGTGTAACTACTGGGGTAATATTGCAAGTGAGCAAAACTGCCCATACTAAGAGAATTACCATAATGATTATCTTTAAGGTTTTACAAAGTACATATTCATTTATGATATCACATTTTATGAAAGTCTTATGTGTCGATATCATTATCAATCTTCACAAAATAATTACGGGAATGAATGCATGCTTAGCCAAATCCATGTCAAGATTCTTAAGAATGTCATTTGCATATATTGATTGTGAAATAAATATCCAACTATCCATTTAATTCACTCGTATACCTAAAAATAAAATGAGTTGCCCAGCCACGCCCAACTCAAAATCCTTTTACATCTACAAAATATACACGTTATTTATTAGTGTAGCCAAAGGCAAATCTTTTATATAGACGTGGAATACCAAAATATATTCCCATTTAACCAAAATAACAAATTCTTGGACACACTTCCTCATTAAAACCCTTTCCCAAAATGATAAAAAAGTTATTCCTATCATATCATGATCTGAGGGCTTATCTCAAGACATACACAACCTTTATGAGGTTGTGGACATGTGATGGGAACTTGGCATCCTAAAAACCTTATAGTTTAAATATATAGACATTGTATTAGATATTTACATTGAACAAGGCACAAATTAATTCGATTTTATAAATCTTGAAGTCTAGAGAAAAATTCATGGTTAAGATGAAAGGAAAAACCTCAATCCTATCAACTAACGAAAATAAGTTATCAAAATCATCACCCTTAATTTTTTTATACCCTTGATCCACCATATATTTATTTCTCTAAACAACACTATATTCATTATTCTTGGTGTTAAAGCACCACTTATTACCTATGACATTCATTTAATTTGGCTTAAGGACCATATTCCAAACCTATTATTTAGAAAACTGTTGTTATTATTCCTATATGGCATTGACTCAATATTCATCCAACAAGGCTTCCTTTTTAATTTATTTATATTAATCAAGCACTAGATGACATTGTAATACAAGGAGTTGAGAACATATTAGAGCTCAAACACTAGGACTCTTAATTATTTTTCCCTTAGCATGGTCCTTTGAAGCCAAAGAAATTTCATACTCACATCATGAGATGTAGACTCTTCACCACCACATTCATGTTCATTTTTTGCATCATTAATTTGAAAACATAAGAGTTAATCTCACAATCATAATTGTAAAATTATAGAAGTCATTATCATCATCAATCACAATGTTAATGGACCATCATTATTGTAGAGACATAATTATACACGCGGTAAGCATAACTATTAGTGGTGTATGCTAAAAATATCCCATCATCATTCATGAGTATAGCACAAATAAATACTCAACATTTCTTAGTATATAACATTTTATTCTAATTACTCAAAAATATTTGAATATGGGTTTTTTACCTATCTAAATATCATTAAAACTTTGGTACATTCCATATGAAACAATATGTAATACTCATGTGGTTATGGCTTATTTGTTATCTTAATTCTATTTAATCAACCCAAAATTTAAGTCATAATAATGTCACGATCCAGAAATCTTCATGTTCATGATTAATACCGTTTTCTTCATCTTTATTTGAAAACACTACCTCATGTCATGTCCAATGAGAATCAATATTTAGTATATAACTACATAACATAGATGATATTGAACATGCATTTTTAGTTTAATAAAATATGTATTTTTTTGAATGTATTAACCATGTGTGTATCCTCTTTATATATTATATATATAAATATGTTTTATACTTTCCATATGAAAGTTATTTTGATTATCTATATATTGTGTATTATCTGAATACCCTTACTAGTCCATAGTCTTTTTCTTAGTGGGGCATATTCATTATGGGTCCATAACCTACCACACCATAGAATCAAAGTTATTTGATAACGGTGATCGTTTATTACATAAAGTGGGTTGAGGCTAATCCAGAAACCCACATCAGAGAAGCAGACACTAGAAGATTCATTTGGAGTAGCCTCATCACACAATTCGAAATCCCGAAAGCATTGTTCAATGATAATGCTCTTTAATAAAGAATAAAGCGTCGATTAGATAATTCCAAAGGAGGATGGCTGGGTGAAATACACTTTGTTCTTTGGTAATGAATAACGACGCCAAGAAAATCAATAAAAGAAACTCCATATTCCCTTACATATAGTATGGAAATCGTTATCCCTTTAGCGATCGGGATTCTAATGATCAAATCCTATATCTTTAAGGATGTCCATAATGAAGACCGGATAGGATATAAGTTATATCTAACAATGGAAAGAAGGTAGCAACCTCTGATACATGTGGCCACCTATTATGAAGAGTTAGTAAGACATCATGAGAAGAAGAATATGGTCAGATAATTATAAGTCGGCGACTTAGTGCTAAAAAAGATACTATTTACAATAAAAGCCATTAGATGAGAGACTTGCATTGAGCAGTCTCAAAGGGGGCGAAGGATCACATCATTTAGGATAATTAGATGGAAGAGTAGCCCCAAGGTTCTGGGATTCCATGAACCATATGAAGTTTTATCATTAAATAGGAATTTGAAGACATTACTTCTATCTTTATGAATAATAAAATAATTGGTACTCATTAAAATTATTAAAACTTATTGTCTCAAACATTTTTTTTAAAAACCCACTCAAGCAGCGGTATGATTGGCACTAAAAGTCAGACACCTAGGAACCTGAAAACCCCCACATAAGATCTGCGTGGTATAACTCATACGTGAGTTGGTCAACTACATTTTTCACCAAACGCCACTTAAGAAATGGTATGATATAAAGTAGATTGACCCGAAATAGGAAAAACCCCATGTAAGAACTACGTGGTACAACTCTGACGTGAGTTGGTTGCCGACGTTTGGCACTAAAACCCACTTGATAAGTAGTATGATCTAAAGTAGCTCAACCTAAAAAAGGAAAAAAACAACACAAAATTGTGTGGTACAACTTAGATGTGACTTGATCTCCTGTGTTTGGAACCAAAACCCACTTTAAAAGTGGTACCATCTAAAGTAGATCATCTTAGACTAGGAAAAACCCCATGTAAGAACTACATGGTGTAATTTAGACCAAAGTTGGTAGCCTGTGTTTGGCACTAAAACCCACTAGAGAAGTGGTATGATCAAAAGTATATAGGCCAATAGAAGGCAAAAAAACACATAATAACGGTGTGGTATGACCCAAGACGTAAGTTGATTGTTCAAGTTTGACACTAAACCCACCTGAAAGTGTGGTACGACCCTGCATAAGAATGGTTATCCTAAAATTAGGTATATCATTTACATACGATCAACCTAAAAATTTTCAGTATTTACTTATGGTCTGCCTGCGATTAGGCATATCATTAACTCATTACGATTAACCTTAAATG